>JAEOAD010000003.1:83535000-83850000 GCA_036365145.1 Orientallactaga sibirica | reverse complement strand
TATGTGGGTACTGGGGAATCGAACCTAAATCCTTAGATTTCTCAGGCAAGTGCCTTAACCACTAAGCCATTTCTCCAGCCCTAATTTTATTTTTTGAGACAGGATCTTGCTATGTAGCCCAGGTTGGCCTCAAGCTAATGATCCACCTGCCTCAACCTCCCAAGTGCTGGTCTTACAGGTATGTTCTACCCATACCTAGTTCCTATATCCTTTTATTTATTTATTTCTGATGTGTGTGTGCATGTTAGTGTTTATGAGTGTGGATACACATGGGCCACAGTGCACATGTGAAGGTCAGAGGACAACTGCAGGTGCAGTTCCTTGACCCCGCTGTGTTTGAGGCAAAATTTCCCTTTGTTCTCCACAGCATTCTGCAGACTAGCTCAGCCATAAGCTGCTGGGCCTTTCTGCTTCTGCTCCCTTCTCACCTGGACCATGCTGGGATTGCAGGGCTAGTGCTCCAGCATCTGGCTTTCCATGGGTTCTGGGATCTGAACTGAGGTCCCCGTGCTTTCGCAGCAAGTGCTTTATCCCCTTGGCCATCTGCCAGCCCACAGCTCCCATATCTTCATTTTTATCTTTCAAAACATTTTAGTGTCTTTGCATTGGCGTATGAATTGTAAACTCAGCATGCCTACATGTCATTTTGATTAGAATTTAGTTAAATCTGCAAATCAATTTCAGAAAAATGCCATTTTTATATCATATCTCCCAATCCATGAATACAATATGTCTCTCTTTTTTTAAAGGTCTTTTAAAAATTTATCTTATCAGCACTTTTTAGTTTCTAATATAAGGATCCCATAACTTTGTAAAATGTGTTCTTAAGTATCTCATTTTAAGGGGATGATAGATGGTTAAAAATTTGGTTTCTAATTTTATATTGCTAACATGTAGAGATAGAATTAATATTTGAGTGTTGACCCGGCCCTCTATAATCTTGATAAACACCACCTGCTTGGTCATGTCTCAACTACAATATATTAGAGGAACTTGTCATTGATAAGCTTTCAGGTCAGCAAAATAGACAACTGCTAAAGCAAGTGCATTTCTGCACCTTCTCTTAATTCTGTGGCAGGAACCGTCTGTTTGAAAGGCTTGGTTCTGGTTCTGAATGCTGAGTGGGTACAGATTTTTCTCCCCTTACAGTTGCTCTATGGTGCCCCCCCCCATATCTGCCTCTGAGGAGGTGAAAAAAAAATCAGGTTCTGGGAGGTCAAGGGTGTCTACTTGTGACACAGGATGCTAAAGAGGAGACTTGAGGCAGCGAGGGAGACCAAGTCTTCAGAAATAGTCTCCTTTTTCCTCAGCAGTCATAAGTTTGGGTCACTTGGGCCACTGAGAGACAGGTGGTCTGATGGGATGTGGCAAGGATAGTAGTCGCCAGCCCCTTTCACTTACATCTCAGCTCAACAGTAGAAGCGACATGGTGCCAGCTGTCTCCAAAACAAGCTTGCCTTGTGCCCAGTCAGCTGCTGAGACAGGAAATGAACATTCTGGGGAGCAACGTGGAGAAACCAGACATTAGCAAGGTAAGAGAAAGGGCAAAAGTCCCTGGGAATATTTCTCCTGCTTCTTCTTACATATGTCAAGTTAATTATGCTTCCACTAAAATAATAGTCACCAAATTGAATGCCACCCCAAAATCCATTCTCAGCACTCAACTACCATAGATTAACTGCTTAAGTCTGAGCTTTAGTTTATAGCATCAGCATAGCCCTTGATGAATTATGGACTTGTATTCACTCCAGAACAATCTATTACCCACCACATAACAGAAAATGCCATTTATTGCAATTTGTGCAAACTATAAATCAATACATTATTACTTAGAGGCATGTAAGCTGTGGCCACACTGCATATCCTTGCATTTAGTAATGCATGTGTATGTGTTAGGGCTTGGGGGAGGAAGAGATATAGATTTTTTTTTTTTTTTTTTTTTTTTAGATTCCACTTAAGTGCTTGCAAAAATTCCCAGGAGATTTCAGGATGGCTGCTGTCTCCTTAAATTACAAAATGGCATCTTTCTACGTGTTTCTCTGGGTCTCAAACATACACTCGCCATTCTCAAATAATCCACCACTGAATAGGATTTTAAATTGAAGGAATTGATTGAGCACAATTTAGAAATCATTAGAATCCTCTTGCCGAGGTTCCAGTGCTGACTGACTAGATGTTGGAATTGCCCAGGAAGGTGGGGCTGACTTTGCAAAACACTGATGCTTATGCCAAACCCCAAACCATTCCAATAAAAACTTTGAGGTGACACACAGACACCAGAACTTAGTAAGAAAGTCATTCAGATAATTTTAATGTGCAGCCTGGGTTAATTATGTCTACTGTACCAGAACAAGAAAAGGAAGAAAACAGGAAATGTAAAGGGAAGATAGTTAGGAGCTGAAAATTTCTCAAATCAAAGTGGAAACGTATCTCAAGAATTTCAGAAACAAGTTCATAGATGAGACATTGCTTAGAGACTTTCAGTGTACACACCAAGGAATGCAAACAGTAATTCACATGTACCCAACAAGACACAAATGCTTGACAAATTCTTATTCTCCTCCTTGAAAAAGACGAAGAATTAAATGGCTCGGGAGTTGGCCCAGCAGGTAGTAGTGCTTGCCAGGCAAGCATGAGGGCCTGAGGGGGGCTGAATTCAAATCTCAAGCACCATGTAAAAAGTCAAGTGTGGTCACACATGCCTGTTACCCCAGTCTTGTGGGGGCCGGGGCAGACAGAGACAGGAGGATCTCTGGTGCTTGCTGGTCAGCCAGTCTGATTGCAAGACTCGCAGCTCTGGGTTCAGTGGGCGACTCTGTCTCAAGGTAACAAAGAAGAGTGAGTGAGAAGGATGTTTGGTGTTCTCTGTTGGCCTCTGTGTGTGTGCACTGGACACATATATGTCTACTGCACATACACATGCATATAATATACATATACACACCTGCACTGTACTTAACACACACACACATATGTATGTCAACTATAAAGAAAAAGTATCAAAAAGCACATACCAGTCTTGCATAAGCCTTGAACCATTGGCTAGGCTTCTGGTCCTCTCCCAGAAGCACACCAGAAAAATACTTGACCTATACACCAGAGTCAACAACCAAGGCTGACTTGATATATAAGTGGCCAATATCAAGTAGGAAACTGATCTGGCTTTTTGTCCTTGGAAGACCAGAGCATTTGCAAGATTTGCTAAACACAAAAACTGACTCCTGTGTAACTCTCAGCACTGTTTTCATTGTTTTGTAAAACACCCAGGTGACACAAAGCCACCAAGATGACTGTTAGCGCCACAAGGTCACAGAAAGCATTGTGCCACGCACGTTACGCCTTGTGTTGAAACGCTCACCACATACAGGTATCTTTGATTGCTCTTACCATCTTTAAGGTGATCATATTATCCCCATTTTCCATTGCCCAGATAAGAAGCTGAGATACCAGGCAATATGACCAGGGACATCTCTGCTTCTCCCATGATTCTGTGTCACCTTCATGTTCTCGGCATTCCGTGCTGCTTGCCCTTCATTTCCAATCAGTCTTTGGGTTTGCCAGTGGCAGAATCCTGTGTGGCGCATTTGACCCCAGCTTTCACCTACTTGTCACTCATGACTCAGATCTTGCCTCATCTCTGGGACCCTCCCTCACCATCACGCTGGTCGTCTCCATCTTGGATCTCCGAATCCTGCAGCGTTTGCTCTGTTGCATTGGCACTTTCTGGGCTATGAGATGTGTGTGTGTGTGTGTGTGTGTGTGTGTGTGTGTGTGTGTGTGTGATTTTGTGTATTCTTTCCACCCCTAAAGCCTTAAGTATCTTGACAGAAATTTGATTTCACACATGTGTACTTGTCTATGGGGGACTCTAATCATAAAAGGGCTCACTAGGTATGCTAATTAATTGATTTTCATGACTTTTCCATAAAATTGTGCCCTTGAGCAGTGGGACAGAACAGGGGTTTCGATGCATTATGGTGGAAACTGGCAACTGGATATCAGGCAAACCAGTCTTTGAGTTTGAGCTCTGCTGTTTACTAGCTCTGTGTTAATGGGCCAGTCATATAGTTCTTCAAGCCTTGTGTCCAATTTAATACTGGACACAACGGTATTAAATTGCTGAATAATGATGTGAATTAGAAAAATGAACAAAAGCTATGTAACCCAGCGCCTAAAACTTGTCCTTAGGGATTTGAAGTTCTTTTATTATCACTAAGTATCAAAATTTGTTGCCATTAGAATTTTTTCTAATATAACTTTGCAAGAGAAAATATAAAGGCAGATTGTGTTGAAGTGAGTTTTCTTTGTTCACTTGTGTCTTTTGTCACAGTTGGGCAGGAGTGCTAGAGAGCAGGCAGAGAGCAGGGGGCAAGGTTGGTGCAGAGGGCAGAGGCTACAGCATTAGGGAGGTGTGTATTCAGTCATAGCAGCACTCCCTGGGCAGGCACAGAGATGGAGCAACAACCCTGCATGGCACTCGGGTCCAGGCACCTAGATTTACTGCATGGCTCTTCTGCACACAAGCTGTGTGACCCCAAGCAACTGCCAAATGAAGAATCAGATAGGTTCAGGAGCCTCTTTCCTCAGAAATCTACCAAATGTTGGTTTCCTCCTCCATTCTGGAAGATAAGACAAGTCTTAGTGAGAAGGAATGCATCTCTTCTTCTAAGGGACATAGTGATGTGAGGTTTGCTGGTGCTGACTCGAGCAAAATTCTGTCTTCCAACCTTCCATTCTACCTTCTTGCTTATCATCTATCACCAAAGTGACTGAGAGTTGAGGAATGCATGCTGCTGCTACTGAGCTCAGTAATGGGTGCAATTGGGACTTCACTGGTCTGTCGACACAGCGGTGGACACTCTTCTGTTCTTCCTTATTTACCTGTCTCACCCCAGGACAGGAGTGTGCTGTTCTGTCCTCTTCATCTCCAGCCTGAAGAATCTGGGACACAGTCCATGCTTAATAGATATTTGGTGAATAAAGAAAATAAGGAAGTAACTCTTGAGTACTCACTGGGTGGGTGGCCTTGAACACATCACTTAAGGGTTTTGTGCATTTTGGAGAATGTGTACAGTTGTGCTCTTCCAGCTGGAAAACTCAGTTCTGCCTTGTCCTGGCCAGTTTCTCTAGTCCTGCTAGATTGAATGAAATGTGCCCTGGTTGCATCAAGAAAAGCCCTGGAACTGAGCTGGAATGGATGGTGAGACTGTCAATGCCTGCTCCTGTCTGAGCCCTTGGAAAGATTTATTCTGGGCATCTGAAAGGCAGGAATGAGAATGAAATGAAGCCCATGTTTGTGCCTTTCTAATTTATGGTTACTTAAAAAAATAGGTATGGAAAGAAGGCTCAATGGTATCACAGAATAGCTTTGTGACCAGGATAGAAAGAGCCTCAAGATGGCTCTGAGGACGCTGTTTTTGAGCTGTGCCCTAAGAAGTTCTTCTGCGGAAACACATAGCATTTTGTCAGTGGCAGCCCTTTTGGAGAACCATAACTGTATTCATATTGAATCATGAACTAGATTAGCCACATTAGAGGTTTAGCTACAATATATTTCAAAGTTAAAACACAGGCTGTGGCAGTGGGTATCAAAACCTGTAATTTCGGATGCAAATGAATGGAATGAAAAATGGCCCCTGGCTACTGGGACAGACAGAAGAATATGTGAGTGAAATAACATGGCAGTTATGTCAAAATTGGAAGAATAACTATATTTCAAAATAGTAAATTATTATCACAGCCTGACTGGTAGAATAACCCATAAGGCAAGAGGACACGTGCGTGCATGTGTGCGTGTGTGTGTGTGTGTGTGTGTGTGTTTTTTGTACCTGGATAAAATTACATTGTCAATTTTGTTTAGTTCTTTAAAACCTGAACATTCATTTTTGAAAATATGTGTGGAACATAAGGTGACATTTGGGGGAAAAAAGCATAATTCTTAAAGAATACTAAATCCACTAGTTCTTATATTACAGATGCCAATGAATTTAACTTTCATCGTGCTGCGAACACATGGAAGGCATCAAACGGACATTCAGCTAGCCAGGCTTTTCAACAGCATCTCAAGGAAGTTTCATAGTCTTGTCAAATGTTCTGTGGGGGATGCTGTGGCCTTGGGTTTCATGGGCACCAGCCTTGGAGCCAGAGTAGGAAAAAGACTCTCAGGTCAAAGTCTAGGGCAATTTCTTAATGACTGAATGATATTTTGTCACCTACATACCTTTTCTTTACAATGGGAATAATCATGGCCTCAGAAAGATTAGAACTGATAATTTGGGTAAAGCATTCAGTGTATTCTTCACAGAGCCAGAGACTCTGTAATGGACGGATGATATTATTATTTCCTCTTCTCTTACCTGTGATAGGCATCTTGTAAAATTCACAGTAATAGTAACAATTCTGTGGGTAAAACAAATACTGTGAGCTTAGAAGTTTATTTCCTTATTTAACATTTGCATGTTTGAAATAATTTTGAGTGCAAATTGTGAGTTAGTTTATTTTTCAAAAGGTGGCACTTAATTTCTTTAACTAACTATTCTGATGGGAATATAAAATATCATAATCTGATGATACAATATCATTTACTAAATATCAGTTATTAAAATATAAAATAATGAAATGAATATGACTTCACAAGGTTTCTGCCCTGTGCTGGTTTTTGTTGTTATATTTGAGATATGGTGTCATGTAGACTTGAGGACATGGGATCAGGCAGCCCAGGCTCTTCAAACTCACTGTGCAACCAAGGATGGCCTGAATTCCTCTGCAACGTTGGGATTACAGGCATGAGCCTTCATGCCCGGCACCCACTTTAGTTACCTTTAACATCATTTTTGCTGTTTCTCATTTTGGTGCTTGGGATTGAACAGTGGGCCCCGTGCATGGTTAGCATGTGTTCTACCATTGAACAGCCTATGTTAGCTTTAATTAGTTACACACACATAGGCATGAAATATGTTTATTAATACAAGAATTTGTACACCTATGCCAGAAAGCCACAAATCCAAAGTGGGAAATAATGTGGTTATGAGTAGAGTTTTAGAGCTAGACAGACTTGGGTTTGATTCTTGGCTTTTCTTCTTGCTAGCTTTTTGACCTTGACTGAGCCTCTATGGGCCTCATTTTCCTTATCTAGGAAAATAAGGGTAATATCTGCTACATAATTTCAAGATTAAACAAAATAATGCCTATAGATACTTGGCATAAATTTATCTAAATTGTAATTGGTATTAAGACAGGTACACAGAGTCTGAAAATATTATTTGATCAGAATATACACATATTTACAAGCTTCTCTCACGCACAGGAATCATATATTAGACAGACAGCTCTCACAAGGTGGTTATATTTTTATTTTATTTTAAAAAATTTATTAGAGAGAGAGGCAGATAGATAATGGGCTTACTAGGGTCTCTAGTCACTGCAGATGAACTCTAGAAGCATGCACAACTTTGTGCATGTGGCTTACATGGGTCCTGGGAAATCAAACCTGGGTCTTTTGGCTTTGTGGGCAAGTTCCTTAAATCCTAAGCCATCTCTCCAGCCCTCACAAGGTGGTTATAAGAATGGACATCACTTCTGTGTAGACCATGGGACCTTATTGTTCATTTGCATGAGTGGATGAAACTATTTACTTGGTGTTCCAAAATATTTATTTCCCCAAAACTATGGCAGAAAGAGAAGGAAAATGGGACACTAAAAATGATTAACTCCTCTATATTTAGAAGAAGTGATACTTGCTAGTTTATTTTCAAAGAAGAAAACTTACTATTTTGCTATGCACAGGTAAATATTATCTCGGGTTAATGTTAAAGGTAGCCCTGGTGTGATGCTGCATATTTTAGTACTCTAAGGACTTTTTGGAACTATTATTCCAGTAGGAAAGTGTGGGTATGGTAAAGAAGTGAGACTGGTATTGGTAAAAGTAAGGAAAGCTAGTAAAATTGTTATGGTCTGGGTGAACATTTTTATAGACACATATATATATATATTTGGCTTTGTGACCTGAAAATAGTCTACTTTGTTATGTAATAATTTTGGTTGTGGGTCTCTTATTTCTTTTGTTAAAAACCCTCAAATTCAACAATTTGCACTGGGTTTCCCCATGGTGAATGTATTGCATTGACATAATGGTATAGTCATATTCAGTTGATTCTGTGGTTTCAAGGAGCGCATACATTTCAAATTAATTTCCAAGGTCATGAAGCCATCCCCTATGGCAAGTGCAACATGCCTTTTGATGTGGTGGGCACAACATCTGTGCAGACAGACGCACTTAATTCATGCAGTGCTTTGATTTCACATTTTGGTTTGAGAGGTAAGGTCTTTTGAACCCATGTACGTTTAATCTTAAGACCCATTAAACAACTGGCTGAGGAGTAGATAACATTCTGGTGCTAAGGTCTGTCCCGGAACACCTGACATGGCAAAGGAAGGGGTCCAGCACGGATGTTGTTCTAGTACTTAGCTTTTATGTTGGTACTAAGCACGAATCAGCTCCTGAAGTGCAATGTATTTGGTATTGACCTGCAGAGCTGCTTCTATCTCTCCTTTTGCTTCCCCCAACAGTGAGTAGCACCTATCTACCAAAACTACCCCAAAGCTTTAGTGTTATTTTTAGTTCAATTTTCCACTTTTATCTCCCTTGTTACCAAGGCTGGTGAATGTTCAAGTTGCTCAGTTTGCCATCATCTATCTTCACATGTTGCGTAAACGGTTACGACAGTCTCCCAGAACTCCTTCCACTTCCACACTTACTCCCCTCCAATCATTCCCCTTAAGCCACTTCCTCTGTTCAAGCATTGTAACCCCCACTGCCCCTTTGATAAAAGCAGTCTGCATTCTCTTATCTAGCCTCTAAGTTGCTTTCCAGGCCCCAAGGAGTCTCCTTCTTCAGTTTTCATTCGGGGCTTATGATGCTCATTTTGGGTGGCACAAGTTCTTAAGCTTCTTGCCACAGATAATTTGCACCCTCTTGCAGGGTGCTACTAAGATATAGTTGTCATTGGAATGCTTTACCTGACTGGTGCCCCAAGTTCCAAGGCAAATTGAGTTGTGGGGGTTCTCCTCTGCAAGCTACATTCTCTTCCTGCATAGACTTCCTGTACTATATTCTGCTTCCTGTTTCCTTGTCTGCATCTGTATACTGTGAACAACCACCAGCAGGAAAATATTCTAGCATCTCACCAACAGCGACATTTTCAGAGTTCAGAAAACATCCGTCAATACATACATTATTCAAAATCTCCCCTGCTTTTTTCTCTACAACTAAATGCCCGACCTTGATATCAATTTATCTATATAGCTAAATCTGTGTTGGACATAGGAGAGGTTCTGATATAAAAACAATACTGGAAAGTTAGGCTTTTTATATTATAAAATATTATTCAACATTACAGCATGAAGTTTCTTATCTAGTGTGCAGGTAGAGAAGTGGAGCAGAACTGATGTGCAGTCAGTTTCTTCTGAAGAATAAGGAAGTGACAGTACTATGGGGATTCAGGCAAATGGCAAGGCATGTTTCATGCACACAGTTCCTCTTTCCAGTTTATACATCTGAAATGTGGTATTTATTTATTTAGTTGGTATTTAGTGATAAGGGATTTCATTTGTCATGTGTATCAATATATTTTTTTTCTTTTTGGAATTTTGAGGTAAGGTCTCACTCTAGCCCAGGCTGACCTGGAATTCACTATGTAGTCTCAGGTTGGCCTCGCATTCACAGCAATCCTCCTACTTTTGCCTCCTGAATACTGGGATTAAAAGTGTGTGCCACTGTGCCCAGCTTTGTATCAGTAATTTAAAAAAAGTATTTTATTTTTATTTATTTATTTGAGAGAGAGAGAGAGAGAGAGGCAGAGACAGGGAGAAAAGGAGAGAGAGAGAGAGAGAGAGAGAATGGGTGTGCCAGGGCATCCAGCCACTGCAAATGAACTCCAGACCCATGCACCATTTTGTACATCTGGCTTAAGTGGGTCCTGGGGAATTTGCTGCCAAGTGCCCTAACTGCTAAGCCATTTCTGCAGCTCTGTGTCAGTAATTTTTAATTGTTGTTATTTATGCAAGGCTGGGTAGGAACCATTGGGGAATAAAAAAGAAGGTTTTTTTTTTTTTTCAGATGAGATGGGAATAAAGTATCACTTAGAAATGTCAAAGCTGGTGTGGCAGCACATGTCTGTAATCTCAGAATTTGAAGGACAATGGCAGCTGGATAGTGAGCTGGGGGCCAGCCTGGCCTTCACGAGGAGTTCCTGACCAGTGTGTGCTGTGACATTGCCTCACCTCTGACCTCCTCAAAAGTGTTGTGACAACTGAAGGCTGCTGAAGACATAAGTTGCCAGTTGGTGTCAAGGAAGAAGACTCATGACTCATACATTTCTCAGCCACTGTTTACACACTGCTTTCCATAAAATGGAAGGAAATGGTCACTGTTCAGAGCATGTTGACAGTTTTATATACATTTGTGACTGTCACTTCCCTGAGCAAAGCTATAGGACTTTGGGAAAGCTTCTTAATCAAATTCACCCTAAATTTTCTTATTGAAAAGATCAGGAGGCAGGTGGCTAAGGAAATAGTTCAGTAGATAAAGTCCTTTCTATGTAAGTGTGAAGACTAGAGTTCAGATCCGTAGCACCCATATAAGTGCTGGGTGGATATGATGGCCCACTTATACCCCATTTCTTTTTTTTTTTTCTTTCGTTTTTTCATTTTTAGGTTTTTCAAGGTAGGGTCTCACTCTAGCCCAGGCTGATATGGAATTTACTGTGTAATCTCAGGGTGGCCTCGAACTCATGGCGATCCTCCAACCTTTGCCTCCCAAATGCTGGGATTAAAGGTGTGCGCCACGACGCCTGGCTTTATACCCCATTTCTAAGGGAGGCAGATTCCTGAGTCAAACTGGCTAGCTAAATTAGCGAAATCAGCGAGCTTTGTGTTCAAGTGAGAAATTCTGACTCCATAAATAAAGTGGAAACAAAATCGGGAACATGACCTAATATCACCCTTGGGCCTCCATACATGTGCATGTATATCTGAACACATGTGCACCCACCCAGTGGAGAACCCATGTACACATGCTTGGGCACATCACACACATAGACACTTGCAAAACGGAGCTAGGGTTTATTAGCTTATGTAAAGACATATGTCATTTCACCTGGTTTATGTAAAATGATCTAATATTATCAGCCTTTACTTAAACCTATAGGCTCACAATAGATATGAATTGCTATGTGCTTAGGAATTTGGCAAAAACTTATAGGAAAATTTGGCAAGAAATTAAGTTTTAAGATTCAAGTGTGCTACAGATTTTGCCTAGGACACAGGAAGAAACATTATGCACGAGGAAGGTGAGAAGATGTACTAAGAAAGCCTTTCTAGCAGATGTCGACTTGGGCACAGCAGGGGCTGTCCATGGATGTGGCAAGAGGGCAAGTTTATTTCTTATATACCAGTTGTTGCAGGCAAAGTTCCTAGGTGATCCCACCTTCCCACACTTTTGTATCATCGTTTCCTGTTGAGTGTGGGTGGGGCTTATGAATAGATGGTGTTACTTTCCCATGATAATTTTGTGTTACACAGTGAAAGAGATTCTGCAGGCACAATTCAGGTAAATTAATCCATTAACCTTGAGTTGATCAGAGGAAGAATATCTTGGGTGAGTCTGACCCAATGAGTTGGAGTCTTATAAGAGACAGAAGCCAATGAAATAAGCAATCCTGTTGGTTTTCAAGATTTCAGTCACCACAGTTTTAGGTGAAAGGGCCACGTGACATTGATGTCATGGTAGCCTTAGCAAGTCAGAAGCCAGGAGACCTTGTTCAAATAATAAGAAAATAAATTATTTCAACAACCAGTGAGTTCAGAAGGCTTCTGAGTTGCTAATGAAATTCCCTCCCTGGGTGTGGTGTTTTGAAAGTAAAATGTCCTCCATAGCAATCCCCAGCTGGGAGAGCATTTGGGAGGCAGATCCTTGCTGGAGGTTTGTCACTGGGGGGTGGGGTGGGGGTTGGATTTTAGTCCAGCCTTCTTGCCATTTCTAGTGAGGTCATTCTTCCTCCCGGCTGGTGTGTGGAGATGTGATACTAGGCTGTCTTTTTCTGTATGCTTTCCCTGACATGATGAAATTTCCCTTTGAAACTATAAGCTGGAAATAAACCTTTTCCTTAAATAGAGAGAGAGGGAGAGACATATATATAGAGAAAATGGGCACACCAGGACCTCTAGCCACTGCAAACAAACTCCAGATGTGCATGCTACTTTGTGCATCTGGTTTATGTGGGTCCTGAGGAATGAAACCTGGGCTGTCAGACATTGCAGGCAAATGCCTTAACCACTGAGCCATCTTTCCAGCCCAAACCCTTTCCTTTTCTAAGCTGCTTCTGGTCAGGTGTTGCCCCCCCCCCGCAGCAATGGAGCCCCCCAGTAACCATAAGATCTGACTTGTCTCCACCCAGGATCCCAGACCCAGAAAATAGTCTATAAGGCAATAATTTTAGCTATGTTGTGCCTGATGATCTGTTCTAGGGGAATAGAAAATGAATCCACTTTTCCTATTCTACTCCACCCTAGCTCCTTTGATCCCATAGCCTCCGGGTTATTTCTCAGAGCTAACCTTCACATCATTTTGAAATGTTTGTTTGTGGTTCTGTCTTTCCTTCTAGGATGAGAACTCTAATTCAAAGCTGGTGTGGTGGAGAAAATTTGGCCTTTGGAATAAAGATCTGTGTTATATACTTGGCTCCATCATTTTTAGTTGCCTGGCTTTGGCTATCTACTCAACTTCTCCAAGATCACTCCTCATTTTCAGAATGATAATAATACTACCAAACCAATGGTTCTCAACTAGGAGTGAATTTTTTATGCCCTAGGGCTTTATTTGGTAACAATGGAGGCATTTTTCATTATCGCTTCTGGGGATTCGCATCTAGTGAGTGGACATGTTGCTAAATATCCTTTCTCATCCAAAGACTTATATTACACACAGTATTAATAGGGACAAGGTTAAGGAATCTTTCTGTAGTCTAATGAAATTATTATGAAGAATGCAAAATCACTTTCATGGTGTTTCATATTTTGGCAGATGGGTTATAATTTCATTATAAAAAGACTTAAATTACTGGGGAGAAATTTCATAAGCTTTTATATAAGCTTTCTTTCCCCTCACAAAATCCTAAATCTGTCTTCTTGCCTCTTTCTTACTCCCCCAAATCATTGCATGCATTAAGAAATATTACTATTGAGAGTTTCTTGTATAGCAAATAATTTGAGAATCATTGGCTGTAATATATATTTGAAAGCAAGCAACCTTAACCACTAAACCATCTCTCTAGCTGAGGATATATTTGGTATTGAATGCTTATATTTCTGAGGTTTTTGATTTGTATCTTTAGTATATATCTGAGTATCTAACATATATCAGGGACTTTCTATTGCTTATTAAATGCCTGAATAGATGAATATTCTTCCTCTGTGTGTGTGTGTACGGGGGGGGTGCATGCATGTGGAGCCCAGAGGTTTACATAAGGTTCCTTCCTCAATTGTTCATCTTTCTTTTTGAGGCATAGTCTCTCACTGAACTTGGTTCTCCCTGATTCTGCTCGCCTACCTGGCAGCAAGCCCCAGGGCTCCAGTGTCTCTGTCTCTCCAGTGCTTGGGTTGCATGTGCTGCCTACAAGACCTGACTTTTAGGTGGGTGCTGGGGATCTAAACTCAGGTCCTGATGTTTGCCTGGCCAGCGCCTTGTACACTGAGCCACTTGCCTGGCCTTATTCCTTTAAAATATTTTTTCTATAATTTATTGATTCTATAGTATTCTTCTGTTATTTCACATTAATGATTTAATATTATGGGGAATCTGTAAGAAAATGATATTATAATAGAAAAGTATCTTATATTGGTTAAATATACAGCTGTTTAAAAACGTCATTGTAAAGATGAATGGAAAGCTGGTAAAAGACTCCAATTTTTCAAGGCCTAGCTCAAAACCTAGCTCTTTCAGAAGGCCTTTGTAATGCTTTTTGTGACCATATCGTTCTTCTGAAGGAATTTCGTCCATGTCTCCATTATTACAAATATCATACTATGCTACAGATGTTTACTTCTTTTTTCTCCACAAAGACATAACAGAGAGTTGTTTAATCTTTTTTTTTTTGTTTTGTTTTGACACATTGTATATTCCATTGTTGTAAGAAATAATAAGAAAAGATTCATGAGTTTTCCGCTGGTTCTCTGTTTTTGTTGTTGTTGTTCGTTTTTGTATTTGTTTTTTGAGGTAGGGTCTGGCTCTAGCCCAGGCTGTTCTGGGATTCACTGTGTAGTCTTAGTGTGGCCTCAAACTCAGTGTTATTTCTGACCTCTGCCTCTTGAGTGCTGGGATGAAAGGTGGGCCCCACCATGTCCAGCTCTACCCAGTGCTTTTAAAGGTAATATCTAGATAAACTTGATGCTGTACGACTTAGTTTCACATTCCCCCCCCTTTTTTTTTACTTTTATATATATATATATTTTTTATTTATATTATTCTGATTTTACATTCATAGTATTGGTTCCATTGTCCTCCTTCCCGTCCTCCCACTTTCAAAGGGGCCCTCATCAATGGGGAGTGTGGATCTTGCATTGTGAGTTTGCTCAAGAGTTCTGGTGGATAGGCCCCAGACTCTGTGCATAATGCCCCAACTTGTGACTCTAACAATCTTTCCACCCCCTCTTCCGCGAGTTTCCTTGAGCCACATTGGGGTCATTTTAGTTCTGCTTCCTTGATGAGGTTTTGGGAGCCTCTGTGTCTCTGGATAGCTGGCTTAGTTGGAGTTGGATGTTCTCTGTGTTTATCTCCTTTAGCCTTTTTCTGGTGTTGTGATCGCCTTGAGCGCTGTATTCTTGCCCTTCCCCTGCGTTGTTCTATGGTTTCAGCTGGTGAGGTGTGGTTAGCTGATCCTCCCTTCAGGTTCGTTTTCCACCTGAAAAGAGATAAGCAAATTCTCCAACAGAGAGAGAAGTTACTACTAGATAGAAGGGATAACCATATATGTTTTGGAGGGAACTTTATATGCATTGGCTCTCTTCTAGCCCACATTTGGTGGCCTCTAGATCTCGGAGACTGAGCCCATTTTTTGTACATGGCTTTGACTTATTTCCCAGTTCCAGCAATGAGTTCCATTCCACTGAATGGATTTATTAGCCAAATCAAGAGCAGTTGGTTACCCACCATGGCTGTTTGCCACTACTGCACTTGTATGAGCATTACGTCAGATTGTTTCCTGCTGGGTATCTTAGACTGCAAGTTGTTTGGACCAATGTCAGACATTTTCCCCCAGTTGCTTGTGTAGCACCCTCTGGTACTAGACTAGCTAACTGTCTTGGGACTGACCTTCTTCCATATTCTGGCCAGGTCTCTCTCTGTGTTTGGTCTCACACACGTATGCTGTCTTCGACAGTAGGGTCTTACCATTAACCTTTGGTGGTTCACCAAGTACTCTGACTGAAGTCTGTCTTTTTGGGGGAACCTTGTAGGTGTTTCAGATCAACAGCTCATTGTGGAAGTTAACCCCCTGCTGGCACTGGGAGTTATAAGTCTGCACCTAGGAAGGTGAGGGAGGAAAAAGATATATAATGTAAAAGAGAAAGTGAGTATAGAGAGGAGAGGGAGAGAGAGAGAGAAAGAAAGAGAGAGAGAGAGAGTGAGAGAGGGAGGGAGGGAGGGAGAGAGAGAGAAGAGAAAGAGAAGCAGGACAAGATTAAAGTTGGCCTTCATCATGTTCTCTCCAGGTTCCTGTGGTTCGAGTATTCCCTCTGTAGGCCTGCTGAAGGATCACTGTTTTAGCCTGTTGTTCAGAGTAAAGGGTTTTGTAGTATTTTTCCCTTTTTCACTTATGAATTTCACTTGATTTAGTACCTATTGTTGAAATAACTATATTTCCTCCATTGAATTGCTTTTAAGAAATATCAGTTGGTCAAATTTTTATATGTCTAATTTTGAGTTCTGAATTCTGTTTCATGAATCAATGTGTCCATCATTGTTCTAATACAAGCCTTATTTATTCTAGATACATAATAATTCTTAAACATGGATAGCTTAATTTATCTTAATTTGTTCTTTTTTCCAAAATGTCTGATAAAGTGTAACTCATTCGAATTGCCACATAAATCATGTATCATAATTCTAACCATATGTATGGAATATTCATCTTTATATGATCTCATAGCAGTTTTATGCATTTTGGGGGGAAACTCCTCAGTTCTTGCAATATTGCGTCTTCCAATACATGATGAACATGTTTGCATTTTTGTTTGTTACACTCTTCATTGTTTATTTTACATATACTATTTTATGTAAATAGATATTATATACTTATTTTCAGTAATTGTATAATTAAACCTATGTATAATTACTAAATGTAATTATATAATTATATATCTTATAATTTTGAGCTCACATTTCCTAGACATCTTTTTTTGTTGTTGTTTTTTATTCAGGTAGGGTCTCACTCTAGCCCAGGCTGACCTGGAATTCACTATGTAGTCTCAGGGTGGCCTTGAACTCATGGCGATCCTCCTACCTTTGCCTCTTGAGTGCTGGGATTAAAGGCATGTGCCACCATGCCCGACCAACACACATCTTTTGATATACTGAAGTATTTCATTAAAAAAAAATTCTATTACCAAAAAAAAAAAAAAAAAAACCTATGGGCATGGTGGTGCATGCTTTTAAATCACAGCACTCAGGAGGCAGAGGTTGGAGGATTGCTGTGAGTTCAAAGCCAGCCCGAGACTACATAATGAATTCCAGGTCAGTCTGGGCTAGAGCAAGACCATAGCTTGAAAAACTAATACAATATGTGTGTGTGTGTGTGTGTGTGTGTTATATTTGCAAGCAGAAATACACAAAAAGAGAGAGATTGAGAGAGAGAGAGGGAGGGAGTATGGGCTTTCCAGGGCCTCCAGCCACTGCAAATGTACTCCAGATGCATGCGCTACTTTCTCTATCTGGCTTACGTGGATACTTGGGGAATCAAACCTGGGTTGTTAGGATCTGGAGGCAAGTGCCTTAACCACTGAACAATACCTCCAGTCCTCATATTTCATTTTTTTCAAAGAAAATTTAAGCATTTATTTAATATTTTTAGTGTGTGTGTGCCACCATGCACTTGTAAAGGTCAGAAGTCAATTTTTGGGTCAGTTCTTTTCTTTTCTTAACCTCATTTAAGGTAGGGTCTCTTGTGTTGTTCATAGCTTTTTTCACCAGACTAGCTGATCTTCAAGCTTCTGGAAACTTCTCTTACTTCTGCCTCCTTTCTGCTATTCCTGCTGGGATCACAGAAGCCCAACACAGCTTCTCTTGTCTCTGCACCACTTCTGCTATGCCTGCTAGGGTCACAGAAGCCCCCCACAGCTTTATCATGACATCTCGGATCCAGACTAAGATCCTCATGCTTGCCTACTGTATTAGTTGGGGTTCTCTAGGGGAACAGAATTGCTAGAATGAATTATATTAAAAAGAGAATTTATTGGATTATGGCAGTCCAATAGCAGTTGCAGGCCTGACCCTGGTAGCTGCTCAGTCCATGTGGCCAGATGCCTCAGCAGTCCCAATCCAGCACTGAAGGCCTGGAGGCTTCTGAAGAGCTGTTGGTCTTCAATCCACGTGGGTCTTCAGTTGACGCAGGTCTTCAGTCTGTGCTGGCAGGCAGCATGCAGCTCTGGCAGGTGAGTAGAAGGAAGGGGCTCTTTCTACCCAGAGCTCCCTTATATAAAGTCCTCCTCTGAAAGGGTCCGCTGCTCTGGGGGAAGGCTCACCCTGGGGAAAGGACTTCCTCCTTCAGTTAATTCTTCTTGGAAGATCCACCCAGAAGGGATTTCTGTGGATTACTAAACAGATCAAGTTGACACCGCTTTAACCATCACACCTAGCAAATGCTTTAGCCACTAAACCATCTTCCCATCCCAAGTATTTCATTATGAATACTGATAAATTTTATTATATTTTACAACTTGGTTTATGTATATTCATTGCTATTATGTAGAAATGAAGTTAATTTTTGAATATGTACCTTGTATTCTGATGTATTGTTTAAATAACATTAATTTTAAGTATGAAAGCAAAAATTTTGGGAGATTTTCTATTTAGATAGGTATGGCGTCTGCACACATGATCGGTATAATTTTCACTCTAATCTGTGTGCATTTTATTTTATTTTTTAAAATTTTATTTATTTATTTGAGAGAGGAAGAGAGAAAGCGGCAAACAGAGAGAGAGAGAGAGAGAAAGAAAGAGAGAGAGAGAATGGGCACACCAGGGCCTCCAGCCACTGCAAACAAACTGCAGACACATGCATCACCTTGTGCATCTGGCTTATGTGGGTCCTGGGAAATCGAACCGAGGTTCTTTGGCTTTGCAGGCAAACGTCTTAACCACGAAGCCATCTCTCCAGCCCCCTGTGTGCATTTTATTACATTGTCTCATCCATTGCATTGGTCAGAATGTATAGTATTATGTCAAATAAGAATTTTACTCAGCAGTAGAGGAAAATGAAATTGTGAAATTTTCAGGAAAATATATAGAACTAGAAAGAATCTTGCTAAGTAAGGTGACATAAGCTCAGAAGGCCCCAAAGCATATGTTGCTTCTCATATGCAGATCCTAACTTTTTGATATATCTCAGATATAATATACATCTGGGGAAGGGCAAAAGATTGCATGTGACATGTAAATAGAAAGGAAGGAGGAAGACAAAGGGGATTAGGGAATGAAGGAATTAGGGAATAAAATAAATTGTGTTTGAAAAAGCCATAATAAGGCTGGAGAGATGGTTCAGTGGTTAAAGGTGTTTGCTTGCAAGCCTGCCAGTATGGGTTTGATTCCCCAGTACCCACGTAAAGCCAGATCACAAAGTGGTGTATTTATCTGGAGTTTGTGTGCAGTGGGAAGATGCTTTGATGTGTTGATTCTCTCTATTTCTTTTTTTAAAAAAATATATTTTATTTATTTATTTTTGAAAGAGAGAGAATAAGGTAGAGAATGGGTGTGCCAGGGCCTCCAGCCACTGCAAATGAACTCCAGATGCATGCGTTCCCTTGTGTATCTGGCTTACTTGGGTCCTGGAGAATCAAACTGGTATCCTTTGCCTTTGCAGGCAAACCCCCTAACCACTAAGCAATCTCTTCAGCCCCTCTTTTTTAATTTCTAATAAATAAAAATATTAAAAAAATAAAAAGCCATAATGATATCCCAAACTCTGGATACTAATTAAAAAGTAAGAAAAATAAATAAATTCAAAGAAAGAGCAAAGGTAGCAAACATTCTGGCTTTTTTTCCTCATCTTCAGAAAAGAAAGAATGTTTAGTATAGGACCATTAATATGATATTAGTTGTAGGGTCTTTGTAAATGCATTTTTATCAGATTAAAATTGCTCTCTTATCCTTTATTTTATTTTTATTTGTTTATTTTTGTTTTTTCTAGGTAGGGTCTCATTCTAGCCCAGGCTGACCTGGAATTCACTATGTAATTCCAAGCTGGCCTCTAACTCACTGGGATCCTCCTACCTCTGCCTCCCAAGAGTATTTATTTGAGAAAGACAGAGAGAGGCAGATAGAGAAAGAAAGAGAGAGAGAGAGTGAGTAAGTGCACCAGGGCCTCCAGCCACTACCAATGAACTCCACATATGTGTGCCACCTTGTGCATCTGGCTTTATGTGGGTACTTGGACTTGAACCTGGGTCCTTTGGCTTTGCTGCCAACTGCCTTAACTGCTAAGCCATCTCTTCTGCCACTTTATTTATTTATTTTTTGTACTGAGGATTGGACCTAGAGTCCTGCACATGCCATTCAAGCATTCTACCACTAAGCTTGGACACCAGCCCTTTTTTCATATTTTATTTTCAGTCAGAAACTGAGTTTACAGACTGGTCTTGTACTTACTCTGTAGCTTAGGCAGGCCTTGAACTTGCAGTCTTCCTGTACCTCAGCCTTCTGATAGCTGGGATTACAGTCCTATGCCATCAGGCCCTATTCTATCCCCATTTTTAATGAAATTACTATTTTAATTAATTTTTAGTTAGCAAACAACGTAATGAAGTTCATCATGTAATCTTCATATATATGTGACTATGAACTTATATTTAAATAAATATGCAAATAGAATTTTCAAAGGTATAGCTTTGTAGAAGATTGAAAATTAGCATAGACGATTAAATAAATATAAATATGGACATAAATTGAAGACATGATCCATCTTCTTACTACTTTGAAATAAGCACAATGAATATTTGACATTTGTTTTTGTAAACGAAGGTTGAGAAACTCTTTTTTTTTTTTTTTTTTTTTTTTTTTTTCGAGGTAGGGTCTCACTCTAGCTCAGGCTGACCTGGATTTCACTATGTAGTCTCAGAGTGGCCTTGAACTCACAGCAATTCTCCCACCTCTGCCTCCCAAGTGCTGGGATTAAAGGCATGCACCACTATGCCCGGCTCTCTTTTTTCATTTTATAAAAAGTTGAACTCTATGTCCCTTCACCCATGCTCTCTTTCCCTGTGGGCCCTTCTCAGTGCCATTCCCATTTTTGTTTGTTTGTTTGTTTATTTATTTATTTAGAGAGAATGGCCATACCAGGATTTCTAGCCACTACCAATGAGCTCCAGATGCATGCAACACCATGTACATGTGGCTTATGGGAGTTCTGGAGAATCGAACCTGGGTCATTAGGCTTTGCAGGCAAGCATCTTAACTGCTAAGCCATTCCCATTTTTTTTAAATGCACAGTGTTATCTGAGTGAATTTTGAATTTTGTCAAATGTCTTTGCAGATTAATGTAGACATTTTTCTTTGGTCTACTAATAGGGTACATGGTATTGATATATTTTCAAATACTCCAATAGAATAATGTTTTATACACTGCTAGATTATAATGGTTAATATTTCATTAAGAATTTTTGAATCTATATTCATGGGGTACATTTTCATTGTTTTTGACTAGTACTGTTATCTGGGTAACATAAAGTTCATCGAATGAATTGGAACGTCTTCTCTTTTCTTCTATTTGCTAGAAGAAATGTTGAACTTTTAAGTTTCTTTAAATATTTACTAGACAATTGCAGTGAAACTATTTGAGTCTGATTATTTACTTTCTTTGAATTCAGTTTCCTTATTTAGCTGGTCAAATTATCTGTCTCATGTTGGGTGAGCTCTGATCGTTTGTCGTGTTTCAGAATTGTTTTATTTTATCTAAGTTGTCAAGTTGATGTGCTGGAGACTGTTAGCCCTTTGATGTCAGTGCTGTTTGCAGCAAGCTCTGCCTTTTTACTCCCTGATATTGCTAATTTGTGTTTATCTCTTTATTTCTTTGTCAGCATCCCTGGAGGCTGAAGAATTTTATTGATCTTTTGAAAGAAGCATCTCTTTGCTTATTTAACTCTTGCTTTTCAGTTTTAATTTCATTGATTTCTGCGCTTCACTATTTCCTCACTGCTACTGGCTTTTAGTTTATTTGGGGTTCCTTTCACTAGGCTCTTGTGGATGGGAGTTTATTTTATTGATTTGTGATGTTTCTTTCTTGTTTTGTGTTTCCGAAGGGTACATTTAGTCCCATAAAATTCCTCTCAGCATTTCTTACAAATTTTGATATGCTGGTTTTATTTTTACTCCATTCATTCATTTTTCACTTCCCTTTGAAACTATTGTTTGAACCTGTGGTTTATTTGGAAATCTCTAGATGTTTAGAGGCTATCCTATTATCTTTTCTTTATCATCATCATCATCATCATCATCATCATCATTATTTATTACAGACATACTTAGTATGGATACATCATGTATTGGTAGCATCTTTTCCTTCATCCCTGCCCCCATTCCACTGGGACCCCCTCAGTATTCTCAGTATTCTACCCCATGGGGTTGTGGGCTCTGCATTGTGAGAGTAGCAGTTAGATATTGGCCGGGGTGGGGGAGGCAACACTTCTGGATATGATGTCCCAACCTGTGGCTCTTAAAATCCTACTAACTTTTCATTATTGATTTCTAGCTTTGTTTTTGTTGTGACTGGAGGCCTCTGTGATTTTAGCTGTTTTGTTTTTGTTGAGATTTGTATCATGGTGGAGGATACGCTCTCACTTGATGTGCTGTGCATGGATACTAGAAAAGAGAATGCATTCTGTGGTGGTTAGGTGCAGTATGGAGCCCTTGCTGACCAGGTCCTCTTATTGCTGACGTTGAGTTCCTCAACACTGGGGATTTTCTCACCCGTTGTTCCATCAAGGGTTGACAGAGCTGAATTTTCCTGTTCCTCCTTTCAAGCCTATCCAGTTTTGCTCCCTTTTTCATTCCCTCCATCCCTTCCTCCCTTCCTCTTCCTTCCTTCCTTCCTTCCTTCCTTCCTTCCTTCCTTCCTTCCTTCCTTCCTTCCTTCCTTCCTTCTTTCCCTCCCTCCCTCCCTCCTTCCCTCCCTCCTTCCCTTCCTTCCTTTCTTTCTTCCTTCCTTCCTTCCTTCCTTCCTTCCTTCCTTCCTTCCTTCCTTCCTTCCTTCCTCTTTCTTCCTTTCTCTTTCTCTCTTTCTTTCCTTTTTTCTTTTTGGGGAGTTGGCGTGTAGCCATTGTATGTCCATGATATCTTAAGATTTTTGTGAGCATATAATGCTATTCTGCTATTGATAATGATTTTTGTTTGCTCAGAAATTTCCTTTTCTGACTATATGCTTACTTTCTCTTGATTAGTATATGTATGATATATCCCCTCCCATCCTTTGTTTTCATCTACTATACTGTTATGTTTGAGTTCAGCATATATTTGAGACATATTTTTTCATATACTATATGAATCTCTCTTTTAATTGATATATTTAGATTATTCTGTGGTATGTCATTACGATATATTGAATTAAGCCTACTATTTTCAATTTTTTCTTATTTTTCCCATGATTTTTCTTTTCTCTGCTTTCCATTTTCCTGATATTCTGTAAGCTTCTTGACAATTTTTTACAATGCTATTTTGATTTTTCTCTAGAGTTTAGGCATGGATATTCTATAGCATTGTTCATGGTTCCTCTAGGTTTGTTGGAGGACTAACGTTCTTCATCGTGGCCAGATGCGGTGACAACAGGGCTCCCTGCTTGGTCTTTGTTGCAGGAAGAGGAGGCATAGCTACTACTTATTTATCTATTATTCATCTTTGGAGTGTTTTATTGGAGTAGAGAAGCTACTGTCTGAAAGTTTCCTATATTGCTAAGATGCCCCTTCCCGAGTCCTTTGATAATACAGAGCCGATTTTATTTTTATCTGAGCTCATTCCATGTTCTGATGGCCCCTCTGCTCTGTTTGCATCATGAGTTGCAACCGAAGCCCAGGAGCTCCCTGCTGTGTTCTGAGCATCCTCACTGCCTCCTTCCTTCTCTTTCAGTCATCTTATGTTTGTTTATATCTTCTAATGTCCAGAGTTGTCACTGTACTGGTAAGAGGAATAGGGGAAAGTATATTTATTACATCTTCCTGATCATTTTTAGTGGTTTTCTTTCATCCCACTGCACCTACAGGGGATGTTTTAATGAAGGCCATAAGAGGCAGTGGTTGTAGACGTTACTGCTACCTGTGTGGGGGTTTGAATGTAAATGACCCCTACAGGATAGGGTGTTTGAATACTTCATCTTCAGTTGGGGATGTTGTTAGGGACAGTTGTAGAACCTTTAGCAGGTGAAGCCTTACTGGAGCAAGTGTGTCCCTGGAGGAGTGCCTTACAGCCAGTTCCCCGTGTGCACTTTTCTCTCTCTCATCTTCCTCCTGTCTGGTATGAGGTGACTCTGGCTCCCTGGTCCTGCCATGTTTTTTTCCACTATGATGAGCACCACTCTCTGGAAATGTAAGCTGAAATAATTTTTTCCCTAAGTTACTGGTCAGGTGTTTTGGCCTAGCAACAAGAAAGTTACTGGTATAGACTTTTAGGAAGAAAACAGAGTGCTTCATTTTCCTACTTGTTTAGTCTTTCTTATTATACAAAGCAGGAAATCTACTTGTTGCATAAAAAAAAAAAAACTAGTGGGTATTAAACACTGTTTTATTTATTGCCTTTCTTCATTTGCTTTGGTGCTTGCTCTGGCCAAGTGGCATAGTCAAGATTGGTGGGGATGACACAAAAGGCAACAATTGTCCATTCCCATGGAGGATGTAATGCTCAAAGAACAAACAAGGCCAGGTTCAATTCCTTGCCAAGTAAGTAGTATGGGGAAAATACACTCAAGTGAGCCATGCTTCTTTTGAGAGGCAAGCAGGTCAGTGTTTCCACACTAATTTAGGCTTACTCTCCATCTCTTCAGTACATCTCTAAGAGCCTGGTAATCATGAAGATAGGACAGTACAAGGCTGGGTAGCTATGTGACCCCGGAGCTTTGCATATCAGTATGTCATATTGCTGAGAAAACTATTGAGAATTGCTACCCCATCTAGAAAAGCAACAGAGCAATGGTCATTTTGTGACACAATTAATATTCACTTGAAAGAGTTTTTGTAAAGCAAATTTTGTGTATTTGGAGTCATTATACATTTAGAAATAAATGCTGAGCAGAGAACTTGGGTTTAGCTCTGTGGTAGAGCTCATTCATGGCTAGCATAAGCAAAGCTTGGGGACCATCCCCAGCATATGAACAAAACAAACAAAACCTCAGCAAATACAGTAGTCACATCACAGCCCATCACTTGTTCTGTGTTTATAACATTAATGCCATGGAACCCAGAGAAATATCTGTTTTTATAGCCTTGCTTCTAGGCCAAGTTAAATATTACCTTTGCCTGAGCCTTTCTTTGCATGAAATCTATTTTTTTTTAATATTATGCTTTCTTGGTGGAAGGATACAATCTTTGAGTCGAATTGCTTAATATGCAGGAATATTTTAACTGTTTTGGCTTAATTCTAGTGCAACTGTTATCTTCTTATTGCTGGGACAAAGAACCTTACCCAAAGCAGCCTATGGGAGGCAAAGGTTTACTTCAGTTTATAGTTTCTTCATGGTGGGAAAAGCTCGGCATGAGCAGGAAGCTGGCTCACATTGTCATAAATCAGCAGGGAGCCAATGAGAGAGCTGAGCTGAGCTGAGCACCCTGTGGACTGGACTAATAAACTTCAAGATCCACCACGACTGACACACCTCTGCTTGCAAGGTTCCACCTCCCAAAGGCCCTACAACTTCTCCACATTTCCACCAACTCAAGTCCAAGTATCCAAAACACATGAGCCTATGGGGAACATTTTACACTCAAACCACCACAACCAGTGCACTTTTTTTTTTTTTCTGGTGTGTTGTTCTGCTCATAGGCAAGCACCTCCTTTTTGTTCGTTCTTGTCTTTTGTTGCCTATGTCTTCCACTTTCTGTACTGTAGCTGAGTTAGTGGGCCTTTGAGAAATGCAGGAACCACGTTTCCTCTTTGCATGTCAGCATTAATTGGACTTTTCTCTTAAGGATGATGTCTCAAGCTTCCTGCCCTGAATATCTTGGATCCTCTTGATATCACTGCAGCTAGTTACATGGTCACAATTCAGAGCAATGCACACTCACAAAGGAAACAGTCAGAAGCAAATGCAGCTATATTCCGAAGTAAATACTTCAGCTTCTATAATGTGCTCATAGCTAAACTGGTTAATTGCTATTTCTTTCTAGAATTTTTCTCTCACATATCTTTCATTCAGATGGAATATAACCTTCATAAGGAAGCCATTGTCTGTGTTGGGTTATACTCAGTGACAGCTTTCATTATTTCATTTGCTTTTTGAGGTAGGGACTTGCTCAAGCCTAGTCTGACCTGGAATTCACTATGTAGTCTTAGGCTGGCCTTGAACTCACAGCAATCCTCCTATCTTGGCCTCCTGGCCAAGTGCTGGGATGGAAGGCATGCACTACCATGTCTGATAGAGAGAGAATGACAGAGAAAGAGCTAGAGAGAGAAAGAGAGAGAGAGAGAGAAAATGTGGCCACACCAGAGCCTCTAGCCACTGCAAATGAACTCTAGATGCATTCAGCACTTTGTGTATTTGATTTCATGTGTGTTCGGCTTTGCAGACAAGTTCCTTAACTGTTGAGCCATCTCTCTGGCCCCTTTATTTCAGTTTTCATCAAAAACATTATTACTGTGTACTTGTGCAATAAGAATGAGCTAAGAGCTATATACTCCAGCACTATGAATGTCCTTCCATTAATAACTATTAATCATTCATATTAACAAGTCTTATTCACCTAATTCCTGTTGAACACCTATTGCTTGGCAGGTGTTTTGTTGGTGTATATGCCTGTACCTTGCTGGCACTTTTGATTTTGATTGCTTCTTTGTACAGACTGTGGATGTTCTGATTGGACATTCCCCAGAGGTCAGGAATCCCATTTTGCTCATCCTGGATGACCTTGAAGTTAGAATAGTAATCAGTACCCAGTGAGTGCTAATAATATATTTGATAAGTAAATAAAGAGATTAAAAAAAAACAGGCAGGACTGCCAGTGTGGGTAGAGAAAGGATTGTGGGTCATTGCATGCCAAAGGGTAAGTTGGTCTCTGCAGTGTCCACAGTGCAGCTGATTCCATCTCAAGCAGATTCAGCCAAATTGACTCTCCTCAGGCATGGAGATGTTTTCCCTCAATCAGATTAGGTCCCGTTTACCCTACACCACTTGGTGCCAAAGTATGCTCCCCTGATGAGCATGACATTTGATTTGCATGCACATAAGCAAGTTCATAGCATCTAATTTGGAAGTGCAACCCCACTAGGACTGCATTTGTCTGCATTTAGTTAGATGCTTTGTTTGAATGGGCTCATGGGGAGTGATCTGGGCCATGGAAGCCTGGGAAGGCTGCTGAAAGCTGGTTCTCCCTGGAAGGCATTTTGGATGAAGAAATGTGACTTTTAATCACCTCAGACCTCTTTTTGTTCTTGTTCCAGAACATTCTATGTGTAGGAACTCCTGGGCCTCATCAGTGCTTTGGTCTTGATTTTATATGGCTTTGGAGTTTAAGAGGAGTTTCTGGGTTTTTTGTTGCAAGATATTATGTTTGAGGGGAGGTTGCGAAGACTGACCTAACATTACTAACAGTTGAAGAATTGTTTTACCCCTGTTGGTGAACTTCAGAGGTTACCAGTCTATAAAGGTAACTTAGTACTGTCTCAAGGAACAAGATTTATTGTTTTCTGTATTTTCTCAAAAATGCCATAAATGTTGTGGATGAAGCAAGTGGTTCAGTACTGTTATGATACAAGGTTTCCTCCCTCTAGACAGTGAGGTCAGCTGCTGTTGGCTTGCTTGGTTACAAGTATTTCCTTTGTTGAGGAGCATGAAAAAATAAGAGTAAGTGGAAGGAAAGAGGAAGTAGAAATGGAAAAGGAGAAAGAGAAGGTGTAGGGATGGGAGGAATGGGATGAGAAAAGGAAGAACTCTAGAATATTCTAGAAGAATTTTAAAATGAGAAGGAGGGAAAGGGAGAAGAAGAAGAAAGGAAGTGAGGAGGAAAAGGAGAAGATGAATTATTTTGTTTTGCATAGTCAACTACTTTGCATGGTGCCTGTATTGATGGATGGGGAGAGGTATATACTTCATTGCTATGCATGGTATCTGGAATCTTGGATAGGTGTGCACATATATAGTCCTCACAGGCTTCTTATATGGAGAGACTTGCACAGGCAATGAAATAGAAACCCAAAAGCAAATATAGGGGAAGGAAATGGCTCATTTAACAGTCCAAGCACCACCCAAATATTATTCTCACTTGAAGGCAGTGCCAGTGAAGAAGGCAGCCCCCTTCTTGAAGATATTTATTTATTTGGCAATTAATCAGGAAGAAGGAAATTTTTGTGAAGTTCTTTGATGGGGGACTTATAATTTAAATGGAAGCTACTGTTTTCAAGATTAAGGGCATTGCAAAGTTTTACTATTTTTTTTTAGTTTTATAATGTCTGTAATGGCTTATATTTACAGCAAAGATTAACATATATCCTTGTAGGCTTGTTATGTTTCCTTTTTTATGCCAACTTTAATATCACACTGAAACACCTGAATTAAACCACAACATTGGAGGAGAAAGCAGGCATCTATTCACATATACCTCAGACCCTTGAGAATGTTTTTCTTCTTTTATTCCTATGAAAAGTGATTTATAACCAAACCAAGGAAAACCTCAAGTTACTAGTGTGGTGAGATTTATTACTACTACCCAAAGTCAAGCAGGTTGGAAGAATTATATTTGGTTCTCAGGTTCATCCAAATCACTGTGGCTTGGAAATCACCTTCAACTTGAAGTTTTTCTTTTTCTTTTTCCACTTAAACTAGCATCTTATATTTACTGTGATCTGTGTGAAGTAAGGTCATTTCAGTAGAGCTTTTGGTTTCTAATTTTGTAGGCTACTTAGACTGGCTCTTTTGTAGCCTTTTAGATTGGCTTAGGTAGCTTGTTGTATGATGTCTCTATAATTTCCTGACTGTTCACATGCTACTTCCCAGAGTTCTAGATTTTGCTAAGCAATGTCTTTGCGGCATCCGTTGTAGGCTCCCCAGGAAGTGGGAATAATGTTGGCCAATTACATTTACTATCTAGAAGACAATAATTATGCTATCTTACTTTTGTATATTGCTCTAGTTTGTAGGGCACTTTCACATAATTAAATCATTTGATCCTTAAAGCAGTCCTTTGAAGTTGGCAAGGAGGATATTATTATCTCCATATTACAGAGGAAACAGACTCAGAGGGGTTAATTGTCTTGTCTGAGGTCACATGATTAGTAAAAGGAATGGCCAGGATTAGAGAGTGTTAGGTCTTCGTTCATAGCCGCCCACACACCTGTGGAACCCCTCTAATCTGTTTTGGATCAGAACTCAAGTAACTGTTCTTATTGGACTGAAAAAAAAAAGGTTCTCATTACCTTATTACCAAAGACAAGGTGTGTATTCCTGAAGCCACATTAACATTATGTGTAAAGCAAGAAAAATGGCGAGTTCTTCTGAGCGGGGTAGTGAAAGACTGGTTATTCTTCTGGTAGCATGACGGAGAGAGAGCTCATTGTTGAGTGCAAGTTTGATGATGATGATTGCTTGGGCAGACTTTGTGAGTCCTCTGAGAAGCAGGCATCAATACAGAGGTGAGATTTACTGGGCAGGTGCTCTTGAGAGGAAAGGGCAGACAGCCAGGGAAGGTATGCAGAGCCTTCAGTCCACGTTGCAGGTCTGACTCCTGGGAAGGAGAGTGGTGGACAGGTGGGATGGAAGGGAGTATCATAGACTGTGGCCAAGGTCCAAGAAAGTTTGCAGCCAGGCTCTGTGGATATGCTGTGTCTCAGAGAATGGGGGTCTCTGTAAATGTCCTTGCTGGGCTCAGGCTCTGGTTGGGACAAGGCTGCTGGAAACACGGCTTGGCTATGAGTGTGGCAATAGATTCACAGCACGACAACTGGCAGTCGTCAATAAATTATCTTCTCCATAACAAGAGATCTAAGTGGCTATGTTTATGGCCACCACATGTGTATGTCATGGTATGACATTCATTTTCCACCACTTCAAGATTAAGGAGTCAACAAGAATAGCAAAGATTCTTAGCAAAATGCAGGAACACTAGGAATCGAATTAGATGCTTAGTTAGCACCACTAACAGACTTGGCTCTGGCAGAGGGGGAGAACTGAAAACCTTTACTTTCTGTTGTTTAGGGGTCTTTCTCTAATCCCTTTTGAAAACCAAACTATGTGTCCTTTGAGGACAAGAGTGGTAAACTACTTTTGTGTTCTTAACATGAGCACAGTGCTCTGGTCCACAGTAAGTGCTCGCTTAGCACGTTACTGTTGGACAAATGGGTGATTAAAGTTAAAGCATAGAGATGGAGTGTGTTGGAACTAATGAATGTGGTTTTTTTTTGTCCAGTATTTGAATGATTTCCAAGGGGGTATTTCCTTTATAGCTTATTAAGAACAGACTCTGTTAAGTTCTTAGGATTGGGGGGTAACATGGGACTCCTAAGAAATCATTAGGTCTAATCATTTCTGGTCTAGGAACTTTGAACCTGAATATTTGGCCTCATGCACTCCTACTCTGTACAGTCTATAGACAGGCAAGTTTATTTATTTATTTTTAATGTGGAGGTTTGCTTTTTCTTGCCTTCATGTTTAGGGAGTCTCAGAAGCACAGAGATGGTAAAAGTAGATGCATAGGTGAGATTTTTCTTGATGTAAAGTTATCCAAAATTCAATATTTAATTTCTTCTTGGGTTTGGGTCACCCCAAGGTATATTTGCGAGGCATTGCTGTGTGAGTTTTTACAGGTGAGACCCAGAATTCTTTCCCTGGCTCAATGAACCTATTGATACTTTCCTCTCATATCCAAATTGTCACCAATTACTACCAGTTCTTCTGTCACACTACCTGTAAAGACCCTTCATTCCACTTCAGGGACATCATGAGCATGCTTTGGCTGTAATGAACACCACAGATGTGTTGTACCATCTCCAAGAGCTTCCAGTCATGAGTTGAATAAGAAGCCATGGCTCCTGGACTTCCTTTTCTGGTTTGCTTCTCTGGGCAATGGGATGCTACATATCATTGACCTTCTCCCAGCCTCAATCATATCATCTGTAAAATAGGACTAGGAAAACCCTAGTTGTTAGGTGGAGGTGGACATTGACTCACCCATGATGTGTTATCCCTCGCATGAGAAGACCACCGACTAGCCCTATTCCCACTGTCCAGTTAATTTTCTGTCTTTTTTTTTTTAAATTTATTTGAGACACAGAGAGAAAATGGGTGTGTCAGGGCCTTTAGCCACTGTAAACGAACTCCAGATGCATGTACCACCTTGTGCATCTGGCTTACATGGGTCCTGGGGAATCAAACCTGGGTCCTTTGGCTTTGCAGGAAAAGTGCCTTAACCGTTAAGCCATCCTTCCATCCCTAGTTAATTTTCTAAATGCATTATTTCATTCCACCTTCAAGTCAAATTTGTCTAGGTTGGCTACTCAAATGACCCAAATGACATGTGGTTAAGGGGCTCACAGAACAAATCCTGAGTTTGTCAACTCATCATTACAGACTCTCTGCAGGCTGCTCTGTCCCTAACTCATTATCTATTCCTTTCCTAAAGAACACCTCCATGTCTGTCATAAGTTCTTTAGTCATGGTTACCCGGTATGCCACCTGGGGATACGCCCCTGTACCTCCTCTGTCACATCTGTTCTATCCCATGTACCTTTTGGGACCCTCCCCCTTCTGTTTTCAAAGCCCATCATTTACTTTGTGCTTCCTTTGCAGTCAGCCAACCCAATTGACTCCAGGCCTGCAGTGTGATCTAGTACGAGTACTTTTGCCCCCTGTTTCCTCAACTACAAAACAATGGTGAACAATGTTGGCCTTGTAGCCTTGTTGAGAGGAAAAAGTTGGATATGTAAAGTTCATGCAGACCTGCCTGCACATACCAGGGACTTACTCAATAGTTAACCACAGTTCTTGCTTCTGCCTTGGCCTAAATTATCTGTGAGTGGTCACATATGACCACCAACTGTGGTGAACCATCTCACACTTACATGTATCTTGTCGCCATTGACTTAAATTGAAAGTATAATTTCTCTTGAGACCTAGATACTGTTAAGTTGTGGCCACCCAAAAGATGAGAGAATACTGATCTGTCATCTACTTCAGAATTAGTATAGTTTGCATAATGACTCTTTCTTTTTAGGAAAAAAGCTTTCAGTTCCTTCAACGCATTTTTCAACATTTCTTTTTTTTTTTTAAATTAATTTATTTTTTTGGTTTTTAGAGGTAGGGTCCCACTCTAGCCCAGGCTGACCTGGAACTCACTATGTAGTCTCAGGGTGGCCTCAAACTCATGGTGTTCCTCTTACCTCTGCCTCCCAAGTGCTGGGATTAAAGGCTCGTGCTACCATGCCCAGCTTGAATTTTTCAGCATTTGAGGGCAGAGATGGTGTTTTTGTTAGTGTCAAAAATGAAGTTTTGGGGGCTGGAGATATGGCTTAGTGGTTAAGGTGCCTGCCTGTTAAGCCGAAGAACCCGGCTTTGCAGGCAAGTGTTCTCACTGCTAAGCCATCTCTCTAGCTCACATTTAGCCAGATGCAAAGTGACACAAGGGCGCAATGCCGCACTTGCCCACAAAGGGGCGCATGCATCTGGATTTCGTTCACAGCAGCTGAGAGACTGCTGGTGCGCCCATTCTCTATCTTCTGTCTCCTTCTCTCTCTCTGTTCTCTCTATGCCTCTCTCCAAAAATAAAAAAAAATTAAAAAATATTTTTAAAAAATGAAGTTTTTGTTTGTGAGGTTCAAAGTAAATTCACCCTTTGTAAGTTTGTAGATTTTATGTGTGTGGACTACTTTGTGTCAGCTAAACATGATCACATGAAGAAAGACAAGTATCTTTGCTCTGGATCCCTCTGTGATCTTCCCTGCACATCTAGCTAGCATTTCCCTTTCTAGTATGTCTTATAAGTGAATCATAGCATGCAGTCTTTTGACTCTGGCCTCCTTTACTTTGCTTAATGCATCTGAGGTTCAACCACATCGCAGCATGTGCCTCTAGTTAGCTCCTTTTTATTGCTGAGTAGTATTCCACTTTGCACATGTGTCAGTCCAATTATCCAAACTCCATTTGAAGGGTATTTGGGTTGTTTTTCACTTAGGCCAATCATGAGCAAAGCTATTTATGTACATGTTTGTATATGATCTTACTGTCTCATTGACTCATACAAATAAGTAGAAATGATTTTTCTTTTTAAAAATTTTTGTGTATTTATTAGAGAAAAAAAAAAAGAGACAGAGGGGTGGGGAATGGGCATGCTAGGGCCTCTAGCCACTGCAAATGAACTTCAGATGCATGCATCATGCACATCTGGCTTCCATAGGTTCTGGGGAATCAAACTTGGCTTTGCAGGCAAGTGTTCTCACTGCTAAGCCATCTCTCTAGCTCAGAAATGGTATTTCTAATACATATGATTATTTGTTTAAAGTAAATGAGAATTGAGCATGCCGGTGCATGCCTTTAATCCCAGCTGAGGTAGCAAGATCATTGTGAGTTCAAAGCCAGCTTGGTGCTGTAGGCTGAGTTCCAGATCAGCCTGGGCTACAGTGAGAACTTATCTTGAAAAAGATAAATAAATAAATAACCACCAAAGTCAAAACAAGACAAAACCATATGAGGAAATGCTAAGCTATTTTTCAGATATTTTTGTCGTGTTTCCTTCTACCAACAGAGTATGACAGTTTAATTATTTCACATCCTCGCCTCACTTAGTAATGGGCAGAACACTGCTCAGATAACAAGCACAGCAATTCTATCTGTGTTTATAATTAAGTCAATTGCTCTTGCTATGCATATACTTTTAACAGTCTCCCTTACTGCTGTTGTGACTCAATTTCTCTTTGGAAACCAGAGTGTAATCTCATGCACACCCATACACACGCTCCTACTTATGTCTCATCTACTGACCTGGTTTTGCAGTTGAAGATTTTATCTTTTATCAAAAGCAAAACTCAAAACACCAGACACAATGGGTTGTATGTGATGTGCACACAGGTGTAAGTGCACAGTACAGAGGATGCAGAGATGATTCAATTTCTTCTGTTTCTAAGAACTGAGCGAGTACTCTGCTAGTTCATTTGAATGGAAGCCTGCTTACCTCATTCTCCCTCAGCCATGCATTTTTCTGGTTGTGTCACTGGACCTTTCCGTGTTTTCTGTGAGCAGGCTTTTGTTCCCCCTAAGCCTGGTAACTGCAATGAGAGGAAGGGTGTGCAGAGAGAGGTTAGTAATGAAGCACTAACTAGGTGTTAACAAAGGGCACAGCTAGGAGGAGAATATGTGGAAATGCGATAATGAAGAACCTCTAATTAGGCTTTGTGGGAAACAGATTTTGAAGAAGCTCCAGTGTACTCTGAAGAGAGCATTAAAGGAGAGCACTTGCCACGTGTGAGTGTCAACATGTCTGTCGGACTGGACTGGCAGGGCTGCCCAGGGAAAGTTCCATTGACTTGCCTTTATTGTGGTTAGGAACTAAGTGCACATGAATTCATGGAAATTAAAAGCTACTTTATTCATGGAGGGTGACAAATTCTTGCTCCAAATTATGAAGTGAAAGTTTAAAACAGATCCAAAAACAAGATAAAAAATAAAAATCATTTCTTCTGGTTTTACCTTAGAGAATTTGAGTATTCTTGAACAATTTTCACCTGATTCCTGTTCTGCCAACCATCCATCTATGAAAAAATATGGGAAGTAATTGAGCAAAAGATGCTAAAAAAAAAAAAGGATTCTTTTAAAAACTGCACTCATGGCAAACATGATTGGAATGAAAAAGGATCTGAACGGACCTTGTCAAAGTCCAGGGGGAGGTCCTGAGGGGAACCCTCTACTGATGCTAACTGGAAATGTTGTGGACAACCGTCTAGATATTTATGCTGTCAGCTCTCAGCCTTGGTCCGAGAAGCTTCTTTTTGCAGTGGGCAGTGGGGCAGTGGTTAATGCAAAGAGTCATAATTGTTCAAGGTGCAGAGAATAAGTGAGTGTTGGGAGCTCAGCCTTAAGTGGGATACCTAGATCAACTACTCCAAGGCTCAGAAAACATCTGGGAGGAAGACGTGAAAAGAATCTAAGAGACAAAGAATGAGGGGCTTCTTGAAACACTCTCTGTCTTTTGGACTCACAGTAGCTATGGTGACCTACACAAGACCTACACAAGATATGCCCAGCAAGCTTCCATCATGGATGGTGGAAGGGCTCATGAGGGCCCACTGCTTCCAGAAGAGTGATTGGCACTTCAGGTTTCTTCCATGGTGTGGTCACTGGTAAGTTCCACATGCTCCTGCAAATTACTCCCCAGTTAGTCCCATGCAAGCAACTCTAATTAAACTCAGTGGTTTACAAAAAAAAATACATGAAAGTAGGACTTGTTTGGGAAGAAAATGGGAGTTCAGTGGGAGAAGGATGAGAAGATAGTGAGAATGGAGAGGATGAAAATAATTATATACCTGTATGAAATTGTCAAAAAATAAAAATACAGCCTTCTGAATGGAGATTAATGTACTCAAGGACTCGACCTGAGCTGCTGCCAAGTTTAACTTTGGGAAACCGCTTTTTATCTAACTGTGCCTCAGTTGCCTTACAAATAAATAAAATCAAAGTATTTCAGTGAATGGTTTTTATGATCCTTTTTAGCTTAAAGGTCCCATTGTTTTTGAAGTCCAAAGAGAAGGTAATGACTTCTTATTCTGATTATTTTGCAAGCACCTTGCTGTGGTATGGTTTAAAATGATAGGAATCCATATATGATAACTATGTCTTTAAATTGTTTTAAAATTTAGATATATATTTCATGGCTATTTGAATTGTAAATCTTTGTATTTTTTTTCCAAGGTAGGGTCTCGCTCTAGCCCAGGCTGACCTGGAATTCCCTCTGTATTCTGAGAGTGGCCTCGAACTCAAGGTGATCCTCCTACCTCTGCCTCCCGAGTGCTGGGATTAAAGGCATGTGCCACCATGCTCAGCTTTGTAATTATTTTTTAAAGAAATTTCAGGTCTCTATTTTCTGTGTGTAGACTAACCAAGGAAAACTACACCACAGCCATCTTGAGACTGTAGCTGGAGTGTTATGCTTAAACTGCTTTCTGTTTTCATTATAACTGTCATAAGAATAGATGTACATAATAGCAATTTTAGTTTCTCCTGTTCTTTGTTGCCTCATGTGTTCTTTGAATTTACAGGAGTCTGTGGAATTTCCCATGTGCTCTGATTTGATTGATGGCTCTTTCCAGTGAATTTTGCTATGCTGAGAAGTGGGGAGGGTGCTACAAGAAACTGGTAGTCCTGCTGTGTGTGTGTTGGTGAGGAATGGTCAAATAGTACTGACTCAGGGTGGAGAAAGAGGACCAGGAGGAGCTGGTGTCAGAGTCACATTAATCACTATTGCTTTTCCTTTTGTACTTTGAGTCATTGAATAATGCCGTTTTAGAGAAATTATTAAAGCAAATGTGTTTTAAAATAGTTTTGTGGTGCCTCATAGATGCCGAGCAAATGTTTTACCACTGTGCTATGTCCCCAGTCATAACAAAGGTACTGGCTATGACAGATTGGATATAGTGCTAAGTATAGGCCATACACTTATGAAGTACTCAAAGTAGAACCTTTTCTGATATCTACCACCTTTTGAAAAACAGGATATTCTGTGCATTTTTTGTTTGTTTTTGATTTATTAGCAGTGTGGTGGAAAGAAGCCTATTTAAATTGCTCATGAACTACCTGGTGAGTGATTGAAGTTAGTCATTTCAGCATGCCTGGGACTCATTTTTAACATCTACAAACTATAGTTTACAGTCTAGATCTAGCCACCATGTTTATGGATTTATGTCAATAAAGTTTTATTGGAACAAAACTCTGCTTATCATTTTTCATATTGCTTATGGCTGCTTTTACCTAGAATGATTAAGTTGAGTAATCGTGGCAGGCGAAGTTTAAAATATTTAGTACCCAAGAAAAATCTATAGTAAATTTTAAATGTTCTAACCACAGTAATAACAATGACAACAACAATAACAAAACAAAAATAGTGTAAGAAAGATGGATCACCAGCCTTTGATTTTTTTTTTAATTGGTAAAACTCATTTTTCAAGCTAAAACTTACGCAAAACTCCAATATGCAAAACAAACAAAAGCAAAGATTCTGTGGTTGAAGACATGCTTGAAGTTGAAGAAATACATCCAATTTGGCTCTCCCTGTGTCCTGAGATACTGACGAGGGCACTCAGGGTTCCAGTGTGGAAAGTCTTTGAAGAGCTCATCTGTAGGTCTGTTCAGCTCTGCAACTATCCAGATGGCTCCTGATTTTTGAATATATATGAAAGAAGCAGAATCCGGTGATTGATTGACCTCATTTTCAGCTTTCCATTCTTAGGCTGGAGGAAGAACATATTTGTCTTCAAGCCAATTGCAATTGGTAGAACTGTTAGTACTGCAGCGAGTCTACAACGTGATGTAGACTGTGTGGCACGTCTTAAAGGCCTGCGTGCTTCTTGGGAAACTTTTGTATACTGATACAAGAGAAATCGAAGCTCCATTTTAAAAACAGACCCCAGGGGTAGAATCTTTCAAAGCATAGTGGCTCAATGGCTACATACGAATTTTCATTTCAAAGCAAGAGCAAGGGATAAATTGTTTATTTCCATATACTTTGAGATGGCTTTTCTGATGATGGAGGCGGCAAAGGGATTGGATATGGTCTGGAGGATAATAAAATGCAATTTAGTTAGGGTTTATGGAGTGCCCACAGGGTGTGGGCTATTGTGTTAGACAAGATACAAACCTCTATGCTTGATGCTCATTTTCTCATTAGGGCTTGCTTTGCCTTCCCAAATAGCTTGGTACCTTTCAGCTCATTGAAGAAAGTACCCAGTGAAGGATGTATCCTTGCTCCACGATGTTTCACTACCTAAAGGAGCAAGAACGAGAGTGAGAGGGGATGAGGGTAAAGATAGGATTTGATAACTGTGCACCGTCTATGAAGTGTCTAATACTACACTTCATAAAAAGTTCTCTCTTTTTTTCTCATAACATTTTAGGGGTCAGGTCTTGTTGCAGTCAGGTTTGCATTGTTGGCAGAAATCACCCAACCTACAGCAGCTTTTGGGAGAAAAAGGGGTTTATTTTGGCTTATAGACTCGAGGGGAAGCTCCATAATGGCAGGGGAAAACAATGGCACGAGCAGAGGGTGGACATCAATCCTTGGCCAACATCAGGTGGGCAGAGTGTGCCAAACACTGGCAAGGGGAAACTGGCTATAATACCCATAAGCCCACCCCCAACTACACTGCTTCCCAGAAGCCTTAATTCCCGAATCTCCATCAGCTGGGAACCTAGCATTCAGAACACCTAAGTTTATGGGGGACACCGAATCAAACCACCACATTCTGCCCCTGGCCCCCATAAACTGATAACCATACATGATGTAAAATGCAATGCATTCATCCAACTTTAAAAGTCACCATAGTTTTTATCAATTCCAATGATATTCATACACCCCCATAGTCCAAGATCTTTTAACTGAGCCATTAACACTACAAAAGATGACATTGGGCATAGCAAATAAATACTCAAGCAATACAAGATTTAAACAGGGCAAACATCAAACTCTTTAGTTCCAAGTCCAACAACCATAGCCAGTGACAAGTCCCCAAGCTCGATAATTCTAACCAGCAACAAGTCTCTGGAGTTCCAATTCCGCCCCTCCAGCTAGGCTACTCACAGTCTTGGAAAACTTTATCTGGGGCTGGCAGATTTCCTTAGCAGCCATCTTGTGGTGCTGGCCTATCCACTGGGTCTCCACTGCTACCCACCATTCATCCTCATGGCTCCATTGGGTCTCCATGCAGGCATCCAAAAAACCTGCTTCATACTACCTATGACCATTTCCAAAACACAAGACTGCATTGCAAACTCAATGATCCTCTCTTTCCTGAATTTCTCATACTCAACAATACCAAGTAGGGTGCCAATTTGTCAATCCAGGGAGGAATAAAGCAGACTTTGAAGAACAGGACACTCCTTGAGCATTCAGGCCCCTTCAAAACAGCCTATATTCTTCCTGTTGCCCCAGTGCCAGTCAGCTGGCCCAATCTCAAAGGTTATAATCTCTCAATTGCAGCTAAACAGGCAGCAGTTCCCCCAGCGATTTCATTTTTTCTGTGTCATATCCCTCTGCTCACATCAGTCTGTTACCATGCAAAACAACCCTGCACAACTTCTCAGTTGCATAACAGCAAGCCTCTCACACAAACAGCTTCTAGCCCAGTCCAGACAAAGCTCCTTTTCACCTTCATAAGCCAAACCTCACAGTCCATAGTTCTTATTGCATCCAGGTCTTGCAACTCTGACCAGAATAGTTCATCAAGCTGTACTTACAAGATGTCTCTTAGGCCAAGGTTTCAAATCCTTCCACATTCCTCTTGAAAATCGGCTCCAAAAGGCCAAAGCCACATAGTCAGGTATCTAGCAGCAATCCCACTTCTAGGTACCACTTCACTGTTGCAGTTGGGTTCACATTGCTGGCAGCAATCACCTGACCAAGACCAGCTTTTGGGGAAAAAAGGGGTTTATTTTGGCTTATAGACTTGAGGGGAAGCTCCATGATGGCAGGGGAAAATGATGGCATGAGGAGAGGGTGGACATCACCCCCTGGCCAACATAAGGTAGAAAAGAACAAGAGAGTGTGCCAAACACCAGCAAGGGAAAACTGGCTATAATACCCATAAGCCTAACCCCAACAATACAGTACCTCTAAGAGGCGTTAGTTAATTCCCAAACCTCACCATAAGCTGGGAACCCAGCATTCAGAACACCTGAGTTTATGGGGAAACACCTGAATCAAACCACCACAGGTCTTAAATTGCATAAAAGCAAACATAGCATCTTTTCAAAGTCACACAGTAAATGGCAGAATAAGATTTATTACTCAGGGTGCTGAAACACACCAAGGTGTAGCATCCATGAACTCTTATTCAAATACTTAAAACACATAACACACTCATGTAAATGCTCATATGAATAAATATATATAAAACTATAGAAACATTGGAATTTATCATTAAAGTGCATAAGATAGTAAGTAACCTATGTATCTGTCATCAATATCATATATCTAACCATCTATCTATTGATTTATATCTGTCTTAGGACATGATCTTGGTCTGAACAGGCAACAGGAGTTGTGGTATTGAGCGATCAAGAACAGGAATACATCCTCTTCTTAAGATCAGGGATGGACAAACATCTTCTATAAAGAACCACAGTCCACACAGCATCAGCTCTATCTCTGCAGAACAACGCAGCCATAACTGGGTTCAATAAGATTATCCATGCACAGTATTTCACATGGTATAACACATCATTAAATTCTTTAGATTTCACTTTAACTGTTAGAAGTGGGAAAACCACTGTTAGCTCCCCAGACCTACCAGGCAGGCAGGTTAGATTTAACCTGTCTTCTTGTATTTGGTCCATTATTTTCCAATACATGCTTTAAACTTGCCACTTGCAAATCTTGCTTAAAGATCAACTGAAAATGGTTTCCACATTAGACTTGTAAAGTTTCAGTTTCTGGGAAGAGCTCTAGGATTTGTGCATTTCAGTCATCCTATGGATGAGTCTTTGGCCACATCAGGGTCCAAGGTAAGGTGGATCATCATATTTTATTTTATTTTATTTTATTTTATTTTATTTTATTTTATTTTATTTTATTTTTTCATTTTATTTTTTTTTATTTTATTTCATTTTTTATTTTATTTTATTTTATTTTACTTTATTTTATTTTATTTTTGTGGTAGGGTCTCACTCTAGCTCAGGCTTACCTGGAATTCACTAAGTAGTCTCGGGGTGGCCTCGAACTCACAGTGATCCACCTATCTCTGCCTCTGAGTGCTTGGATTAAAGGCATGTGCCACTGTGCCCAGCTATGAGCTTGCATTTTTTTAAGCACTAGTTAGAAAACTATTGGTAGGGGACAGATGAGCCAGGAGAAATAATGTAGGAATCCAGAGGTAGCTGATTATCTATTACTGCTAGGTCAGGAAGAGGAAGGGAGGGTGTAGTAGTTTAGATGGCCCCAATGTATTTAGTGTTTTATTAGTTTGTAATTTGCATCTGTAGCCACCTGGCTGGAGGCAGTGTCTCTGGGTGGATCTTAAGGTGTGGTGGTGGGTTTAATATTTTAATCTAAAGATATGCAAAGTGTGCCTAGCTGGAGTTCCTGAGGTGTGCTGTGCTGTGTGGCTTTTGGCTTTTGGCTTCTCTCTCCTCTCTTCCTGTCTGGTCCTATAAGAGCAGGCCAGCTTCTTCTGCCATTATGGAACTTCCCCTGGATCTGTAAGCTTCAATAAATATCCCTTCCTCCATAACTTTGCCTGTTCTGGAAGTTCATCTCAATGAACCTGAAGCTGTCTGCTACAGAGGGCATTGGAACTCAGGAGAGAGAATGGTTGGTGTTCATCTGGTGATCATGTTTCTTTCATACTGAGAAGAACATCCATGCAAGGTGATGCTAGATGTGTTATTGGGCCTCTGAAGATGAAAATAAGATAATTTGAAGAGAGAACTTGGTAAAAATTTAAAAGAATTTAGGCCCTAGTCCTTCTTTCTCTCTTAAATAATACTTAGAATACTCCCTCCCTATTGTTGCCTATGACTCCATGCAATACCATCAGACAGTAACTGACTCTTCTAACAGTAATGACTGTGTGATGCTTCAGGGAACATTTGGAGTGTCTTTTAGATTTGTGTGTGTTTGTTGAGCTTGAAAGAAAGACATTATTTTGGTTTATTTGCTTTGTAGAAAAATCCTCTTTCTTAATTATTTTTATCATCCCTACATATACCCATATATAAAAGGACTGTCCAGTCCACTTTAGTCTAAGAAGGGGGAAATAAATATAAGTGAAGGGCTGAAAGCTTAATCTCTTGAGTTGATTTTGGTTCTTAAGGGTTGGGGGCTCAGAGACAAAAGCAAAGAGAGCATTTCTTTGAGAAGGCGCCACTGTGGTCTAAGAAATTTTACATATCCATTTGGCTTTTGCTATTTGCATAATAACCATCCATTTATTTTCCCATTTGTCTAAATTTACACATTCATATGGTTTACTTTATACATGAGAAGGCATCACTCCCTCATACCCCCCATCAGTATGAAGCAATGAAGAAAATCTGTTTGCCAAATGAAAAATGTAAGAGATTTTCAAAAGGAACATTAATGAATTGGTGGTACTTCAGCAGAAAAAAAAAAAAAAAAAGAATGGCAATAATTTTCAAATTAGCTAGATTTCTTCTTTGTTCTCCTAAAGATTCTGAGAGGATTGTTTAACCTCAAGCCAGAAAATCCACTCATTTATTTAATATACTGGTTATCCAACAAGTCTGCTTTATTGCTTCATGTGCTCTTCTATCCTTATATTTTGAGAGAAAGCCACTTCCCTAGCAACTTCAAATGAAGTTCCAAAATTCAAAGGGAGTTCATATATAAGCTTTTAGAAAAGCAGTGTTTCATAGACCTTACTTCCTCCTACCTTCTTCATTGGTACTTAAAGAGGGTATTAGAAAATATTAGGTATTTTCTGTTTGGGGAGTCTTAGATTATAAGATAAAATATATATAGTCAGAATTGGCAGGAAACAGGAAAAAAATAAAGTTAACTAACTAATCAATCACCATAGTAGTTAATTACACAAAAATAAGTTTCCATTTTCTCTGATGAATTCTCTCTGGCTCTGTCTGATTAATTACAGTGTATAAATCGAAACTGGTTCCGCAGAGGTGGGAAGCCACTCTGGATGCTCTTATAAAATGTTCAATGAATCCCATCCATTTCTTAAATCATGAATTGCTACTTAATCACAGGTTCCTTTTCTTCAGTTTCATATAGAGAAATGACATAATAACCTCTTGGAAATTGCTGAGACTGCTTTTTGCAAAATATACATGTAAAACCCAATGTCCTTACTGAAGAGTCAAACCACAGACCTTGTTGCCTGGTGTTCGGTTCTTATTTCAGCACATACCTTGCCTCGTTTTCCCATGGTAGGTTTGGTTGTGTGTAACCTGGTTTCTTCCTCAACCAATTTTGTAATTTTCCTCAAATTTGCTGTCTAAATCTCTATGAACAGGTCACGGTCTCTTCTATGACTATAGATTTGACCACCTTATGATTATCTCTCACATGGAGGAAAAGAACCAACTATGGAGGGGGGGGATCAAGGGCAGACACAGAAGCTGTGGGAAAGGAAATTAAAATGGTTCTCTTGTCTCTACTTTCTTTTTAAAAAATGGATCTGAAAAGTGCTTAATGAGATGGAAAGGGACAGAGTATGTGTAAGGAACATTGGTGTACTTGTCTTTACAGGAAACCATTTCAGTTAAAAATTTCAAGTACACATTTCAACCGAATGAAAACGGGGGATGACGCTGCCTGTGCCTGTATTCTGTTCCTCACTGTGCTGTCCTTCCTCCTGACACCTTTTGAAACTGTGATCACTTTGGAACCCACGCGTGTGGAATGAAGCCCTGAAGACTCAGATGAGAGTCTCGAATGGAGGACAGAGCTGCATGGCTCTGCAGGGATACTGAACTCCTGCCTGAGTGTTGTGTGTGTGGGGAGGTGTCAGTGAGACTTGGGGGGGTGGTCCTAGAAGATTGTTGCCCTGTAGAGATTTGGACCAATGTTTCCTGATTTCTATCTTTTCCAAGAAAATCTGAAAATGTGAATTTTTATGTGAAAAGTCTTGATTTTTGGATGTTGGAGACTAATTCAATTAAAGCCAGGCTGTGTGAGGGCTTGATGGCACACACGTGCAGGCCACATTGAGGAACCACCATGCAACCTCTGACAAGCAGTCTTTTAGGCCTGGTGAGATCTCTGCTCTGGGGACCTCTTGTACTACCAAAAAGGAGGAGCTGCTTTGATTTTAGTGGAAGGAGAGAATGAAACTGACATGAATTCATAAGGACATATATTTGTATGAAAGAAGCCAAGCATTGCTCATTATCTTAGCGAGAAGAGGAATGTGGAATTATATGCTTGTTTACTTTTCTCTCCTAGAGGTTATGTTTCAAAAGTCTTCATTAGCTCATAGAAATGTTTTCTGATCTAATAAGGTGCTTTAATTCATACACTTTAAGTTTCACATAAGTGAGCAAGAGTCTGTCAAATATATTTTGATCTCTTAGCATGCATATAAGTAAAGCATAAGACTTAGGATATATATTTATTTTTTGAAAATCACACCATGTGTAAGCTTGGTTAACATTGTTACTAAGTAGACCAGGTCTAGTTTGACTTGGGGGTAAGAGGATAACACATAAATATTTTGGTTACTAAGAAAAGCAGGGCAGAATATGTATATATGAGTACTAGGGCTCAGTTGAAAAAACCAAAACCAGTGGTTAGGAGGCCAGTTTTGGATTGGGAAAGACTCAAGTTTGAATTCTACATTCTCTGTTTATACAACGTCCTGAATTTAGCTATTGTTAAGTATCTTTAAGCTCTACAAAGACTCTGTTTGCTTTCCTTATTGTGACAAAATACCTCACAGATGTAATTTAAGGGAGGAGGGGTTGATTTTGATTTAAAGTTTGAGGGAAGGTAATTTATCCTGGGTGGAAAAAGTATCAGGAACAAGAAGCAGCTGATCACATTCAACCCGCGGTCAGGAAGAAGAGAGCCACAAATGCTTGTGCTAAGCTAGCTCCCTCCTTTTTATTCAGTCTGGGATCGCAGGCCATGGGTTGGTGTTACCGACAGTTAGGGTGAGTCTTTCAATCTCCACCTAATTTAGAAACTTTAGATTTTTTCTCCTTTGTGAATCTAGGTCCTAGTAAGTTGACAGTATCAATCATCACACCCAGTTACAGTGTTAGCAGTGTGACTTGAGTGTTTCAAGGCCCCTAAATGGATAGAGTGTTAGCAAGCTGCCAGAGCTGGCGACTGTTAGGAGTGACTAGCAGGTTAGCAGTCTCAGCTTGACCATGGGTGGTCTTGAAGATGTGTGAAAAATTTGGAGTTTAGTTTGGAGGCTGGACTGAGCCATGAAAGCATTTGACTAGGAACACCTCAAGATAATTTTAAGAATGCTTTAGCAACAGTGGCTGGGATAGTTCAGATATGGAAAGCTGTTGCCATGATCTACATGACAGGAGATGTGAGTTTAGTTTGTAGCTATGAAAACAAATAGGTGACGACTTTGCAAGGTATCATTACATGTGACTTTCAAATGAATGGTTCTATTTGAAATTTTTGTGTTGCAGGAAAGATACCCAGAAATTCATCTAAGACTTTTTGGGTAATTTTAAAGGTAATTTCTGGTTGGTTAAGACTAAAAAGGCAGAAGTCCAAGTCCTGAGCACTGAACAACGCCTGGCAATTAGGAATCAAACAATGGGAAAATGTGCTAGAGGAAGTGGAAGAAGAATAATAAATCTGAAGAAGAAAGGGTATTGGGATAACATTTAAATAATTTGAGGCATTTATATCTCATCATCTTTTATGATATTGATATGATAATTTATAGTTTACATTTTAAAAATTTGTTTATTTGAGAGAGAAGTAGAGAAGAAAAGACAGAGGAGAGAGAGAGAGACAAAGGAGAGTGAGAGAGCACAAGAGAAAGAGAGAATGGTTGCTCCAGGATCTCCTGCCACTGCAAATGAACTCCACACTCTATTTTGTGCATCTGTCTTTCCATTGTTTTTGGTGAATCAAACCAAGCCAGCCTGCTTTGCAAGAAAGCACCTTTAACCCCTGAGCAACCTCTCATATAGTCTCTTATAGTTTATTTTTCTGAGAATAAAGTGCTGCTTCCTTTTTGCCACCATTACCATTTTCATAGCAACCATAGAGGCTTTTGGCCTTGATTTCATGGTTGCGTGCCTGCCTTTATCGTTCAGGAGCTATGCTTAGGATCAAGAACATCACAGTGTGGAATATGATAACCCTTCCCCTGTCCATATCACATATATCTGGTGTCAGCAAGGATTCATTTTGATCCACAGGAGTTGCATTATCTTCCATTCTCTCAAAATGAGACTGCCAGTTCTTGCAGGGCTGAGGTCTTCTGCTGCTGCTTCTATCAGATGAAATCTCCTACTATACCTTATGATCTTGTCTCAGGAGATGTGCAGTTTAATTATGAGTATGTTTTTCTAGAATTTAAATACTATTTTTAAATTATCTGGTGTGAGTGTATGACATCAGCTTATGTGTATGTGTGTTCATGTGAGTGAGTTAGAGTGCACACAAAACACAGCACATTGTAGCAGTCAGAGGACAACTTTCTGGGTCTGCCCTTACTTTCCACCTCTTTTGAGGGCAGGGTGGCTCCCTTGTTCTTATCATTGCTCACTGCTGCACTGGCCTGCTTTTCCATGGAGTCTGAGGATATATAAACTCAGGAAAACAGGCTGGTGTGGCAAGTGATTTATCCATTAAGAAATTGCCCTACCACATAGGTAGTATTTTTTTAAAGTTTTCCAAACAAAAACCTGCCTTTATTATCTACTCTATAATCTCTTGCCATAATTTGCAGAAATTAGAGTAAGATGAGAGGTTAACATTTGAAAGGGATTGATTTAAGTCAGTGTGGACATTTCCATGTCTGGTAGGTGATGAAGGCTTTGCAGGACCTGTGATACAACTTGGTTTCTTCCTCTGCTCCTTTGTTTTTGTTTCCTCTCCTATAAGGGTTAATTTTTTACTGTCAACTTGATTGGATTAAGAAACATCTAGGGAATTAGAGAGGCACATCTTTGAGTATGTCTATGAGGAAGTTTCTGGAGTGGAGTGGATTAACCCACTGTCTGTGAGGGTGTTTCCCGCAGAGAAGACCCACTCTGGATGTAAGCTGAACCATCCGTTCAGCTGGGGTACTGGAAAGAACAAAAAACAGGAAGCCTTGTAGGTGTTGGCATTCTCTTTGCTCCCTTTTCTACTACAATGTAAGCGTACAATTGTCACACACTCTTGATGCCATGGAGCCAATTGCTAAGCCTTCACCACCATGACAGACTGTCTACCCTTAAATTATGAACCAGAATAAACCTCATCTCCCTAAAGTTGCTTCTTGTCAGGTATTTGGTCACAGCAACAAACACATGAACAGTACATCTTCCCTTCTCAAGTGTGAAAGCTGAAAACAATCTTGCAATTCCAAACTTCTTCCTAATGTCTGCTCTTGTTGAATCCAGCCTGTAACAAAGATAGGATGGTAGAGATCCCTTTAGATGTCTCAGCGTCCTTGGACTCACACTGTCTGTATTCAGCTTATGCTATGCTTCCAGTCTTCCCTAAAGGTCTATATATCTTAAAGGCCCAGTTCTCACAGTGGTGCATTTGGGATATGGTGGATCCTTTGGGGGAAACATCGTGGGATAGTCTGGGGTTGTTAGTGTAATGCCCTTGGAAAAGATTCTGAGGCTCAATCCCTTTCCTTTGCTTCCTGCTTGATGAGGGGAGAGGTTTTGCCATGCCCTCCTGCCATGGTATGCCACATTGTTAGAGGTCAAAGCAATGGGATCATTTATTTACTCATGTATTATAACCTTCAGAACTGTGAGCCAAAAGAAGTCTTGTATCTCACAATTTAATTATCTCAGGTAGGTTGTACAACGATGAGAAGGTAGTTAACGCTAGGTCTTTGAAGGAAGGGGCTTCGAAAACATATCCTAGAATACAGTAGAGTAAGTGGGCTACAGTTATATTCTAATTGTTAATGGCCTAATAGATGATGTGAGCCTGCCTTGGCTTGGGAAGAAACAAATATGAGAAAACAAGTGAGCAATTAACGTCATGATTCTGATTTCCAAGAGGGCTTTAGTTTTAAAACAATGTGTAGCGCCAATTGTTCTAAGTGAAAGCCTCCTTTAAATAAAGAATATCAAAGAAAACATGGGGAAGTTTGAAGCAACTCTGGTTGCTGTGATCCGGAACACTTTAATCTCTTATTAAATGAATGCAATGTGATAATAATATAATGATAACTTACATTTAGATTGCATATTTATTTTCCCCAAGAGATTCCTAAAGTGCTTTAATGCAATGTAATTTTTTATTCCCACTCCTGACTCTCCTCAAGTGGGGGAAGGAAGAATACAGATAACTGAACCTTTAATAGATAATGTCTAATTTTTTATTCAACTGCCTCCTCAATCCACCTGTATTATAGCTATGAAATAGTACTAAAATGATTTTACTTCTTCTTTCTTTGACAGCCTGGGGGAGAGGTTGTCAGAATGAGAAATGAAATGATTTATATGAATAGAGCAATGAAGGGTTTGAGGGAAAAGGATTCATTCTATTGGAGACTGAGTAACATATAAGAAAAAGCTACTGTTTTGATCATCAGAAATTGATTCTGGTTTCCAAGCTCTTATCATCATTAAAAGGCTATCCTTACTGATATTTGTATATCTTATCAGTGTGTTCTTCAGAGACTCTGGGAAGCATTTCATATACACTGTCTATTTCTCATCAATGATCCTGGATGTTACCCCTTCTGTTTCATAGAGACTATCCCTAGGTTCAGAGAGGTTGAATAAGAGGAGCAAGGTCATGTTTCTGGAGGAGGTCCTTGCTTATATTTGAATCCAGGAGCTATTGCATTCCAAAGACGCAACTGCTAACATTGCTTTATGTGAGACTCCGTTATCTGCAGCTGCTTTCCTGACTCCACAGCTGAAACAATGGACAATGTGTGTATCTGTGAGTGTGTGGGTGTGGGTGTGGGTGTGGGGGTGTTACTGAAATAGCCCTTTAAAGAACAGCCTGCCAAATATGGTTTAAAACAAAAGAGCTTCCCCCATAATGCCCCAGGCTTACATCAGATATTCCATCTTCCTTGATTCTCACTGGATGGAAATCTTTGTCTTCTCATTGCAACTCAAGGAAGAAGATTTGACATCTTCAAGGATGACATCAAAATATCAAGGAATAATAAACAATAAACATTGCACAACTATGCTAATTCATACCCCACAGGGATGACAACAGGAAAAATCTAGAGTTTGCCAAATGGAAAAACAGCTAAACTGGTACAGGCAGAAATGTTAATTCAAACTTCCAGATGATAAAAGACTTGTTACAAACAATGGAAATTGGGGGGGGGGGTAAAAAGTTGTACTCAGCCAAATCCCTCAGATATGTGTAAGCAACTAATTCCCACTGAGATAGATGGATGTGTCAGTTTCTTCTATTTAATGAAGACAATTAGATTTTGCACATTCTCTGTGGCCTCTCTGTCCTCACATCCTTTCATCTGTGGTAGTGAAGCAACTCTAAGAAAGTCGAGTACTTACTTGGCAATCAAGGCAAGAAGTGGGCTCCACAAAGAAAACTTATAGCTGTTTGCTTTGAGTTCAATACATCCTCCCATAGCCCTCCTTGCAAGGGAGGGAAGTATGCATAGAATAGCTGACCCTGTTTTGGGATTCACAGTAGCCCATTATTAGTATATGTTTGTTCAATATTGTTATCCTAGCAGCAGTGTTTCCTAAATTGCTACCTCCCTCCATCTGATATTATGTAGAACAATGTGCAATTAGTCACATTTCTTCATAGAGAACTTTTCTTCAAAGTAAACATGATAAACTTTGGTAACATGGTATCCCCTACAAATAATGCTTGATTGAGGCTGCTTAATTTAGGAATTTATTTATCGTCATCAATGATCCCAGTCATCTTTGCATATGTCAACATCCGTTTGTTTTGTGAATATATTGGGGTCAAAATCAGCATCTCATTCATAGGGATATTTATCTATATCCACAGATGCATCAAAATCTGCTTTTGATATTGCTTCATGCTATTCCATAAGGATCACTTTCTTCCCTAATTAATTTTTTTAATATTCTTCCTGGGAGATATGTTCATTTGTATTTTTCAGATGTAACTACTTTTATTTATTTTTTTTCTCTTTGACCAGATTTTAAATGATTAAAGGGAGAGAAGAAAATTCTATTTTTTATAAGCTAGTTTCCTTCACTGATATCAATCATTAACAAATGCTTTTTAAGTTTTGCCTTCTGCAGAGGTAGGTTTTAAGTATGTGGTTGTTAGATGATTTGGCATATTTGAGTATATGAACAAACATGAAAGTCACACTAGAGGAAGAGCTTAATTCCCAAAGACTGAGTTGTGAAACAATAACAATGTTGGAATTGGGCTGAAGAGAAGAATCAGTTTGCTGCAAAGCCTAATGAACCAGGTTTGATGCCTCAGTACCTACCTACGTGTACAGTGTAAGTGCCACAAAGTGGCACATATATCTAGAGTTCATTTGCAGTGGCTGGAGGCCCTGTCATGTCCATTCTCTGTCTGGATCTCTTCTTTTTACCTTTCCCTATCTGCTTGCAAAAATGTTGGCGTCTTTGAAGAATATTAAATACCAACCGAGGGCACCTGACAACTTCATAGGATTTCAGTGAGCTTTTTTTTTAAAATCAGGATTTAATATCAGAAGGAACAGGCTTGGTGGTATGAGTGAAGGAAGTGGGTTCTGTCTCTGAGATCTTCCTTCTCATGGTTTCACTGTTGATACTAAGACTCGGCAGAGCTGTCATTGCTTCCTCTGTGGAGACTTCTGTCATGAAGTCATACTGTGTTCAGTCTGCCATATTTGTAGGAGGTACCTCAGTAGAGGGAGGCGTATTCCTTCAGTTCCCATCTCAGAGGTCCCTATAATTTGCCTTTTCCTTGGAACTGTGAAAAGTGTAGTTTAAACATGACGTTTCACAGATTAAAATGCATAGACCACTCGTTTTCCATTCCTTGTTAATCACCGTTTCTCTTGGCCTTCTTCCTGCTCCAAAGTGACTTTGGGGCTGCTCCACTGAGAACGAGCAGAGAAAGAGAATCACGAGGACAGCCAGCCTTTGATGATTGATTATTTCATACTTGTGAAACAATTTTCTGTACCAATTATGTCTTTGCAGATGACAGAAACCATTTAGTCTAATGACCATAATAATTAATTTTCATTATGAAGCAGATTGGTTAATGATGCTGAAGCTTAGATTTCATTATGGAACTAAAACACAAAACTCACCCACACTCCCAGAACATAACTTTCAAGTTTGTTAAATCTGAGAGTAAATGCCACCATGTCTTCTCTTATAGAGTCATCTGAGGCAAAGCCAGGGTGAGTATATGAAGGGCTATTGTAGAGGTTTCTTTTTTTTAAAAAATTATGTATTTACTTGCAAGGAGAGAGAGAGACAGAGGGAGGGAGAGACCAAGAGAAAATGAACACACCAGGGCCTCTAGCAGCTGCAAACAAACTCCAGATTCATGCATCACTTTGTGCATCTAGCTTTATGTGGGTATTAGGGAATCAAACCTGGGTCTTTAGGCTTTTCAGGCAAGTGTCTTAGCTGCTTAGCCTCTAATTTTTAAAATCTCTTTATTTTTATGAGAGACAGACAGAGAGACAGAAAGATTTGTTTATTTTACTGTCAAACGAGACAAGTGCCTCAGAATGTGATCCCTGACTAGCAGCAGTGGCATGGCTTGTAACTTGTCAGCAATGCAAATTCTTGGGTTTATCTTTAGGCCAGAGTCAGAGGCTCTGGAAATGGAGCCCAACATGTTGGGTTCTATAGGTTTCCAGGTCTTTCTGAGCAGCTTAAAGTTTGGAAACATTAGTCCGGATACTGAACATGAAGTGGTAGACAGGTTTTTTACTACTCTACAGTGTTCCTTACTTAAGGGTTTAGAGAGTGAAAGGTCTTTCCATATTCTAAAGAATATCAACCAAAAATCTCAACAGCAGTATTTGATATTGTCTCACACTTGTAATAGTGGATGAAGATGCAGAATTTGGCAGAGATTCCTAAGCATAATAAAGGGTCATAGGGTTTCTCAAATTACCAACGCACCCAAGGGCAAAGTGACTGGTTCCATGAGCTTAGTGAGTTTCTAGACAATTTTAATGTATTTTGTGACTTTTAAAGCTATTTTATTTATTTCAGAGAGAAAGAGGCAGAGAGAGAGAGAGAGAGAGAGAGAGAGAGAGAGAGGAGGATGGGAACTGTAGGGTCTCTAGTCACTGCAAACTAGTTAGTTCAGAAGCATGCACCATATTGTGCATCTGGCTTTACATGGGTACTGGGGAACTCAACCCAGGCACTTAAACTTTGCAGGCAAGTGCCTTAACTGCTGAGCCATCTCCCCAGCTCTTTAGTGGCTTTTAAAAGTATTTTATTTATTTATTTATTTATTTATTTATTTATTTATATGAGAGAGAGAGAGAGAGAGAGAGAGAGAGAAAGGCCCTGCCAGAGCCTCTAGTCATTGCAAATGTACTCTAGATGCATGTGCCACCTTATGCATCTGGCTTATGTGGGCACTGGGGAATTGAACCTGGGTCTTTAGGCTTTGCAAGCAAGTGCCTTAGCTGCTAAGCCACCTTTCCATCCCCTTTAGTGACTTTTAAAAAGAAAATAATTAGGACCTGGCATGGTGGTGCATACCTTTAATCCCAGCACTCAGGAGGCAGAGGTAGGAGGATTGCCATGAGTTCAAGGACACCCTGAGACTACATAATGAATTCCAGGTCAGCCTGAGCTAGAGTGAGACCCTATCTCAAAAAAAAAAAAAAAAAAAAAAAAAAAAGAAAGAAAGAAAGAAAAAGAAAAAGAATTACAGAGCAGCACTTTTGTTGTCTGTTTCTGTGTCTTTTGTGTCTGTTTCTGTGTGCTGGGGATCCAACCCAGACACTGGTGTGGTTAAGCAAGTACTCTGCCACTGATATGTAGCTCCCACCCTTCCGAAGCAGCATACTAGATTAAGTCTTGTTCTAGAAGCTCGAATCCTCAACTGTGCTCAGAAAGAATTCAGAAACAAAAAGCAAAGAAAAAAACACATCCCTCATGTGCCCTGAAGGAATATAAATGGAAGGTGTGAAGTAGACTGGAGCTAGCTGGAATGTGAGGGTCTACTGTTTTGTCTAGTTGATCAGGGAAGCTCTCCATTTAAATAGTGGAGAAAGGCAAGCAGGTATCTGGGGTGGGGAAGCAAAAGCATTTTAAGTTGATAGAATGAAATGGGATGAGGTCAGTGGGTTGACACGTTGCAGCATGCGAACCTTGGCTAAAGCCATAGAACTAATCACAATGTCTAAGTGTCGTTGGTGGATGCTGCTCTGCTCTTGTTACTATCAGATCTCTCCAGGGAGCAGCTGTCTGAGAAGTGCTGTGTCTACGTACAAATGATAACAGGCCCTGTGGGCCCCTGTGTACTTGGTGGCAAAGTTGTTGTATTATACAGCTCTGGACAAAACTACTTGGATTGAAACTGACCAGCTGTGGTTATTCTTTTGGGACTATGAATTTCTTGATTATTTCATGTGAAAATTGCGATGAGGTAACTTTTCAAGCTGTCCAGAGGGGAGAGCTTCCCTCTCTCAGCTGTTGTCCTTGGTGACATCATCAACTGCCGCAGACTGAGTACTTGCTATGTTCCAAGCTCTGAGTTAAGTAGATTATCCACATTTCATCTTTTCAAAACTCACGTCTTAAAGAGTTTATTATCTGGAATGTACAAAACTGTGAGCTAAGGCCAGGCCTGGTGGCACAGTCCTATGACACTAACTAGTGGGCGTGTGATGCAGGAAGATTGCAAATTCATGACCAGTCTGAGCTACAAGTGAGTTCAAATGCAGCATGGGTTAATTAGTTAGACCCTACCTAAGTGGTAAGTGGTAGCTAAGTCATAGCTAAGAGACAGAGTGCTTGTCTCGAATGGAGGAGGATCTGGATGGCTTGTCCACAGTAGGGGTCAGTGGGAAGAGTGGACTCCACAAGGGCAATGAATCTATCATGTTTCTGCCCTTGAACTGTCCAGAAGTAATGCTTGGCTCACAGTAGGTACACAGTAAAGATTTGTTCAATGAAGAAATTTCTGCAAGCCCTATAGCTTTTTGTTGGTCACCGTAAGGTGACAAGACTGGGATATAAATTGAGTCTAATGATTGCAATGTATGGTCACCTCGAGTGGCATGTGAAGGAAAGGAAGGTCAGTGAAGGATGAACCTTAACAGAACAGTACAGAAGAAATCACTTAGCTAAAGCTACTAGAGAATCACCCAGAGTGAGGAGGCAGCTCAGTGAACACTGTCTACCTAAGATGTCCAACATGAAACTCAGCAGCTATGAAAATTGTAGAAGGGTAAGAATGACTCTCATGATAGTTTTAATCAGTTTTACCCACTCCAAATTGCCAACTTTTCTAATGTGTTGAAGCAAACTGTCCACACACAATGGAGTGCTTTGCATGCATTGAACCATCTTTCATTTTCTCTCCTATTACTTCATCCTCTATTCTCCCTGCCTCTGGCCTCCTCTCTTCCCTTCCTTCTCCCTTCTCTTCTTCCTTACTTTTTCGTCAGTTTTCCTTTGCCACTTCCCATTCCTTCTTGGTGCCCCTTTTCATTTCTTGCTCTGTCTTATTTATAACTTCTGTTTATTTATTCACATTTCCAAGTAAGTCGTCATAGTATATCCTTTCTATGGCTTTTGTGGGCATAACTATGCCCACTTCACACACAAGAAAACTGTCATTGGAAACGTTAGGCATCTTGGCAATTTGTGGTAGAGATAGACATCTGCATTTCCCAGTTTTAAGTACCTTATGCTTTGTGACTTACCATTAGGTTCCAAAACCAAACTCTCAGGCTCAGTGATGGGCACCATGTGTAATGCCTAGTACTTCAGTGCAAAAATAATGCTTGGTGGCGCATGCCTTTAATCCCAGCGCTCGGGAGGCAGAGGTAGGAGGATTGCCATAAGTTCAAGGCCACCCTGAGACTACAGAGTGGGCTACAGCGAGACCCTACCTCAACCCCCCTTCCCCCCCCCCAAATGCAGGCTTACTTGGAAGTCCTTGATAACTTAATATTTGAATGTATGTGGTTCCATTTACTTTTCATTTATATTATGAGAATAATAATGGACCTCCATATGTCAGGGTTTAAAAATCCCATTCCTAAAGATAAAATTATATTTAGGAAATATATGTAATTTTGTACTTCCTCAGGTTCTGCTGTTGCTATTTAAGATCCTGACCAACAGCAGTGCTATCTGTACCTAAAACTTTCTGCCTAGCCTTGAGGAAGTGTCATTGGGCTGGTGTTGTGTTTTTACCAGTAAGTGGTACCAGCAGTTTGCAAACTTGTCTTGAGGGGAGAGATATAGGGGAAGGAACAAGCATTTCAGACTCTGTGGTCAAGTAGGAGTCCATGGCTGTAAGGGTGTCTTGGGTTAACATTGTCTGACTATCAGAACACAATCTCGAAATGGTTAAAATATAATGGCTTGGGCGAGGGGTTTGGTCTTAGCAAAGAAGAAAGGAGGAACTCATGTCATGTCATCATTCATCATTGTTCCAGAGTAATTAGGTTACCAGGGACCTCTGATCACATGTTAGCAGGCACCAACTCATTTTCTGAGGAACATGCTATTAGGTCAGTTGATAACTTTTTCCAAAAGATGTTTTCATAATGAAGTTCACTGCTTCTTGTGCTATAAGTTTTGTCATCATCATGATTATAACAAGGCTATGCTTTTTATATGCAGTTTTTTTCTTACTGGGGACTGTCTATAGTTTTGGGAGGAAAACAAACAAACAAACAAACAAACAAACAAACAAACAAACAACCTGTCAAATAGCCAGAAGACCTAAAATGGATCATTTCAGGTGCAAAGTAGTTCCTTTCCAAACATGTTTTAATATGAAGCATCTGGGTTGTCAAAGAACCTTGTTAGTTTATAAGAAGGTGGTTGCAACACTCACTCCAATTAAAATGAATGGCCCCATTAATGCAGTTGGTGTTAGCGTCATCACGATCAGATCACCTGCTTTCTCCAACGGCCACTGCCCCCGCCCAGGCAGTCTCCCTGTATCAGAGAGGGTGGAGGAGGGGACTTGGGAATATTTTTGAACTGAAGACTCTGCTGGATTTCCCAACTTGTGAAGTTGAGTGGGTTTGTTGGAACAAAGCCCTTGGCCATGAAGATTGTCACTCACCTCTGGTTAAAGGCCTAGGCATAAAAATCCATGTGAGGCAGGAATGCAGAGTTGAGAGTGTTCACAAATTATGCTAAACCTTGGAATTATTTCAGGTCTTTTATGCCTTTTTCTTCTTCATGCATTAATAACACTAAGGATTATTTGTTTAATGCTTGTGAAATTTTCAATCTTTGTCCAGATTAAGAGCATCCTTGTCTTCTGGGTGTCTCTGTTAGTGGGTGGGTGGCAGGGGCCTCCTTATTTACCTACCTGGCAACACTATTGTGAGTTATATTTATTGACTGTAATCTTGGCAAGTATAATATTTTTTTTTCTTGGTAACAAGACACTACCCTCAATTTTACTTACAAGGCTCCACGGCAACCAGGTGGAAATACATCATTAGCTTACTGAATAATGAATATAGTTAAAGCCATGTCTTAAAGCTGTTCATTTGCAGCATATTAAGTTGGAAAAAAAATCATTTAATGAAAACCCTCTTTCTGCAATAGAATTAACTAAATCAAAATAAGACTCATTTTTTGGTCAACTTTATTGAAACTCATTCAACTTTCCAAGAACTAAAACTCAGCTTCCTGTCTTGACTATTTGGAATTCCTTACTGTCATCTATTTCAGATGTTAAAGGATATGATTTAAAATCAGCAGTAAGGCCCCTCATCCTCATTTGGCAGGTGTTAATTATTTAAACATTAGTCATTTAAATTTGTTTCCAATAATTCTTTTGAGTGATTTGCTTTGCAGGTTTCATCATGTGCTTTTCCCGAAGGGAAAAGACAAAACAAAAATGCTAGGGAAGGCAATGAGAAGGTGCACTCGAATGGTACCAAGAAATCTATTGATAGGTGAGGTGAGACAGGGCTGTATTTCATGTGTCATGATCTCCATGGTCTTTGCTGATGGAATATAATATACAATACATCATTTTTATCTTCTTTGTAATAAAAAGTTGCTCTAGGCACACTGCCTGGGGTTCCTGCATACTAATCATTCCTGCTGCCTGGAGAAAGCCTTTGTATTTCCTGGTCTGTCAATTAGAGAGGATCCTCAAGCATCCAGAGGCATGGAAAATAAAGGAGGGACAATTCTCCCAAGAAAGTGACTTCTTGCTTGCCTTCGGGCATCATCCTCTTTGTCACCTCTTATAGCTTTTTTTCTCCCTCCAGCTAAACTGGCTTCTGCTCCATGATGACTCTTGTTATAAAACAGCTCTGGGCTTCCAGTTCCCCTCACTCGAATACTTGTCAGAGCTGTCTGACTGAAGAAGGCCTGATGCTGTGTGTGCTCACATGGAAAACCAGCGTTGTGCTGGGCAGACATGCCGGTGTCACTGTAGTCAGGCACTAGCCTAAGAGCTTGATACAAAACTTTTCCAAAAAGTCTAACCTTTAAATTTGAAAAGCAGAGGGGTAGGGAGAGCAGGCTTTCATACGTAGCCCCTAGGGGAAAAGAGAAACTGACAACAGCTTTTTTTTCCCCCACAGTTGCACACAGCAAAGTAATTTCATCTCAGTGTGAAATGGAAAAGGTGGGTGTTTGTTTAGATTGAGGCCATTTGGTAATGATTTTAGCACTCATTGAAATCTCTTAGCCAAAGTATTCTAGGGACAAAGCCTGCAATGAACACTTATCCTCCCAATTAAAGTTCCAGTCCCAATGAAAACGTTACCTGATATCCCCCTCTCCTGTTTTCAGTGTTTCAGTCTCTGCTCTGTTTTTACCTTCATGACTGGTGGCCTAGATCATCATTTTCGCAGAGCAATTATTCTTGTATTGTCAGCCAGCAACATGGCCAAGTAGGCTGACCCTTTCCTGTAAGAATCAGGGGTGTCAAGCTCATTTCCTCTGCAGCAGATTAGAAGATTAGTCAGTTTCTTGACTAGGTCGAATGTAAAATAAAATATCATTAGGAGCCTTCACAAGGAAGATGTGTTAGTAAATGAATTCTGCTATCTGTTTCCACCTCTCTGAGGTCACTTTCATTTCAATGATGGAGGGACTGTGGTTGACTTGGTGGAAGAAGTGTGTATGATGAATTGTGGTTTGTTACTATGTCAACAGGATCTAGAATCTCCAAGGAGAAAACCCTCTGGACATCTCTTGAGGAAGTTTCTAGATTTGGTTAATTGAGGTAGGAAGATCAACTTTAAATATGGGCAGCTGGCTGAAAAAGAAAAAAAGAAAAAAAGGAGCAAGCAAAGCTGAACCCCAGTGTTCATCTCTGCTTCCTGAGTAAGGATGCAATGTGACCAGCTGTCTCATGCTAAGGCTACATGGCCTTGCCACTATGGTGGTGGTATTCTCAACCTGTGAGCCCAAATAAATCTTTCTTGAGTTTTTTTTTTTTTTTTTTGTTTTGGTATTTTGTCATGGAAATGAGAAAAGTAACCAATACTGTCATGAAAAGCACAATAGACTTACTCGTCATGCCTTCCTACATGTCTATGAACCTTTGAACATAAGATGAGTGGCTTCCTTGGAAATCATCACAAGATTTTGTGCTGTCATGGTTCATGTAGATGAGGAAAAAGAACAGAACCTAGACTTTGGGGGAAACAAACCCTTCAATTTATTTTCTATTATTCATTTATTTAACAAACGTTAACTGAAGTCACTTTCTTAATTTAGTGGACAATACTTGTTCAGTAATACAAACCTCTCACCAAAGTCATTGCCACCAATTCCATTTTCTAGAAAGTTTTCTTCCTTCCTTCCTTCCTTCCTTCCTTCCTTCCTTCCTTCCTTCCTCCCTCCTTCCCTTCATCCCTCACTCCCTTCCTTCCTTCCTTTGTTTTGTAGAAAATAAAGTAATTCAGTCACTGAAATGGTAAGAAAGGCTTCCCATGGGAGGTGCTATTTGAGTTGGGTATTAAAATTGTGATAGATGCTCATGGTACAGAAATGCTGCTGGGTTGTGGTGACTGATGATATTTCAGACGTTATAGGGAGGGGAGAGCATTGACAAACATGAAAGAGGTTTGGAGTAGTGCCAAGATGTTTCCAAATTGTGCCAGGTCATGCCAAGTTCAATTACTTTCCTAAAGGCATGTGTGATCCTCTAGAAGACTTGGTTGGTATAGGGAAGAATTAGCATTAAGAGCATCAGACAATTGCTCTGAACATGGAATGGCAAATATTCGAAAGGGGCATGTGGTGAGGCTGGGACAACATTGAAGAATCTTATGCCAGGTGAGTTTTTTTTAATGCTTTTATTTATTTGACAGAGAGGGATAGGGAGGGGGAAGCGAAAGAGAAAAATGAGCATTCCAGGGCCTCCAGCCACTGCAAACGGACTCCAGACGCATGTGCCCCCTTGTGCATCTGGCTAACATGGATTCTGGGGAATCAAACCTGGGTCCTTTGGCTGTGCAGGCAAACGCCTTAACCACTAAGCCTTTCCTCCAGCCCCAGGTGAGTTTTATCTAATCTAAGACATTGGCACTAAATGTTCCATCTAAAACTGTAAAGGGTCCAAGATTATATCCTACTTTAAAGCTAACAAGCCAGTCTTCCTCGGGTTTATGTACAAATGTAGACAGAGGATATAAGTGTCCTGAGTTAGAGACACCCATGTTCTATTAGCCATTAGGCAAATAGTTTGTTCTTGTCACCCATGCCTGGTAAGGACATGATGACTTTATAATGGCTGTGTGCTATCTGTACATCCAATTAAATATATTTAGGAAACTACATCATGGATTGTTGGCATATGTTACAATCAGGTTCACATTGGTGAATAAACATCCAACCAGATGCATCTTAAGGGAGGAAAGGGTTTATTTTGGGTTCACAATTCAAGTGGCACACCATCAATGGTGGAAGAAGCTGGCTCACTTCCATATTCAAGCAGAAAGACACCACCAAGCAGCAGCAAGCACCAACACCAGCAAGTGTGAACAGCCAGAGTTCCAAACTGCTCTCCACATACCTTAGGGCTGGATTCCAGATCTGCTCCCAAATATGCCTTAGGGTGGACTCCACGATCTGTTCCTCAGTGACATGCTCCCTGTAGCAGGGATCTCCCCACTAGGTGCTCTAGTTGCAAACTCCATTTTAATAAAACACATGAGTCTCTGGTGCCATATATTCAAATTACCACAGCATAGTGCATCATCCTCCCCTCAAGAGAGAGAAAGTGGTAGAGATGCTTATCATCCCTAGACGGTAAACCAGCCTTCTCTAGGAGACTGGAGGTTTATTCCTGGGGAGGTCAACCAGGATTTCTCTCAAGCTCTCCAGAGCAATGTAAACATCTCTACTTTCTATTTAAATATGTCCTTTAAGTAGATCCACTATTTGGGAACATGAAAAATCTATGCAATATTGTTTTATAATATGAAAACAGAGGAAGGACTACAGGTAAACAGCTGAAATTCACAAATGATATCTGATTCTAGGATGGAAAGGGAAGACTATGAGATGGTTAGGCTGAGGGAGGCTTGTGTGTGACTGAGGTTTCTAATTTTATAGACCAGTTCATAGCAGATGAATGGGAAGTGCAGTATCTTTCATTAGGTGTTAAGTTTTGATGGTGGTGGGAAGTGGATGCAGAACAAGACACAACTTAAAGGATTAGGAGGTTGATTTGCATAAAACTAACCGTACCTGAAGATACAGTAAGATTTTTTTTTTTTTAGATGACCACCTCTTTTGGCTCATTAGTTATTACACAAATAGGAAAATGGAGCCCAAACGGGCCAAGGTTCTACATATAACCTAGGCTCAGACTTTCTTAATGGATGGCTGTGAAGTCCTAGTAGACAGGAAGAACTAAGAACCATCTTAACTCTTATTTTTGAAGCTGGGCTTGAAGGTGAACTTAAACTTAACTAGAGTAGAAATTCTCAAACATATTTTCTCTCTCAAACTACCACAGTGGCATCAGTTATTGCTGCCACAAAGCAGCCCCTAAGTAGGCTCTGCATATGTGAAAAGTAAACTGATACCGTGTGGGATTCAACCCATTCTATAAGGGCTTCTTAGAATCTGCTCTCCTTTCCATTGCTGGCTCATGGGACAACTTAGCTGCACAGCTGGCCAACCATCGAGGCCCAAGGCATTGTTTGACTTCTTGTGCCCTTTGTTCATCTTTATTATGGGGCAAAAAAATCCCATCAGCTCTTTGGTCTTTTGATGATCAAGTGAAGAGAGTTTCATACACTGTGAAGGTCTAGACAGGTGTGAATTATTATGATTGTGACTACCTGTCATTTCATTTGACTCTGAATTCTACAATGTTTTATGAAAATGTTTAATATTTACTGAGTAGAAGAACTTGATGGTAACTTTTCCTTTTTTTTTTTTTTTTTTTGTAAAAGAAACTCTTATATTTTGCAAACCATGGCTTTTTTTGTGTGAAGCTAGGTAATAGCTTCTTGCATGTTCCCTCTTCCATTTTGAATACGAAATCTGAGAATGCTTATACCTAAACCACTATAAAGCAAATGCAAAATGATACTCTACATAAATAAGAAAATTTCTGATCATCCTTTCCTACTGGGTTTAAAATGAACACTTTGTTGGAGAAAATTAGTTTTCCTTTATTTCCTGATCCAGAGTTACCTTTAAGAGGGAGTCTTTTTCTTTCCTTTCCTTTTTTTTTTTTTTTTGGGCAACTATGATATTTAAAATACCATTTTATTACCCATGGTATCAAATGACTGTATATTATCCAATGTGCAATAGGTACTCTGACTGGATTGTTATTAAAATGTCAATTATGATTGCATCACTTGAAAGTTGGATATTTAAGCTGAGAAAATAAGCTAAGTATGTACCCCCTCCTGTGTTACAGAGTTTTCGGTTCTAACTTCCTTTCTGATATATGACTACTGGCTGCTAAATACACGAGGCTTGCTTGATTCTAAAGTAATAAATCAAACCCTTGTTACAACTTGTCTTCAAAAGTTCATGTGTTTTTCCTCTTTAGTCAGTTGAAAACATTACAAGCCACTCTTTATCTTAATTATTATTCTTTCATATACAAATTTCAGAGGTCAGCATTGGATGACTTTATATTTTGGTACTCTTTGACCTCCTGAGCCTATGCATGTTATTTAAAGCCTGCCCCAAGTGCAGCTTAGCCTCCCAGGTACGAGGTGATGGCCAAGACAGCTGCATTCTGATGTTAGGCGATCTCAGACAGAACAGCAAGGTTCATGAGAGGTGAAGGCACAGCTCTCTGAGAAGGACTGGAACTACACAACGTGTGTGCTGCACAGAATGGAAGGGGACATGTATCTTAGAGTGACATGAACATCAATCTGCTTGCTCTGTTCCCAGAGGTTAATTTGGACAAGAATAGGATTCCAAGTTGAATTTTGATCATTTTTACTTACCATATTGTTGTCTTCCTATTTGAGACTATAGGAAGAGCTCCAAAGAGGGGAGACCCAAGTGGCAGGAGAAATGACTTCAGGAGGAGGTGTTAATGGAATTTAGCTCAGATTTCATTTCATGGAAAAGAGATCAGTCAGTGTTATGAACTACTAAATGCGACTAGATTGCTTAAGAACTAGTGAAGATTTACAAACTCCTTGGTTTATTTCCTCTGAATTGCAGTGCATTTTTGTACAGTTCTTGCAGTTCCAGGCACACTGGCTTGGATAACGGGTTGGATCAGTGCTTTTTGAACTTTTCCATTTCACACCTGTTAAAAGTTCACAAATTGCAACTCGTTTCTTTACAAAACAAAGTATTCTCCAAATAATTTAGATATTGCCCTGCTTTGGATATTAGAAGCAAATTCTTTGTGCTTGGGGCTTAAAATAACAACTTGGCTAGTTGCTGGAGTTGTGAGAATAATCATGAGTTTCAAGCACCTGGAATCCTCATCAGTTCTTAGGAAACACTGCCACCATTGTCCACTGGTGGTGTGAGCTAATTGTAGAGTTACTGAGCAATAACCTTTTATTTGGGTCTAATAAAATTGTAACTCTACTGGAAAGTATGGCACTTACTCATTGGACCCTTGCATACATTTGGTCATTTCTTCATTAAAAAGAGTGGTAAGAAGCTCTCTTCTGCTAACAGAAGAAAATTTATCTAGTTATATACTATGGTTACAGTGTTTTTAATGTAAGGTTATACTGTGTGTGTGTGTGTGTGTGTGTGTGTGTGTGTGTGTGTGTGTCTGGGAGTCCATGTGCATATTGCTGGAGGTATGTGGATACACAGTTCTATCAAGAACAAATGAAGTTTGGAAGGCCCAGAATGAAGAACATAGTGGGAAGATTGTGCACGAGAACATATTTGGTTGTAGTGAGGTTAATTTGCCCCATCTGATTTTAACATCATAGCCAGGAGATAGTGCAGCTACATTTCCTCAAATGGCTAATGACATAGTCTATGTTTTTCAATGTCATTGGATTGATTGATCATTAAGATGTCTTCTCCTGTTTTTTAAAAAGAGACAGCCTACTGACAAGCAAAATTGGTATTAAAAAAAACTTTCATAGGCAAAGAAAACAGAGAGACTGAAAGAAAACTCTTTAAAATATTATTTTGGAAAACATTTCCCAATATAGGTGATGTTTTAACTCTAGTAAGTAGCAAAGGTTTCAAAAATGGGATCAAAGCCGGGCGTGGTGGCGCACGCCTTTAATCCCAGCACTCGGGAGGCAGAGGTAGGAGGATCGCCGAGAGTTCGAGGCCACCCTGAGACTACATAGTTAATTCCAGGTCAGCCTGGACCAGAGTGAGACCCTACCTCGAAAAACCAAAAAAAAAAAAAAAAAAAAAAATGGGATCAATCTCATTCCTAGATAAAGCTGTTCCAGGACTCTGGATGGGCCTCATTTGCTCTGATATCCAGTGGCATCAATTGCCTGGGCTACTCACCGGCTAATGCATATCATGCCGCTTTGACCTGGGTTTTGTTGTTGCGGTTCATCATTTAAATCTTTTGTTATCTTTTGGCTTTGTCAGAAGCTCGTGATCTCCTTGAGGGAAGGCCTTCTCGTAGGTATCTTGCTTCTTTCTAGCATAGTGACTTACAGATGTCTCAAAAAGATGTCTTTTGATTTGATTTGCTATAGAATAACTTCAGTAGAATTAAAGATGTAATTTTGCTCCTTCCCCAGCAGTAAACAGCCATTGGATTGTTATTGTAAGGTTGCCTACGGCCAGGTTTTCAGACTAAAACTGAGTGTGAGCCATCTATCAAGGAAGCAGAATTATTTAGCACAATAAACATTTTAGTGTACATTTGGCCTCGAGGATTGTTTTTTTTTGTTGTTTGTTTGGTTTTTGGGGTCTATTTGTATGGCCCGGAGTCTTCAAATAACAACGTATTCACTATTTATATTCCTTGTTATCAGGGGAATCTAAGTCTAATCTAAAAAGGCACAAAAGGACTCTAACTGTGGTCTAATGGTGAGTATAACACAAGGATAATTTTGAAAGTGTCTCTTAGAAAAATGTCAACAAACATTCCAGCATGAGACCAAGGCTTGGAGACTTAGATCTTAGGGTGGAATCTTGCACTTGGCTCTGCAAATGATTAAACTTACAGGTTGCTGGAAGCATCGACCTTCTATGAGCAGAAATGTTTCTGCTTGCAAGGCCTGTGACAAGAGGGGAGGAGTGCTGCCAGGGAGTGTGCCTCTTGACCCTGGGAAGCTTCAAGAGTTTCTAATCAGTTGATTTCATGTTTTTAGGCTAATTCCATTTCCTTTTCTGAAGACTAAAAGAAAAACATCAGTGCTTTAAAAAAACAGCTTAAGATTCTTGCTTTTATCTTAGAGAATGTGATTATTAATGGCTATTTTAGAAACTCTTTTAAATTTGAAGGCATTCCCTCCCCTCCTCCATTTTTATTCATGAATCCTGAAGCTGCAACCAGTCTGCCTTCTACCCTTTCTTCCAGAACCTTCTGTCTTGCTGTTTCAGACCCTCAGGCTAGTCTTTCATCCTCAGACTGCATGCCACAAAACAGAGGAGCTGGGTTGAGCCCTGAAGCTTTGTGTATGTGTCAGAGGAAGAGAGACAGACTTCTTTAACGCAGTAGCACCAGTGACCAATCCCTGTCACTACTTTCTGTAACCATCAGCCATCTCCCCAAATCCCTTGGCACCCCTTTCCTTGAAACCAGGGCCCAAGGAGGTCCAACAGCCTCTCTTGCTTTGCCAAGCATCACTCAGCTTCGGCTGAAGTCATGTTTACATATATGATCTTTCCGTGCCATTTAAAATATGTAATGGATACTGTGAAAACAATAGGCATATTCAAGCTCCAATGCTGTGCACAAATGAGAGAAATATTCCAATACTCATATCAGAGCCTAATAGGTATAATTTTGCTCATGATCAAGTAACACACAGCAGCTTTCCCCAGACTGCTGGGTAAAACAAAGAAGTGGTTGTCAACCTTCTCAGAATCAGATGTTAATGATATTTCATGTCTTTGTTGAGTCTGTGGAAAGCAGCTACTGCACCTAGAAGGGAAATGACTTCCATACCAACCGCCCTCAGCCAAAGTCATTCGGACTGGGAAAGCTGGACTCAGTCCATATTTACATTTCAGAAAGAGGTGTGAAAGAAGATTTCACGACAGAATTGATTGAGCTGTCGCCCATTTCTCTTACCCTACATTCAGTTCAATCTTATCAATGCCGAGAGGGGTTTTACTATTCCCAACATATAGAAGGGAAAATGTAATATAAACAAGGGACTGATGTGTTTTGGCAAAGGAGGGAAGTGTTTTCTTTGTTTGTGTATTTTTGGAAACCTCTGAAATCCTGAAGTCATACATCTTCCAGGGTTCCAAGGAGGGTTTATTCAAGCATCCATCGCCTACACTCAGCAGCTTAGAGAGCCATTAACTTCCCGGCATCAAGGCACTCTGTGTGTGTGTGTGTGTGTTTCTCAGAGCTCTTTGTAAAGATTGGCTCAGTCTCAAACAATTTGTTTTTCCTTTCTTGAAGTCTTCATTTGTGTCTCAACCATTATATTTTTCAGTTCAACAAAATTATTTTTCATTTGTTTTAAGGAATTTTTTTACATTCAAAAGTAGAGCCCTTCAAGATTGTATACTGGCTGCTAATATTTTAGGTCTCTCTTTGGAGTCCATTTATATAATTTTAATCTTAAATATTTAGACGTGTGCAACTAAGCTGTTAAGATTGTGATGGAAATAGTTCTAAGGGTCATATTCATATCTTCCAAAGCAGAACACAGCCTCACTTAAAATTTAAAAACATATCGCAAATCACGTTTCAATCCCATGACAATATTGAAATTTTAGAATGACAAGTGAAAAGAAGTGTCTTTAAATAAAGGTCCTTTTACAGTTGACCAAATTTAAAAAATCAAGAGGGATTTTCCTGTCATATATGCCCAGCTCAGCTCTGTTGTAGTGAAATTTTCATTGTAGAAATTAAATTCCGAGTTACATGTCGGCCAATATGGAACTTCTTGTGTGTATGTGTGTACTCATGTTCATTCCACATTAGTACTGAGTGGCTTTATAGACATGATCGTGATGTGCAGTGTGTCGAGTCAGACATTTTCCAGATTTGGTCAATTAGCAGGACTTTGGTACAACCAATGCAATCATCTCAGTTATTTGAAGTCTGTTTCTTATTGTTGCAGCTCAGTTCTCTGCTTTTCAGAGTGTGGTGACCCAGCAGGCAGTACCTGCGGACACAGAGAAATGCAGAATCTGGGGCAAAGATGACTTCCCACAAGTGCCTGTGGTCTTGGTCCTCCCACCGTTCTCCACTACTGAATCAAATCTGGTACACAGGTCATTTTCATGATAGACAGCTTTGGAAGTATATGTGCATTTTTGTTATCATGGCCAGGAGGGAATTTCATATTTGATTAAATGATGTAGTAATATTGTGGTAGTTATAATGTGTTCCTCCCTCACCACCAAAAGAAAAAGCCTCTTTACTTTTTTGGAGTATGCTTCTCATATGAACTAACTTATTATTTTCATTTTTTTTTATTTTTTTGAGACAAGTTATGACCATATAGTTCAAGTTCAAGTTGGCCTGTAACTCTCTATGTAGCCTAGGCAGGCCTGAAACTCACTGTTCTTTTGTCTTAGCCTCCTCAGTTCTGGGATTATAAGCATGCCTTATAACTTATTAATTTATGCATTCTAAAAGTGAGTATTAGGAAGATTATGTAAGCATTTTGTATGTTGATAATTAAGTATCTCAACACTTTAAAAAGAGTTAAAAATTACTGAAAAATCTGAAATAAAATAGTATTAGTTAATATTTACATAACATCCAATATATAAAGACACCTATTGGTACTCAATATTTAGCAGCCCCTTCAATCTTGCTGATAAGACCACGTCTTGCCATAATTATGCATACTTTACAGCTGAGAAAACTGAGAAATGAAGTAGGACTTGTCCCAATTTACTGGACTAGGAATGAAAGAACTGGGATTATTTTGATTGCCCTTTAAATAGTAATTAAACAATGACTTTAAGCTGGGATGGGCTTTTAGAGGTTTCTATGCACTCTTGTTTCATACATGAAGTAAACAAGACCTAGAAATGTTCAGGGGCTTGCATAACATTGCAGCTAAATTATTGGCAATTGGGAATGTCGTTTACCTATTTAGGTCTTATAACCTCCTGGGAGATAGGAAGGTTCCTTGATATCATACCAGTGACAGACCTATTCCATCTCACTATGTAAAATATGCCAGGAGAAGAGAGCTTACGTAATAATTCCCTTCAATTGGATGTTCCTTGTGTGGCGGACTTGTTCCTTCCTTTAAGCCTCTGCTGAGTCTTGTCTAGTTGTGTCTTGTTGCGGTCATTGCCCTGATCTGTGCCATCTGCTGACAAGTCTGCTCCACACCGAGACTAGAGAGCTGAGGTCATCCTTCATTCTTCCTTGTGACCCTGATAATTAGCATGGAACCTGACATAAAATAAGCCTTTAGGAAAGTGTTGTCATGCACACACATGGGTGCTTCTCACTACTGCAGGCATGCAATCCTGATGAGCTGTGAGGCCCATGGTTTGGGCTGCAACAGAAGATATGAAGTCCAAGGTCAACATGGAGAGATGAGGACTCGATTTGGTGAAGCCTGCATGTTGCTGGTTGTGATCTGTGCATGTAAGAAGTACCAGCTTAGGGTATAGGTTGTTTCCTGTTTCTTACCTTTGTGTTTTTTTTATAAATATATATTTTTTATTTATATTATTCTGATTTTACATTCATAGTATTGGTTCCATTGCCCTCCTCCCTGTCCTCCCACTTTCAAAGGGACCCTCATCAATGGGAAATGTGGGTCATGCATTGTGAGGTTAGTCAAGAGTTCTGGGGGCTATGCCCCAGTCTCTGTGCATAAAGCCCCAACTTGTGACTCTTAACAATCTTTCTGCCCCCTCTTCCGCGAGTTTCCCTGAGCCACATTGGGGTCATTTTAGTTCTGTTTCAGTGATGAGGTTTTGGGAGCCTCTGTGTCTCTGGATATCTGGCTTAGTTGGAGTTGGATGTTCTCTGTGTTTATCTCCTTCAGCCTTTTTCTGGTGTCGTGATCACCATGAACGCTGAACTCTTGCCCTTCCCCTGCGTTGTTCTATGGTTTCAGCTGGGGCCCTGGTGAGGTGTGGTTAGCTGATCCTCCCTTCAGGTTCATTGTCCACCTGAAAAAAGATAAGCAAATTCTCCAACAGAGAGAGAAGTTAGTACTAGATAGAAGGGATGACCATATATGTTTTGGAGGGAATTTTATATGCGTTGGCTTTCTTCTAGCCCACATTTGGTGGTATCTTGATCTTGGAGACTGAGTTCATTTTTTGTACCTGGTTTTGACTTATTTCCCAGTTCCAGCAATGAGTTGCATTCCACTGAGTGGATCTATTAGCCAAATCAAGAACAGTTGGTTACCCACCATGACTGTTTGCCACTACTGCACTTGTATGAGCATTACGTCAAGTTGTTTCCTGCTGGGTATCTTAGACTGCAAGTTGTTTGGACCAATGTTGGACATTTTCCCCCAGTTGCTCGTGTAGCACCCTCTGGTACTAGACTAGCTAACTGTCTGGGGACTGACCTTCTTCCAGATTCTGGCCAGGTCTCTCTGTGTTTGGTCTCATACACGTATGCTGTCTTCGATAGTAGGGTCTTACCATTAACCTTTGGTGGCCACCAAGTACTCTGACCGAAGTCTGTCTTTTTTGGGAAACTTTGTAGGTGTTTCAGATCAACAGTTCCTTGTGGAAGTCAACCCCATGCTGGCACTGGCACCCGACCCACAGGAACCTGGAGAGAACATCATGAAGGCCAACTTTAATCTTGTCCTGCTTCTCTTTCTCTTCTCTCTCTCTCCCTCTCTTCTCTATACTCACCTTCTCTTTTATATTATCTATCTTTTTCCTCCCTCACCTCCCTAGGTGCAGACTTTGTGTTTTTTTAAAGGGGGGATGGGAGGGCTCTCTTTCTTTACTTCTATTGTACAGAATACGACTTTGTACCTCACAAAGGAAAAAAGTGGTGAAGGTTTATGGGAACGATCATGAAACTGTTAATCTGCACCTTCAAGGATTTGTAATTCAGACTTACATAATCCTCAATCTGAAAATTTGAAAGCTCAAATGCTGCAAAATCTGAAACTTTTTGAGCACTACCTAATATGATGCTATATGTGGAAAACTCCACACATGACCTCGTGTGACAGATGACAGTCAAAACACAGGTGCAGTAAAAATAATGCATAAAATTACATTGGAGATATGTGGACAATGTGTAGATGAAACATAAAGTTTTATTTACACTTTGGTCTCAATCTCATGTTGTGTCATTTTGTATATGTAAATATTTAAAAACATCCAGCTTGAGAGATAACTTAGCTGCTGAAGTGTGTGTTTTGCAAGCATGAGGACCTGAGTTCAATCCCCAGTATCCACATAAAATATAAAATAAACATATAAAAGGGACTTGAAAGAAGCTCAGCAGTTAAAGGTACTTGTTTGCAAAGCCTGCAGGACAGAGTTTGATTCACCAATACCCACATAAAGCCAGATGCACAAAGTAGCATATGTATCTGGGGTTTGTTTGCAATGACTAGATACCCTGGTGAACCCTTCCATTCTCCCTCTCTCTCTCTCTCACTCTGTGTCTTGAAAGTCAACTAACAAAAACATTATTTAAAAATCCATAGTCTCAAAGTTCTTGTCCCAAGCTCTGTTTATAAAGGGTTTTCAATAGGTATTATTTTTTTTCTAGAAATATTCTTTATGAATAATTTTATTTATTCAACCAAATAAATGGAATAAGTTCTAGACGAATCACAGGGATTAGCTTAAAACATAGATGATTTAGTTCTGACTCCTCGGTGGTTTTAAAATAAATTACAATTACTTTTACTGTTTGAGGAAATTCTTCCTAATCCAAAGAAAGTACAGGCAGATAAATCCCCAGCAATTTGAGGGTATACTCAAAGAATTCATTCATATGCCCCACATACTAATCAACAACCTGCAGTTACCACTTTATTCTGCCCAATCTTTTTTTCTAAAATTTATTTGTAAGAAGAGAGAGAGAGAATGAATTGGGGCATCAGAACCTCTTGCCACTGCAAACAAACTCCAGATGCATGCGCCGCTTTGTGCATCTGGGTTTACATGGGTACTGGGGATTCGAACTTGGTCTGTCAAACTTTCCAAGAAAGTACCTTACCAACCAGCACATTTCTTCAGTCCGACTCTGACCATTCTTTTTCTGCTGCCCTATTGTGCTCTTTTCACAATTACTGTTTGCCAAATCCCCTAGTCTTGGCTGCTGCCATCTGGGATGTGAACACCTGGACTGACATGCATGTCAGGCAGTGCTGCCTCTGGCCACCTTCTCCAGGAACTCCCTGACTAGCAAGGAAGTGAAGAACATAAGAAAGAATAAGAAATGAATCTTTCCCTGTTGACTGTAGATTTGCATGCAGTTAAAAGCAATAACACAGGAGATTTCATCATATGGTTTCGATTGACATCACCTGTGTATGCTAACCTCATTACCATTGACTTTTTACTTGTTCTCCTCTGACCCACTCCAGTAAGTTGTATCTCCTCTCTTCCGGGAGACAGAAGTCTAGATTCTCCACTAGGCATTTGGTGGCAGGGATGGAGGAATGACTATAGCTTTTTTTTTTTTTTGTGGTGCTTGTCCAATGCCTTTTTTTTTTTTTTAAAGTATTTCACAGTGTCATTATCCTTTCTTGTATTATTTTGGCTGGAGAGCATATACTTTGTTGGGTTTTCATTTTTTCTTTTGTTTGCCCTTATTTCTGGTGTTTTATTTGTCACTTTCTTTTGCTTGCCTTCTAGAATATATAAGACACAAATAAAGCATTGGGAGCTTATCACCGTGTCACCTAAGTCCCAACCACCTTGTCTTCATTCCTCTGCATTCACTATCTTTTGATGTTAATTTTTATAGAGCATCTAATTAATAATCCATAACTTATAATGGTGGGAGGATTAGGGGAGATCCATGTAGTCATCTTTTTGGAAGTAGAATTCTTTGGCAGATATTAACAATTGATAGAAAGACATGAAAAATTTAGTAAATTGCTCCTTCAATCCATTGGTTTTTGGTGAACAGATTTTTGGTCAATCTAAATTTTGGGATTTTCTATAGAAATGTTATATCAATGGATGAACAATTACTAGGGAATACTGTGTAGAAGAATTTATAAGAATAAAAGAGGTGTTTTCTGATGTTTTTTGAAATTCTGGAATGGCTATAGAAAATTGCAAAAGGTAGGGCTGGAGAGATGGCTTAGCGGTTAAGGTGCCTGTCTCCTAAGCCTAAGAACGCCAGTTCCAATCTCCAGCGGTTCCAATCTCCAGGTCCTACGTTTAGCCAGATGCACAGTGACGAAAGGGTGCAATACCGCATTTGACCACAAGGCAACATACGCATCTGGATTTCTTTCACAGCAGCAGAGAGGCTGCTGTCGCACCCATCTCTATCTGTCTTCCTCTCCCTCTCTCTCTGTCTCTCTCAAAAAAAAAAAAAAAAAAAAAAAGAAAAAAAAAGAAAATTGCAAAAGGTAGTAAGAATATTTGATAGTTATAGCAGTTACATTTACAAAGTCCTTTCCTAAATACTTGACATACTATAGGTTTATATTCATATACCAAGAATCTCTTAATGAACAGTAATGGTAGCATGTTGGTTTGACAGTTCTAGCCATAGCTAATTAAGCCAAAAAAGGTTGTTTATCTCTGGGTTAAGAGGAATTATCACAGTTAACAAGTGTCGAGTTACTAAACAAACTGAGTAACCAAGATTTCCTTCTGGGAGCAGTCAAACAATTTTCAGTTTTGATCTTGTATTTTCAAAGGCTGTTTCTACTTCATGGCCTACCTATAATGTGGTACATATCCTTGAATTTTCACTCCAGTATAAGGTGACTCATTGTTCCATAAATAATATCACACAAGATGTTATAAAGCACTGACCCACTGATTGCATTCATACCATGAAATATTATTATTTTTTAAAAAAACATTAACTTAGTAGATTTTATGTAAAGTATAAGATTTCTGTCTTGTTCAGAAAAAAAAGTTAATGATGTAATGATTGACATGTTTCTTAGCCCACTGTAGGTTTGAGCTGAGATCTGGGTAGTGCCAACAAATCTCACTTAATTTTGTTTATGTGTCAGTACTGAAATTAGTGAAGAATTCTGAAGAAAATATCACACAGTGCTACTTATGTAAGTGTATTCCTATAGATAGAGTAATATAAGAAAAAGTATGCTATGAGATTACCAGAATTATATTCAAAGCCTCTTTTTCATTAAAAAAATATTGCCTACTATATTTCACAACCTACAAGTATAAGGTCTAAAACCTGGCATTAATTTATAATATGGTTAGTAGATCTCATAATTACTTTAATATTGTATTATCTTTTAGCACATTTTTACTTTGAGCTACCTGTGTTGATGGAAAATGTGTATAATATGAGATAAAGTTGTAGGCTAGACTTGTTCACTTGTACAAAACCAATACTTGTTGGCCAGTAAATTGAAACTTAAGTTCTTACCAAAATTCAGCTTTCCTTGTTCTACTGAATAATCTAATTTTCACATTGGGAAAAAGGCGAATAATTAAGATGAAGTAATTTGTCTAAAATCCATACACATATACCTGAGATTGCTGTGTCCACACAAGTTTGCCTACCTGGAAAACTATAAACTCTCCTTTCAACCTTATTTTCTTTACTACTTTTAATTTCTACTTCTAAGTTTTTTAAAGACAAAGCAGAGCAAAGACTATTCAAAAACAAAAGTGAAGAGGCAAAGAGAGACTTTTAGTAAGATGAGGGTATCCAGAAACTAGAATCCCTCTTCTCTTTTAATTTTATCCTTGACAATAATTTCTACATAATTTTATCCTGTTTTTGTTGCTATATCCCAGTTACTCTCTCCCCTAAACCATCTTCTGTGGATCAAGATTGTTTTTCTTAAAAGGCAACTTGCATGGAAGTTGAGGGTATCTTTTGACAGATCTTACATTCCTTTTCTTTTTCTAACCCCTATACATTTCATTCCTTAGAATCCTGTAAGTTTGAACACTTGTGTTCTCTCTGTCATCACCATGGTGACTCAGGAAAGAATCTCATTCCATATGCTTTCAGGCACTCAAGGACTCAAGACATAAAAACCTGGGATTTGTCATTACCCATTTGGCCTCTGCTCCATCAAACCCAGTAGCTTGCCTCCAGAAGAGATCAGACCTGACTCCTCAAAGATTCTCATCCCTCTACTATAAATGTGGTTAATTGGAAAATGATGTGTTTTTAGGTAAAATCTCCCACTTCACTTAGATAGAAAACAACTCAGCCACATGGGAAGGAAAATAATCTGGTGACTGGCAAAATATAAAGTATGGCTCTTGTGCTCCTCTGGACGCTTTCTATGGGCTACGGGCATTGTCTCTGAATTTCAATTCATAGCTCTTACAATGGGAATTTCCTTGGCTATCTAATAAGATCTGAGAATGTAATGAATATGTACATAGTAACCAAATTTTTATAGGAGTTTTCATGGAATATTCCTCTTTTCTTACTACTAAGGGATATTTGAGAATGATGTGGAGTTCTTCACAAAATTAATGATTGCAATTGTCTCACTTCATGTGCTACTTTATTTGTGAAAATGTGTTGAATGCTTTAAGGTTGTGGGTGATGGTTTTTCTGTGGAAACAAATTGGCCAACAGAATCAATGACATTGTTTCCTATAGTCATTTTTTCTATCTCTGTGGCTTATTATTATTTTCTTTACTACTTTTAATTTCTACTTCTAAGTTTTTTAAAGACAAAGCAGAGCAAAGACTATTCAGAAACAAAAGTGAAGAGGCAAAGAGAGACTTTTAGTAAGATGAGGGTATCCAGAAACTAGAATCCCTCTTCTCCTCTTTCAATTTTTTAAGTTCATTCCATTCTCTCACTTTAGAACTAAACACCATACTAAGACATATGGTCCAGGCAATAACAGTGTCTGAATGAAATGACAGTCAAATAATACATAAGAACTTTATGTTTTATGATACATTTTTCTCCAAAAAACATAATACTAGAAGATACATTTACACACATGTATATATGGACAATATATATATATGAAGAATATATAAAGATATATTAATATATTCTTTGCTTAATGCCAGGGCTTATGTCAGACTAGATCAAGAACTGAGCTATCAAATAGCTATTATATATTATCAAGAATCTTCAAGGGATGAAAAGAAAATAGCCCCAGTCTTTCATACAAAGTAGAGAAATGCACGGGTGAGTTTTTCTAAACAATGTATTGGCTAAATTGAAGACAGTTACATGTGTAAATAAATCAAGATTAATGAGTTAAAAATGTTAATTGCTTTTGGAAACTTTAGGGATCTCATACAACTTTAGTTGCCACTCAATTGTTAAAATTGTGTAGATGCTTCAAAGTAGCAATGAATTCATTTAGATTGTTTTTCTCGGTTGATTCACTGAAGTGTCAAAGATTTCATAAACCCCAAGATGGCATTTGAAATTCCATCCTGTTACTTATATGACAAGGCCAAATTCTTATTAATACTGTGCTTAATTCCTTCCACAGAGTAGAGGACAAATTTTCCAGAAGAGCTTAAGCAGAAGTCATGTCTGCAAAGAAAGAATTACTTAACTGATTAGGTAGTTTCCTTGATCCTTTGTGTTTCTGTGATTCAGAAGAAAATACACAGATAATAGGTAGACATGGGGCACTAGTTTTGTAATAATCTTTGCACATATATTTAGATAGTGTTAATAATGAAATGTAAAAATTTGAATTAAAAATAGACAAAGGAATGTTGAAAATGTCTTCTAGAGGAATCACTACTCAAAAATATAACAGAACATTTAGTTTCAAAATCCTCTTTGGCAATAGACTCATAAAGTCTATGTGCACATTTCATGGTGTGGTTTCATAATAGTTCTGAAGTTAATTATTATTTACCAGTCTACCTTTATTATTCATAGAATTTCTATTTTAAAAATGTTTTGTTCATTCATTTGCAAGCAGAGAGAAATAGAGATAAGAGAGGGAAAGGGAAAGAGAGTGAGGGAGAGAATGGGCATGCCAGGGCCTTCAGCCACTTCAAACGAACTCCAGATGCATGTTCCACAGTGCATCTGGATTTATTTGGGTACTGGGGAATTGCACCCAGGTCATTAGGCTTTGCAGGCAAGAACCTTAGCTGCTGAGCCATCTTCCAAGCCCAGATTTGCTAGTTGGCTGAATTTAACATCTGGTCACAATAGAGTAACTAGTAAATATATTTGACTAAATTTTTTGTTTGTGAAGTAGCCACAGAAAGTAAATGAAAAAGAAAATGATTTGTAAAAAGCTGAGGAGAAATGATCTTTAGTCTTATGTGTGAACAAGAAGTAGTGCTTTTTTTGAGTCTTTTTTTCTTGTGCTTGGAAAATGTGGCTAATGGTACTTCATAAAATATTATCATTCATAAAAACTCATTAGTCCTATGATCAAAGTAGAATTTCCACTTTTCTGAAATAACTGTGACACTACTTAAAGAAAATAAGCTGTTTGCATGGAATTTCAGTCACTTTTTAAGGCTTCTCCCCAACATATTTAAGTCACCAAGCCACATTTTTTTTTTCAGTTTCACAGGATGTATATAGGGATATGGAAGTGAATTTTTAGACCTTGATCCTATACTGTTGTAAGATTAGATATACAATGTAAATGCCATTACAGGCTTTCTTCCTAATATTAGCCATATTGCTAGATTGTGAGTGATCACTAGAGGAGTTAATGGATGGTTTTAATTTTAAAGATCACACTTCTGTGTTTTAATGACCTTTAAATGCCTGCAGAACAATTAAAAGATCCATCTAGAGTCTTCATTTAATAAACATTATGACAGACTTAGGGATATTGGATTTTATAGCATCTTTATCCTAAACATACCACATTGATCATCACTAACTGATAAAGGTTTAATTAGGTTCTTTAAATCTGACATAGTAAACTAATGGAGCTTTCTGCTTTATAAAAGCCATGTAGAAAAAACCAGGAATGACAAAATCTGTACTACAGACAGATGCTAAGCAAGCCTATATATACAAGCAATTAATAAAATAGTAGCACTTTATTTTTTTCCTTTGGCATTATAACCACTAGGTTTATGTAAACCTTCTGAAGATGGATTTGTGAAATAAATAGATTTACATGGTTGGAGCTTTAATTTACATCAGATCGATAAATATAAGTCAAACGTCTATGGAGTATAATATAACTATATCCAATAGTGTTAGAATCAATTCATTTCATGCTCATAAAGTTATGGTAAGACAAATACCTACATACTAACACTAAGATCACACAGCTTTTAGCAAACAACTTGTAAATATATGTCTCAAATTCGTTAATTTGATTGCTGGCATTGTATCTTAAAACAGCCCATATTTTAAGGAGAAAAACTTATCTATTATGATATGCAGAGTTATATAATTTACACTGTAACAATTAAAAATAAAATGCCCAACTATACATAGTTTCTTTTTTAATATGTCACATAGCTCTTAAAGTCATACCTATGTTGTTTATTTGTTTGCATGAAAATGCTTATATCATGTTAAATGAAAAAATATAAAAAACTCTATATGTGCTTTTATTACAAATATTCATTCATTATTATTGATATTTATTAAATATTATTTTTTCATATGTTTAAGAAATATTTAACAGAGAGTTATTATATGCAAGACAGCAATGGAACAAACACAACTGTATCTAAGATATGTATTTTCTATTTTTTATCTTTTATAATGCATTATGATTCTTCTTATAACACTCCTGAAATTATCCCATAAAGCTGGTATAATATTTTCAATAGATTTTAATCACGTCAAACATAAAAGAAATCCTAATATGTACAGTAACCTCAACCTCCACTCCACATGTAGAAATTTAGATTAGGGAAATTATAGAGTGAGGAAAAGAGGAAAGCATAACGAGATCAAGCTGGAAGTTAAATGGTAAAGTGGTGGATGAAGAAATATGTACTAGAACATTCCAGTAAGATGTCAAGCAAATATGAGATTGAAATTTACATCAAATGGCTGAAATTTGGTGGCCAATGAAATGGTGAAACTAGTAAAAAACCCAAAACAAATAAAACATATCAGTGAAAAATTATAGTAGAAGCAGGATGTGAAAACAAACAACAAAAACCTAGAAACAGTAAGTGGAGAGGTGAGAGGAAAGTACTGTTTGTATCCCATTCAATTTCTCCATCAATTCTCACAGTATCATCTATGAGTTTTGGTGAACTCTCAGCAATACATGTTACTAGCACTAAGGATGTGGGCTAGAGCCAGACATCAGCACAAGCCAACATTTCTAAGCAAAAGCCTACTCAAAGAATTAAAGGTAGAAAGGTACTTATACAAGTTGTAGGAGATTGAGCTGAAGTAGTGGCCACATGGACATGGAATATTCATATTCTACAATCATAACTTTTAGAGGGGTGGTATCCAAAAGATAACAAGTTACTTTTGAACTAACATTAGAAAAATAAACAAATGGCTGGAAAAACCCACACACTTTTTCAAGCTTCATGTATTGGTTTGCCTGGTATGGAGCTGTGTCTATCAATCACAAGTAACTACATCTAATTAATAAAGAATATACACATGCATTTGTGTGTGTGTGTGTGTGTGTGTGTGTGTAAGGATGTGCTAATTGAGGTAGACTAGTGGACTTCATGATAATTTTCTGGAGGATAATCAGATGTCATGTGGTAGACTCTAAGCTGATTTTGTGATGTAATATCACTTCTTTGTCTTTTTATTTTTATTTTCTCAATCTACTCGTTATTAGTTATGAACATACTCAGTATGTAAAGACTACATGTTGGTATCATCCTTACCCTCTTCCCTGTCCCCTGAAAGGGACCCTCCTTTTGGGAATGCCAGGTATCCCCATGGGGATTGTGGGACATTCATTGTGGGAGTAGCGATCAGTTATGTCTCTGTGCATAATGTCCCAACCCACGTGTGGCTCTAACAATCTTTCTGCCCCCTCTTCTCATGAATTTCCCTGAGCCATGTTGGGCTCTTTTTAGGTCTATTTCATTGATGGGCTCTTGGGAGCCTCTGGATCTCTGGTTCGGTAGGATCTGAGTGTCCTCAGTGTCTATCTCCTTCACCCTTGTGCTGATATCAGGTTCACCAAGAAAGCAGCCCTCTTGCTCATTTCCCCAGTTCCTCTGTGGTTTCCCCTGGAGCCCTGGTAAAGTACAATGGGCTGATTCTCTTTGCAGGTCCTGTGTCCATCTGAAAAAGAGAAGCAGATTCTCCAATGGGGTGTGAAGTCAGCACAGGTTAAATGAATAACCATTGTTAGTTTAGAGAGAATTTAATATGGGTAGACCCTCTTGTAGCCCAAGACTGGCAGGAGCTTGATATTGGAGAGTGAACTCATTTTTTGGATATGATTCTGACTTGTTTCCCAGTTCCAGATGTGGTTTCCTTTCCACTGAGCAGATCTGTTGGCCAATCCAGGAGCAGTTGGTTACCCACCATGGCTGTGTGCCACTATTGCACTTGGGTCAGGTTGTTTGCTTCTGAGTAGCTTAGACCTTTACTTGCTTGGACAGATGTTGGCCACTTTTCCCAGTAGCTCATGTAGCACCTTCTGGCACTAGATAGGCTAACTGTCTGGGAACTGGCTCTCTTATAGATTCCAGCCAGGTCTCTCCATGTTCAGTACCAACAGCATATGATGACTTCAGCAGTAGGGTCTTACCATTAAGCTCTGTTGGGTAATCAAGTGCTCTGACAGAAGTCTGTCTTCTTTTGGGAAACCTTGTGGGTCTCTCTGATCAGCAGCTCATTGTGGGTGTTAACCACATCCTGGTACTTGGAGTTATAGGCCAGCACCAAGGGAAAAGAAAGAAGAAAAAGATAAAAGAGAAAAGCATAAGCCTCAGGTCTTTCTTGGAATTGTTATGTTTGGATGTCCCTGATGTGTTAAAAGCTTCATTTCTAACTTGTGGCACTAATGGGGGGGGTAGTAGTAAGATCCTAGTGGAGGGAAGTTATGTTATTGTGGGTGTCCACTTGAAGGGGATGTGGGGGTCCTGGCTCTTTCCTTTCTTTCACTTTCTGACTGCAATGAGATGAGCAGGTCTCTTTCTTTCACCCACAGTGCCTCTACAATGTACTGTGATACCACAGGTTCAAAGCAACTGGGCCAATTGACTATGGACTTGTTGCTTCTGAAACTATAATTCAAAAGAAACCTTTGCTCTTTTAAACTGATTTGTGACAGAAAGCTAACTAATATTAGTATAAGTAGATTCTTTCTCTTGATTGGATGACAGCAACTAACAGTGCGTGTTTACTGTGTACTAAACATGGCACCATTGTGTCATTGGCTTGTCTTTGAGTAGCACGAGTTAGATCAGGTGCACCTAAAGCTGGGCAATTGCTCTGGTCATTTTTTCTTGAAATTAACTGCAGGTGCATTTCTGAGATACAAAACCAACCGTGATGCTTCTTTTCATAATGAAATCATTTAAATTCAGTATTTTGTGTGTATTACGCACTGCAAAAGCATATTTGGATATTACATGAGAAAAAAAATCACCGTTTGTAACAAAAGGTAAACATTTGGCTACTCCTGTGCATTTTCCCACCTCAATGTTAAATGGATGTCTGGTCATCTGAGAAAGGCATGATTTTGCAGCACTCCTTCGGAGCAGAGATAGGAGGATTGCTGTGAGTTCCAGGCCAATCTGAGACTACATAGTGAGTTCCAGGTCAGCCTGGGCTAGAGTGAGACACTCCTACAAAAATAAATAAATAAATAAGTAAAAAGGCATGATTTTTTTCATGAATTATCCATTTATCTATCCAATTGGTAATATAAGCCAAGAAATTATCTGTGTGTTGTATAAATCTAAGTTAAAAATGCTTTTAAAAGTTCCATAGAGAGCTTTTGCTCCTCAACTGATATGAAAAATTAATTACAGGAACTCAAAGGCCATAAATAAGGAATGTCAGAAAATTATAACAAGAGGTTTTTCTTTGTATCTGCTTCAGAGAGTCCAAATTTTGAAGAGGAAAGTAGTGGCGGCAGAGGAGATGAAATGACATCCCTTTAAAGTCATGTCCTTCTCACTTCATATCTCAATTCATCATATCTTTGTCTGTCTTTATTTGCTTTCTAGTTTATGAATTTTCTTCTCCCTTTTCCCCATCTTTTGAGACTCTTGTTGTAGTCAGCTCACTGCTGGGGTGCTATGACAGTGGGCTGGAATGAGAGAATGAGGTACACACCAAAGTCTCGGCTCACTCTCTTTTTCAGTAAGTGTTGAGTGTTCACTATGGAGAACACACACACACACACACACACACACACACACACACACACACACACACAGAGTCTTATTCAGTGATCCTGGAAACCATTGCCAAGTGGCTGTCACCCAAGAGACTGCAGAATTTGGCACCAGTCAGAATTGATGGCTGGGGCCAAATGATTGTTGCTGAACTTACGTGTGTCGAAAGGTCAGCCTTGCAGTGCTTAGGTTGGGTACAGTACTGAAGGCAAATTGGAGGGTGAATGGATGCCCTGAGGCATGTTCTGCACTTTGCAACTGGTTTGGCAGGTTTGGTTCCTCCATCTCCTAAATCTGCCACAGGCATGAGAAACACCTGGGCTGTGACAGAGGTGAGTAGGGCAGCTTCACCAAGAGGCAGTATCAACTACCTTCACTGGGCACCAAACATGCACAGTAGTAGCCACATTCTGAGTGGGTGATTTTCTGAAGGTGTTATGTTAAGAAAACTTTATTCCTTTTTTTTTCACGGATGGTCTCACTCTAGTCCAGGCTCACCTGGAACTACTCTGGAGTCCCAGGCTGACCTCAAACTCACAGCTATCTTCCTTCTACTTCTGCCTCCCAAGTGCTTTAATCCCAAGTGCTGGGATTAAAGGCATGTGCCACCATGCCCGGCTTCCTAATTCGTTATACACTATATATACTTCAAAACTTTCACACTAAAGTCCCATATTATATAAATGGACGTTGTACTGATTTGTACTATAAATATAAATGTGGCAATCTCAAACGCTAATGAATTAGAGCACAGCTTAGAAACTCTTGTGTGCATGTTCCTGTGGGTGTGTATGCTTGTGAATTATGACATTGGCCCAGACAAAATTCACTCTGTAAGTCTCAGAGTGGCCCTGAACTCACAGCTGTCCTCTTGCCTAAGTGCTGGGATGAAAGGTGTGCGCCACCACACCCAGCCTTTTCTGTGATGTTTCATAGAAACTTTATCACCCCTGATTTCATGTTAAAGCTATTGTCACAGTGTCAGTATGAAACAGTCATGTTATTATTCTCTCACATTTATTAAGCACTATGTGCTGCGCATTTTCCACTTGAATTATTCCAACTTTATTCTGGTAAAAGGCAGGACATAAGAATGGCAATTCATCACTGTATTCTTTAGGACAGGCCTTCAGAATTATGTTCCCATCTCCCAATATCATATTTTCAAAGGTGGGATTCACTCCAGGTGATCACCAAACCCACGTTTATGCAATTGTTTGTGCTCCTTGGTGTAACCCAATATCCTTCCAAACCCCATATTGAAAGACTAATAGTTAGATAATAGTTTGTGATAGTTTCTATTATAAATAAAAGCTTTGAAATTCTTAGAGATGAAATCAGCATTGAAACCCTCACACTACGAACTTTTAAAAAAACCTACTTACTTTTCAGAGGTACCAGGAAAATTCCCCAGATTTCTTTATTAAATTTACTTTCCCCTGAATTGGCTGGTAGTTGTTGAGTTTGGCCTACTACTTATTTCATATCAAAAGTACACTCTAACAGAACACTGTCTGACTGGGGTAGCTGTACAAGGATGGAACAGAAAGCATTAGACAGGGATGATCTGAGGAAGCTATAAAATGGAACAGGTCAAATTCAACTGGCTTTTGGATAACTGATTTTTCTGGGAATAGAGAGTAGTATTACTCCTAGGAATTTAACAATGCTACACATAGTTTTGCTTGTTACATCTGGGGGTGAGGGTGGATCATACTTTTGGAAACTAGTAGGTGGAGGGCAGGGATGTTGCCAAAAACTGTAAGGTGCCCAGAATGATATAGGTCAAAGAATTTTCAGACCCTAACAATCAATGAAACAGAGGTCAAGAACTTCTGCTATAGAGAAAATGCTAAGAGAAAGGGAAAAGATAACTTTGTAATTATGAGTCTCTGTGACTCCAGACACAGAGATTTTATTGTGATGACTTGAAGGCCAAAAGTTTTGCTGAAGCATAGGATAGAGGGTGAGTCATTCCAACTAGCTCGAGCTTGAGGCTGTGAGCTGTAGCCGGCAGAACCAGTCAGTGGGATCCTTGTTCCACTGGTGCAAGTTAGAGGGGAATATAGGTGTCATTGACCTTAGTATGATAGTTGAGACCACAAGAGCACTTGAAAATGTTCAAGGACATGTGAGAAAAAGGACTAAATGCATTTTAGTAGTATTTTAGAAGCATAAATCCTTAGCATAAATAGTGAATTTGTAAGTGATATACTGTGAGAATTACTCCTGTTATGCCATCTGTTTCAACATGAGGAATCAAAATTGGAATTACAACCTTTTTAAAATAAAGGTTCTTGGGCAGAATGAATTTTATGTGTGTTAACAGCTTTCTTCTCTTACTTTAGTAACTGTCTTCTTTTATGTAAAGCAGAGGTCATCAAGTTCAGTAATTATCTTTGTGTAGGGTTTCCATACTGAGCTTATAACCCGCTGTTGGTATGGTAAGAGAGAATGAAGACATTTTTGTTCTAAATCAAGATCAGAATAAAAGGATGCCCATATAGAGGGTGTAGCCTGTCTTACTTTAGGCTTGTCTGCTTCTTGGCTTGGTTTCAAAGCACTTAATAGTTTCAAGCTTTTAATTGCTAAACATGGAAACACAGAAACACCACGCCCTATGTTGCTTATAATGAATAGTGTCTGTAGCACAACCCCCACTTCTTTTTTGAACCGAAGCACCTAGAGACAGCTAGTCATACCCATCACGTTATTAATCAGCCCTGTTCTCTAGTTGAACAGGCTTTATTACAAGAGCTGTGGATAGGGGCTCCTTGGTTAAGCAACTTATAGCTAAGCTAATTTAATTTTCTTCTAATGTAAGTCCCAGAACCATTTTAAGAATGGCTTTTATTCATAGATGCTTGTAACCTCCTTTACCTGATCCTAGAAAACTCCTAAGTTGTTTGGAAGTGTTGCTACTGAAGAACTCAGTGTAGGCAGAGAGGACACCCACCGATTCTGTAGAGTTGGCAACAAGCAAGGCACTCCAAGGCCTTCAGGCACTGTGAGGTTTGGAGTTTCCCAGGTTGGAGGAACCAGTTTGGTTCCTGTTTGCTTCCTTATAAAAATGTTCTGACTTTATTGAGTATCCATGGCTTCATTGGCTCTGCCTTTTGAATAATATTTACAGCTCTGTTAGCCATGGCCTTAAGTATAGTCTTAACCTTATTATTCACATAGATGTCTTGTAATGCTGAATAATGCCACACATGCCAAGAATAAACTAGATGGTGCCATGGAATCTTCCACCCACACTACCAGAAATGTATGGAATGCAAAACTGGATCTCAGCTGCAATGCTGTCTTCAGGGATTGCTCTTCGTGTTGGTAGAGGAAGCCACCTACTCACGGTTCATTAGAGGGGTCTGAAAATGCATGTGTGGAAATTTCTCCCTCAGGCTTGCTGTTGTAGTTGGAGCTCTCACTATTACAGTGAATTCTTTATCTAACACATCACTCTATTAAGTGACTCTAAAATGCATAGAAAAATTGTGCAAAGGTAGAACACCAACTTAATGGAAACCTACATTTCTTTTCGCACAAGTGGACATTCTCTTTGGGACTGGGAAGAATGCTCAGTGGGTAAGGTGCACAAACATGAGAACCCGAGTTCAGTTCCTCAGAACCTAGATAGAAATGCTGGGCATGGTGATGCACTCCTGTACCCCAGTCTGGATAGGTGAAGACAGGTAGGTCACTGAGGTCTGCTGCCTAGCTAATAGAGCAGAATCAGTGATTGATAGCTTCTGTGGGGGATCATGTCTCAAAACACAAGGTGGAAAGCTTTCAAGGAAGATGCCTGACATCAATCTCTGACCTCCCCACATATGCACACACATGTGCATGCTCCCCTTCACATAAAACGTACAAACATGTCACACACACATGTGAAACAAAGCAGAGTTTAAAGAAAACAAGAGTTAGGAAAAGATGAAGGAAAAAATCAGTAATATTCAGGCACAATGCACACTGTTAGTTGGGCTCACCATGGTGTTTACAAGTAGGTAAGCTGGAAGACAGTTGTCACTGGGGAGAGAGAGTCCTACATGATGACACATGACAGGAGGGACATCACTTAGACACATTAATGTGAACCATTTCTAGTAATAACATGAATAAAAAGATTAAGAACAACTTTATGTACCATTTATTAAATTTTAATTTAATTAAATTTATTAAATCTTATGTCTCACGTTCTTTTTTTTTCTTTTATTATTAACATATCTTGGACGGATACATCACGTGTTGGTACCCTTTTTCCCTCATCACTGCCACCATTCTGCTGGGGACCCTCTTCAGTGGGGTTGTAGGTATTCCTTAAGGGATTGTGGGTCAGACATTGCGGGAGCAGCAGTTAGTTGTTTTGGGCTGGGAGGGAATGCCTCTGGGCATGATGTCTCAACCTATGGTTCTTACAATCTTTCCACATCTTCTTCCACAAAATTCCCTGAGCCATCATGGATGAGTTTTAAGTCTACTTCAGTGATGAGCTCTTAAGAGTCTCTGGATCTTTGCTGTGGTATGTGTTGAGTATCATCAGGGTCTGTCTCCTTCACCCTGGTGCTGATTTTCAGGTTCAGCATGGAAGCAGCACTCTTGCGGGTCTCTCCAATTCCTCTGTAGATTCAGCTGTGACTTGGCTGAAGTGGGAGGGGTAGTTTATCTCCTTGGGTCTAGCTACCTTCTGAAAAAGAAAAAAACAGATTCTCCAATGGAAAGTGAAGTCAGCACAGTTTAAATGACATAAACATTATTAATTTAGAGAGAATTTGATGTATGTACCCCTCTTTTAGCCAAAGACTAGTTAGAGCTTGACCCTGGAGAGCATAATCTTTGTCTCCATAGGATTCTTATAGGGTTTCCAATTCCAGATATGGGTTCCTTTACACTGAGCAGATCTCTTAGCCAATCAGAAAGCTATGGGTTACCACCAAGGTTGTGTGCCACTATTGTACTGGCATGTATAACCTGGCAGGGTGTTTGCATCTGAGTAGCTTAGGCCTCTGGTTGCTCAAACAATTGTAGGCCACTTTTCCCTAGTAGCTCATGTAGCACTTTCCACTACTAGACAGACTAAATGCCTGGGGACTGGCTCTCTTCCTGATTCCAGCTAGGTCTCTCCATGCTGTGTCAGCAGCATATAGTGCTGTCAGCAATAGTGCTACCTTTTGCCTCAGGCGGGTAATCAAGTGCTTTGACAAAAAACTGTCTTGTTTTGGGGACCTATAGGTCATTCTGATCAACAGCTCATTGTGGGTAGTAACTGATTTCTGGTATTGGGACTTACCGGCCAGAGCCAAATATTTTAAGGAACAAGCATCATTCATCCTAAGTTTGTCAGAAAAAATTAAATCATGCCCACTGGAATCTGATTCAGATAGTACTTTAGAACATATTTTTAAACTAAATTAAAAATTCCACAGTTGTCCAACTTTTATACAGGTCACTGATTATGTTGTGATTGGCACTGGATTTTATAGTGTGTCCTCAAGTGGCAAAAGAATAGAAATAAGTACACATATGCACACATACACATTCTTTTTCTGCTTGCTTCTTTAATACCTGTAACTGTGAAACTTTAGCTGATGAGCAGTAGATCATAATGAGACAAGAAAAACAAATGCTTGCCAGTTTTATTATCTAAGTTATATAAATATAAATAATATAGATGTGTATAAGAAATACAAATATGTAGCCTATAGATAGAAAACATACTTAGGTGTAAGGGAGACATATAGAAGTATAGGTGTGGGATGCACATCACATCTCTCCTAGAAAAATGATGTGAAATATCAGAAAACGAATCATTGTTCTTCATGGCCCAGGGCACCTAGAGACATGTGTGCATTACTATATATTTTTAAAAATTTTATTTCTTAATGATACTAATTCTTTAAAATTAAGACAAGTGAATGTATTTTTACATGTCTACTACATTTAAGACAAGACATTTACGGGATTTAAAATTTCTCAGGATTATATATAAATTAGGAATGCAAATTCTTTGAAAATGGAGGAAAAATGACTATATATCATCTTGGCTCTACAATTTTACCTTTGTTTGCCTATGAGATGAGTTTGAGTAAATTTTCCAAGCTAAATTATGAATGTGTGTGTGTGTGTGTGTGTGTGTGTGTGTGTGTGTGTGTGTGTGTGCATGAATGTATTAGTTCCTTTCCTCATTGCTGGACCAAACACTTGAAATGAAAAAGTTTAGGAAAGGAAAGGGTTTATTTCAGCTTACAATTTCAGGGCTACAGTACATCATTTGGGAGAAATCATGGAAGCAGGAGCAGGAAGCCTGCTAATAATATCACCTCTATGGTCAGGAAACAAAGTACAAACAGGAAGTGAGGCCAGGTTATAAAATCTCAAGGCCTGCCCCTAATGACCCTCTTCCTCCTGCAAGATTCTACCTCCTAAAGGTTTCACGACCTTCTCAAACAATGTCACCAGCTAGGGACTAAGTGTTCAAAGACATGAGCTATGGGGGATGTTTTTTTAACATACAAACTACAGATCTTTTCTTGCCTTGTGTTAAAAATTAAAGACTAAAATAATTGCTAGCTCTGTGAGGAGATTAGAATAAACCCACCATGAGTCCATATTTATATAGGCTATCTTCTGGTTATAGGCAAGACATAATCCCTCCATCCATCCATTAATTCATTTACTCTGTGTGTAATAACTTAGACCAAGCTACATAGATAAATATAATCCTTCTTTTTCCTATTATGAACCTGAAGTGAAGAGTCAACATTCTTGCAGAATTTTACTCTTAACAATTGTAAAAAATTGTAAAATAAAATTGATCTTTGTGGAAGGCACTTAATAATTCAATGACACTATCCTTTTTGAAGATATTTTGCATTGTAGATTGTATTAGGTTTAAGTTTAGGTATAAGTTTCTGAAAGCATCCTTCTGAATACCATCCTTAATTGTAGGGAAATTTGATCTCTTAAGCTAATCTGAGACAATCAGAGGGGCTGAGGAGGACCCAGGTCAGTTGGGTCTCCTGGCTTGCTATAAAAACAAATATTTTCTGTAAAAATGGAATTTTGGAATAATTAAGATCAAGAAAAGAGTTCAAACTCAAATATCTTCAAATGTATTCAATTGAAGTATTGTTGGTGGATAACGGATTTGGACCTCTGAGATATGTTTGAGTTTTCAGATTGTGGTAGTTTGAATATATGTCCCCCAATATATTCAGTGTTTTATTAGTTATAGTTTGCATCTTCTATCACCTTGCTAGAGGCAATGTCACTGGGGTCCTGTCTTAAGGTGTTAATGGTGGGTTTGAGATCCCATTGTAAAGATATGCAAATGTGCCTAGCAGGAGTTCCTGAAGTGTGCTGTGTGACCTTTTGGCTGTAGTTTTGCTCTGTGTGCTGTGTGGCTGGTTGTTTTTTTCTCTCTCTCTGTTTGGCCCTTTGAAAGCAGGCTGATTTTCCTGCCTTTATGGAACTTCCCCTGGATCTGTAAGCTTCAATAAATAATATCCCTTCCTCCATAACTATGCCTAGTCTGGAAGTTCATCTCAGCGAACCTGAAGCTGTCTGCTACACAGATATATACTATGCATATAAAATATTATAGCATAGAATATTATATGTATGAGCTTTTCAGTGCAGAGAGAAGGGAGATTGTACCAACACATGATGTGTCCATAAGAAGTTAATACTTAATAGAAAAGATGCTCTTTTCACACATAAATTTGATAAATGTCTTTGTGTGCTTATTTCATGTACCATAAAGGTCCATCCATGTTGCTTCAAATAAAAGGATTTTGGTTGGTGAACATGTGTCATTCCAGAACTAAGGATGTAGAAACAGGAGATTGAAAAGTTCAGGGTCATCCTCAGTTACATATGGAGTTTGAAGGCAGCTGGGTTATGTAAGAACCTGTGTCAAAAAGAAAGAGGGTGTCACTACTATTTTTTAATATTATTACTTTCACAATATCTCGTATACTTAAGTTACCATATAATAAGAATACTGTGTTAAAATGAATTGCTGGGCTGGGGAAATGGCTTAGCGGTTATGGCATTTTCCTGCTAAGCCTAAGGACACTGGTTAGATTCCCCAGGACCCACATAATCCAGAAGCACAAGGGGGTGCATGCGTCTGAAGTTCATTTTCAGTGGCTTTAGTTCTTTTGCAGTGGCTGGAGGCCCTGGCTTGCCCATTCTCTCTCTCTCTCTCTCTCTGCCTCTTTCTCTCTCTCACACATAAATAAATAAATAAATAAATAAATAAATAAATATGAATTGCTAACATTATTTCTAATTTCCCAGTTTTCAATCCTTACATGGCAAATATCAATAGATAAAACCCACACAAGCAAAATCTCTTTATGTTAGCCCAACAATTTTCAAGAGCATAAAAGGGATCAAAGCCGGGCGTGGTGGCACACACCTTTAATCCCAGCACTCAGGAGGCAGAGGTAGGAGGATCGCCGAGAGTTCGAGGCCACCCTGAGACTCCATAGTTAATTCCAGGTCAGCCTGGACCAGAGTGAGACCCTACCTCGAAAAACCAAAAAAAAAAAGGATCAAAAAAACAAAGGAATGGACTGGAGAGATGGCTTAGCAATTAAGGCACCTGCAAAAACTAAGAATCCAGGTTCAATTCTGAGTACCCATATAAGCCAGACACACAGGTGGCATATGCATCTGGAGTTCATTTGCAGTGGTTTGAGGCCCTGGCATTCCCATTCTCTCTCACTTTCTGTCTGCCTCTTTCTCTCTCTCTCTCAAAAAAAAAATTAATAAATATGGCTGGAGAGATGGCTTAGCCATTAAGGCACCTGCCTGCCAAGCCTAAAAAGACCTGTTCGATCTCCAGGTTTCATGTTTAGCTAGATGCAAAAAGTGATGTAAGGGCACAATGCCACACTTGCCTACAAGGGGGTGCACAAGTCTGGAGTTGGTTCATAGTGGCTGAGATGCCACTGGTGTGCCCATTCTCTCTCTTCCTCTCTCTCTCTCCCTCTCAAATAAAAACAATTTTAAAAAAGAAAATAAATAAAATTTTTTAAAAACCAAAGGACTTAGGAAACACCACTTGAATGTTTCCATGACAGAGTGCCTTTGTTGGATGTGGGTAGCTTTTAATTTTTTCAAAAATGTCTTTATTTCGCTCTCATTTTTGAATATTCAAAACTAAGTTGAAAGTTGTTTCTTCTCAGCAGCATAAAGGTATGCATTTTCTCCTGGCATCCATCCTGTTCCACTATTTCATCTCCATTGTGCTTTAATGATTGCATGAAAAGTTGCTACATGGGAATCTGCCTGTTATTTGTTTAGAGAATAAATAAGGGAGAAAAATGTTACATTTAAACAAATGTGTTTACTTTCTAAATGAATAGGAGGCAGATTCTCATATCATTTCCTTCACTCTATTTTGCTATCCTGTGCGTGTCATTGATCACACAATTCCTCAATAGTGGCTTGAGCATTACAGAGGTCACTTTATCACACTTTAAGAGCTACCTTATAGCAAGAAAACACATGATACTAGGAGATATAACATGCAGAATTAATGCTCGTAAGAATAAAGTGTGAGCATATGTAAAACCTCAGATAAATCTTGCATGAATTAATTCTAACTATGGTATTTAATTGGTAGAGTATATAAGGCCGTGAATGATAGATGCTTAACATGCAGGGTGGGTAGTAATAGGAATTCTGGTAAAAATCAACTTTGTGCAATATTCCTGGCAACCATGCTAAGCACAATCCTTTAACCCTGATACTAACATTGCAACATAGGTACCCTTACCATCTTTTGGCAGTCTGAAAAATTGAGACTCTGTAAAGTAAAATAATTCATCTGAGGAAACAGTCAATAAATAATGGAATGGTGGGTCTGCATCTCAATATTTAGAAATATAGTAGTGAATTTCTCTGTTAGTTATTTATTACTTTTTGACATACTGCATCATGTATCCCAGATCATAATTTCTAGTCTTGAACTGAATGAAGGTGTAGTAGGTATGTATTTATTTTTCAGCTTAACAAAGTTAACCTCCACCTATACATTTCCATTTTCCAACTTTTGGCACTGTCTTATTCCTTGCCATCATTACAGTGTGGTTGCTTTCAGAGCTGTGGACATTTCTAGGTAATGACACTGAGGAATTTTTGGGGATGACCAGAGAGGAAAAAGATTTGTGATTATCACAGAAGATGAATGACTTTAGATCAACAGACACATAGCAACAGGGGGTTTCAGTGGAAAGTTGAGTAATGGAAAAACGAAAAGAATAATCATGCCTTACAAAGGGAACCATTATAAAACTTATTTTTTCTCCAAACGAAATGTATGTAGGAGAGATCTGAGTTAGGTAGCATCTAAATTTGGACTGGACTGTAGAAATCATAGAAGGAATTATCATTAAGTAATGCTAAATGTTTTAATGCTATAACAATTACATTGGGAAGATGATCTGCTTGTCAGAAGTTACATGTATGAAAAACTAAATAAGATTATTATAGGCATCATGAGATTTCATGGTGATCATGACTGTTGACAGGCAGATCAGTTCTGATGGACTTCTGCCCATGTGATCTACTGTCATTGTTCTTTTTACCAGTTGTCTACATGAATCTGCTCAGCAAAGTTTTCTGTTAGTTTTTGAGCTGGGTTTTATGTGGCTGAAAATTGCTTGGTGCCACCATCTCTGGTAAATAAACCTGGCAGGGTAAGGGAGCAAAAACTATCAAGACTTGGAGTAACACAATCTGTTTTGTCTGTTCTCATTGCACATGACCTGCACCCATTAGTTAGTCTCCATTCTCTTCATCTTCAACCCAGAGAGAGCAGCCACATTACTGCTTGATAATGTTGGAAAACATTGGCTTTTTGTGATTATGGTGGATTTGTAGAAATCATTGACTAACATCTTAGAGCTTTCCATTTCTATTTTAATTTAAGCAACACTCCACCATATGATGTATTTTAATTACTAGCTAGGTTTCTAAATGCAGACTGTAATTTGATAAAATATCTGTAATGTAGGCAAGCTACTATAGCTAAATACCCTTACCATGTGCTTATACATATTGTATGTATACATGGTTACCATATGCACACATATGGTGACGTGCTATAGGGCTGGAAGACTCAGAGTTGCTTTTCAGAATAATGTTTGTAGTGACAAGAAAGGGAACAGAATTACCTTTGTGAAGAATCAAAATTGGCAACCATTGTGATCACATGCATCCTCCTGCTGACTCTGATGGTCTGTGCTGACAGGGATGTAGTGTTCTGCAATATATGAAGCACTAGTTCATAATTTTCACTGGGGTAGTAGAGCACTAAATTTTGGGAACCAGGCCAGTGTAACAACATCATGTGAGTCGTGGGGGGCTGACAAAGAAGAGAAGAGAGATGGGATGAGTTGGTGAGCTAGAAGGCAGCTAGATTATAAGACACGTATTTGGTAAGACACGAATTTGGTTTATATGTAATGGGAGGCCACCGAAGGGTTTTAAACTGGAAAGTGATGTAAATTAATCTTTATATTTAGAATTTTTCACAGCATGCTGTATGGAAAGGTTTATAGTAGGATAAATGGAATACAGAACAACCTGAAAGCTACTGAGGCAATCTTGTTGAGAGGTTTAGGTGGCCTGGAAGGATATACCTTCATGTTAGTTCAGCACTAGGGTCCTTATGTATATAGGCTCACTCTCAGTTGGAATAGTCTTAATCATAAATTCTTGGATTATATGTTTTTTAAAAAATATTTATAAGAATAAAACATTTTAGCTGGTTACCATTAAGATGGCTGTTTTTTTTTTTTTTCTTTCTGATTTTCTCTCTGCCTTGGGTGGGGTGACATTGAAATGGCAATGGATATTTTTAGGATTTTGTTGAGGGGCAACTGAGCTGGATGTATGTAATTCTAACTACATTCTGAAAATGTATTTTTCAAATGTTACACTAAGTCAATGAGGTTTCCTTCTTTGACAATCTTCAAATTTCTTTCAGAATCAAAGAAATACAGATTAAAAACTAATAAGATATGAAACAAAGTAATAAACTTTAACAAAAAATTCATGAGACAATAATTTGATAATCAGAAGTAAATGGTGTAACCCCTCTGAATTTCAAATTATATCCATTCATTAAGAGGTAACTTTTGAGTAGAAGCACATTGATAGCTCATAGATTATCTGATTATCCAATTAATGAAGAGGAGTGAACTATATGAATGTATTAGAAAGTGAACACATTTCCTGCTGTTTGCTGAGATGAAAATAACATAAACATAATATATCATTCTCAATGAGAACATCAGTAACAGAATACTTAGTGAGCTTTGCTGATTCAAAGAATATTTAAGACAAACTATTACACAGAAAACCTGAAGTGTTCTTTGATCTTATTCCTTATCCAAAAAAGAAACTTGACAGTGGTCTTTCCAAAGTTGGCAAAAATCTCACAAGCTTACAAAGACTGCAATAGTGTGTTAGCAAGCTGAAATAAATATTTTAAGATACAAGTAACAATCCCCAACTTGCAGGAGGGAAGGCTAAGTGATCTGCTGTCTCTACCCACAACTATGTTACGAAGCTGTCATATGAGGAGGTGATCAAAGACCCTGAAGTCGGAGCAGGAAGGAACAATTACAGAGGAGTTTGAACATGCCAATGAGCAAAAATAACATGCCTGTTCAATTTTTTTAATGTGCATATTAATTGTAGTATATTTGAAAAATTGGGTGGAAGAGCTGGGGTTGTGGTTCAGTGGTAGAGTACTTGCCTAATATGCTTCTGAGCCTTGATTTCATCTTTAAAAAGAAAATATTTTTGAGCGTGTTATTTTTTCACTTAAATGTGTCTCTTTAATTTTTTATTAAGGTATTAGAGAGAAAGAGAGAGAATAAATGGTCTTGCCAAGGCCTGTAGCCACTGCATCCAGATGCATGCGCCACCTTGTGCATGTAGCTTATGTGAGCACTGGGGACTCGAATCTGGGTTCTTAGGTTTTGTAGACAAGCGCCTTAACCACTAAGCAATTTCTCCAGCCCCAGTGTATGTGTTTTTGAAACTTAATGTGCACCTACAGTTAGTGTGAGTGCTACACTTTCTTCAAATGTGGCCTCAGATTCTTCAAATCTGTACCTCCCCTTCCCCCTTGTGTGTGGCTATGCAGATGGAAGAAAATGGAGATATTGCTATTGGAGTTTGGAGGGAGAACACGTGGTTCTGTCTTACTGCAAGGCTAGAGAAATTTCTAAGGGGTGAACGAGTTCAAAGTAAGACATAGAATCTGAAGTTGTAAAACCCGAGACTGAGGGTGTTAGGCTACGGTGCTCAATAGTCACAAGAAAGCTCTCGTTTCCTGATGATGATATTGAGGACTGGATCAGGCCAGGCCTACAGGGTGCTTCTTATGGTGTCTGACATAGTGGGATGCTCTGGTAAGTGATGTTGTTATAAAGAGTTGGGGCTTATTATTTTCATGTTCATGGGTGTTTTAAATTGGGCAAATATTTTCCATTGTCCAATTGCAATCTTCCTGCTTGCTGGAGTCAGCTCACTGTATGAAGATTTCTAATTTTTTAGGAAATAAAGGAATCTCTTCCTTGATCCCTGTCTCACACAGCGCTCAGAAACAGCTGAGCCCTTTGATCAGCTTCAGGACACGTCAGCCAAAGAGCCATTTGGCAAACCCAGATATGGGGATAGAACCATCCATGCCACGGGAGGTGGGCGCAACCCTCAATTTCAAGAGTGGTGGGAAGACAAGAGTCCTAAGTTGTTCAATGATGCAACACCCTGGAAAATCTTTAGGACTCTGGGGGCATCAATCCTATGACTTGATTGGATTTTTTTCAATTATTTTAAGCAGATTTCAAGGGAGGATTGTAATGGGATGAGTCTAACTTTTTGAGATTTTATACATCAGGAACATTCTCTGAGCAATTTGATTTTGAATTTTGTTGTGACACCTGACAACTCTTCTGAGATCTTTTGATTTCTCAGCTACTTTTGTAAGATTTATTTTAATTGCTTAAGTGTAAATAGTTCCATTTATCTGTTTGGGAACTACTGAAATCGTATTAATGTTTTCTCTTAAGTATAAAGTACATTCCCATGTTATCACCTCCCAAGCCTCTGGTCCTCTCTTATTTTTAATTCCAAGAAGATTGAAGGATTTTTTTTTTTTTTTTTTTTTTTTTTTGGTGGGCATACTAGGGCAAGCTTACATCACACACAGTTGTTTTGCTGAAGAAAACTAGAGCCTTAAAAATGGGGTGTTTTTGAACTGGTGCACTGAACCTCCACAGCAAGGATGACTGCCTCTGTTTTCCCAGGCCACCATGCCCTTAATTGACCATCATCACCCTTGTGGGCTCCCATAGCCTGTGGCTTGCCGGGAGAGAGAGCACTTACTCTTGCTTCTTGCATTTGTTGGGATTCTGCTTGCTAGGTTTCTTTAGATAGTGCCTGAAATAGACTTCAGTTGCAATTCCAGTTCAGTCCTTTTATCACTTATCCTTCACCTCCCTTTTAAGGACAGTGGCACCTTAAACAGTGTGTGCATGCTTGCATGTGTGTGTGCATGCGTGTGTGTGTGCATGTGTGTGAAGGACACATCCATTTCCTTTCTTCACAGTTCTCTAGCAGGAGGCTTCATTTTATCTCCTGGAAGTCATGCAAACCCAACAGGACTATTTCTTTTCTGAATTGCCCTGCTGGTGAGGCACATAAGTCCGTATAAGAGATGGGTCAGTGAAAGCCAGATGAAGTCACAAAGAAGAACATTGGTTCAGAACTGCAAGGACAAAGTGTTTATTTTTTTATTTTTATTTGACAAAACTTCATTTCTTTCTTTAATTAAAAAATTATTTCACCGGGCATGGTGGCACATGCCTTTAACCCCTGCACTTGGGAGGCAGTGGTAGGAAGATCACTGTGAGTTCAAGGCCAGCCTGAGACAACATAGTGAATTCCAGGTCAGCCTGAGCAACAGTGAGACCCTACCTTAAAAAATCAAAATAAATAAATAAATAAATAAGCAAATAAATAAATAAATAAATAATAAATAAATTTATTTGGAGAGAAGGAAAGACGGACACATAGAGTATGGACTACCAAGGTCTCCTTCCACTGCAAAGGAAGTACAGATGCATGCTCCACCTTGTGCATCTGTCTGTATGTGGGTACTGGGGAATTGAATGCAGGCCATCAGGCTTTGTGAAAAAGTACCTTTAACCACTGAGCAATCTCTCCAGTCCCAACAAAACCTCATTTCTTGAGTGTATCCTTCCCTATGTAATTTTCTTCAAGTTGCATGATGCAGTAAAAAAATAAGGATCTCAAAAATATTAAAATATCAAAAATATTAAATATCAAAAATATTAAAAAATTAATATTAAAATATTAAAAATCAAAGGCTGGGCATGGTGGTGCACATCTTTAATCCTAGCCATTGGGAGGCAGAAGTAAGAGGAGGATTGCTGTGAATTTAAGGCCACTCTGATACTACATAGTAAATTCCAGGATAGCTGGGCTAAACTGAGACCCTACCAAAAAAAAAAAAAAAAAAAAAAAGCAAAGAAAAAAATCAAATATTTCTTGTCTAGATCTTACAGTTACCTAAGTAAACAAGTTATCTTAGGTATTGAATGGTAAACTGTTTTCTTCAGATGTGGATTATTAGGTGTGAAAATTAATTTTTGCATTGGTTTATTTAAAAATCCCAAATACCTTAATATAAAATATAGTATTTATTGTATTGCTATATTTATTTCTTGTATTTGCAATGAATAATTCTTGCTATTAACTTCTCTGAATTGGAAGTAAGATTACATTTTGTTCCTTATTCCATGTCCTTGTCTTAAAATGCAGGCCTTGTACACAGCACACACAAGTCTATGTAAACATCATTCCCATACAACTTTACAAGGTGCTTGTATTTATATAAATAAAATAAAATATGGAACTTTCCCCTTCTTGGTCTGATGTCAGTTCCTTTGAGCTACAGTTGAAAGATAATCCCAGCATGAGCAGGAATGGGTGTTGCATGTCTGTCTTGGTACAGAATGTGTCATTCCTCCGGGAGAGCTCACTGAAATTCCTAACCTAACTTATGGAGAAGTGAGTGAAGCCAGGATTGAGATGCCCAGGACAAGTGCCTTCAGTCTTACTGCGACAGTCTGGGTTCAACTGTGACCACTGTAGGAGACCATGGAAGTGACGGTAGGGAACTCTGAAGTCACCCTCTCAAGCTTTGCCTCATTTCCTTCACAGAAAATAGTAGAGCTTTTCTTTTTATTTTAGTGGTTTTCATCTAATAAAATGCCTAGTTCTAGATTAATATTGCAATCTCTTAGCCCCAATGGGCAAAGCAAGGACTGGCCTGATTATTGCATAATTAATCACTTTTCCTGCCTTTGGCTGTCTCTCTTTCTCCTCTCCTAGCAACCTCCTCAGGACCAGCTCCTCCTCCTTAATTATAATATTCAAGCATTTGGAGTCTGGTCTACTTATTGAAGAACATGCCCAGAAATTTGATGCTCTGATTACTCTCAGAATTAGCACAAACAAACAAACACCACAGCTCACTCCACACCCTTGGCGTTGCTGCTTAAAGCTGAAGCCCGGACTGGTCTTTGATTAAATGTTATGCTTTTTTGTTTAAATAAATCAGTCAATCAGCCCTTGCCACACCGTCAGTGGCTTGATTTGATTTTAGAGTGACTGCAGCTACATGTCTGGAGTGATGCTTTAAACACATCCTGACTCCACCTTAACATTTTATTCATTAGTCACTGGGGAATCTTTGTCCTTACTTGCTCACATCTGAGAAAATGGGCATTTTAGCTCCAGATAGCTTTGCACTCTTCCCATCCCAGGGATCAGACTGCCCTCACAGCTGGCCTGTCAGAAGACTCAGAAATGACAGGCAGGATTGGGAAGAAACACTCAGCTCACATCCAGGTGAGCACAGCTCACTAGCTAACATGCAAAGCAGAAATTTGGACAGTTATACTTAAAGGGATTCCTGGACCCCAAATATATGGATTTTTTTTTTTAATTCTTAGATTTCACAGTTTCCAAATTGATATTCATGGTCCCTAAAAGTACATGACAAAAAAAAATTACGACAAGTCTTTATAAGATTGCCTGTTTAATTTATTTATCTTGGGTAAATAAAAAATACTATATTTTTGCCACCATTTAATTAAAAGAAAGACATTTAAGTACCAAGAAATATAAGAAGGTCATCATTTATGATTTAAAAAAGTGCATCTGTTTCTCACTTCATGCCAGGTCCGTGAGAACTTTGTGTTGGGAACAAACAGGTCTGCACTGTGCTTTGGGGACACAGCACCACACCCTTTAGAACACCCATGATTCAACAAGGCACATGGGCGTGTGTCTTCAAGGGAGGTTTACCTCTGAGCTTTCCTCTTATTGGCAGGCTTGGATGGCCCTTCTGCACATTAAGCGTGTCTGCCTTCCGGGTGTGTTCTCCTTTAGGATGGCTTTGAACTTCGTGTTTCTCTGGGGATAGATAACTTCCCTGTGCTTGTGGGCTTAGCTCAAATCACTCATTTTGAAGTAGCATCAGCTTTACACTTATGGGGAGTAGGCTGTGGCTTGTGCGGCATGATTTGCGAGCTGCTGACACAGCCTGATGCTAATTCTTCCGTTCAGTTGCCTTCACCATTTGAAATCCAAACATAAATGCTTTTGGCTGCCAATGGCCTTAGTAGATTCTCTTAATTGTCCACTGTTCCTTCATGTGATCTTATCATTTAAGAAGTGTTTTCACATCTCTGTTATGTGACTGCCTGTTCTAGAATGTGTGGAGGATATTTTCATCATTTGTATTGATATTAAGAGGTGACTGACAGGCTGGAGAGAAGTTAAGGCGCTTGCCTGAAAAACCCAATGTCTGAGCCGGGCGTGGTGGCGATGTCCCAATCCCAGCACATAGGCAGAGGTAGGAGAATCAGATTCACCCCCTGAAAGGGACAATTCCAGGTCAGCCTGGACCAGAGTGAGACCCTACCTTGCAAAAACCAAAAACCAAAAAAAAAAAAAAAAAAAAAAACACAAAAACAGGGCTAGAAGCCCTGGTGTGCCCATTCTTTCTCTGTCTTTGTCTCTCCCTGCCTGCAAATAAGCAAAAATATTTCTTAAAAATGTTGACTGCCATTGAAGGTGTCACCTTGTCACTCCATACAGGACCACAGAGAGGTAGTAGGGTGGCAACAGGATGGGTCAGGAGTATGGGGCGCAGGATGGAGGAGCATGCTCTAATCCTTTGTTTCATTTTTATGAGAAGTAGGGAAATACAAACAAATTGAACGTCTTGACTCTGGATAGTGTGGGTAATTTGGGACAACTCCTGGCTATTGGTGTGGTCTCATTTGTTTGCCCCTTAGCCCTGCTTGATTAGGGCAGGCAGCTACTGGCCGGTTGATAAAGGAGGTGGCTGGGGCATGGGCTGTAGATCGGCTGGTTTGCATGCTGAAGGTGTGTCTGAGGCCCTGATATGGTATTTCTAGGAATTAGCTTCCCTTAGGAAGCAGGCCACTGAACATCAAGACTATAGAAGGTGAAAACAGAAATCCAGTTGATCCACAGCCCAAGCCCCGCCCCTGTGTCTGTTTTCTAGATCTCCCTTCATGCACATTCATCCCTCCATCTGTCCTCTGGCTGTGGTGACTCTGATGCTTGGAGTCATTTCCACATATGCCTGCTTTTCAGTTCTACCAGAACATACATTGATGCACCGCTGCCCACGGCCACTACTATGGCCAGCACACTGGTTGAAATCCACACACCTTGTCTGACTTCCTGTCTTCTTGGTGAAGTGAAGACACATCAGACAGTAGACCAGCCACTGTTAGCAAGCCTGAGAATCAACAAATAAATGGATACGATTCTAAAGTAGAAATACTCCTTCACCAGTCTTCTCAATCCCTGACAACCTGTGTTCTGTAATATACAGAACTGCCTTAATCATCCATTTCCTAAGTGTGTGTCCAGACTTGTTTAATAGGAACTCAGTGATAGCCCTCCTTTGGAGCCAGCTCCATGGCTCATTAGCTCATTTGGTCAGTACGGATTCACAGACAGTGTGCCTTCATTTTCTCTTTCATAACAGCGTCCTATTATTCTTGGTGCACCCTTTGTATGATCCGCAGTAATTCATTTCTTTCCTTGATGTTCATACCCTTCAGGTATTAACGAACTGTTATCATGACCCCTCCCCACCTTAATCGTAACTCAGGTTCACATACTGAATTCTTTTCATCTTTCCGCTAAGTCCATCCCCCCAGGCCTGTAATCACTTTGTTACTCTTCTTTGAGTCCTTTCCAGCTTGTCTGCCTCTTTTTGGAAATAAGCCTCTCAGAAATGACTGCATTGCTACAAATATATTCTCCACAGAGTTCCCTGGAGGCAGCCAGTTGCTAGCTTAGAGAAATGAGACTATGTCAAGCAGACCTCAATAGGAAATGGAGTATTTGAAGTGTGCGTTGCATTCTATATTTGCGTATATACACGACTAACTGCCCTGATGAGATTTCATGCTCTTTAAAAGAAAAGATAATGCTGGGTGTGGTAGGAGGGTCACCATGAGTTTGAGGCCACCCAGAGACTATATAGTGAATTTCAGGTCAACCTGGACTAGGAGACCCTACCTTGAAAAAACCAAGAAAGAAAGAAAGAAAGAAAGATAAGACACAATTTTTTTTTTGGGGGGGGAGATTTGTGTCTCAAACCTTGGCTATACATTAAAATCAACTGGGGTCTGGAGATATGGCTCAGTGGTTAAGGCATTTGCCTGTGAAGCCTAATGACCCAGGTTCAATTACTCTATACCCACATAAAGTTACATGCACAAAGTGGTCCACGTATCTGGAGTTCATTTGCAGTAGCCCTGGCATGCCATTCTCTCTCTCTCTCTCTCTCTCTCACTCTCTGCTCACAAATAAATAAATAAAAATTTAGAGTCACCTTGGAATTTCAGCAGTGTTGGTCCAACTTCGGCAGTATTGATCCACAGGCACTTTAAAGATGATGTGAGGTATGACCTGGGCATCATTTAAGGATGACATGAGGTATGACTTGTGTGTCATTCTAAGGGTGATGTAAGATATGACTTGCGTATCATTCTAAGGATGATGTGAGATATGACCTGGGCATCATTCTAAGGATTATGTGAGATATAACCTGGGCATCACTCTAAGGATACAACCTGGGTATCAATCTGAGAATGATATGAGATATGACCTGGGTATCATTTTAAGGATGATGTGAGATATGACCTGGGTATAAGAATTGTTAAAAACTCTTCAGATGATTCTAATGTGGCACAGTCTTGGAACCATCCCTTAACTAATAGCTGCTTAGTAAGTATTTGTCAGATGAATAAAAGAATGAATACCTCAGCTGGGTATGGTGGCATGGTGGTGCACACCTAGGATCTTAACACGCCAGAGGCAGATGAAGGGGAATCTTGAGTTCAGGACCTGCTTGGGTTACTTAGTGAGTGAGTTCCAAGTCAGCTTGAGATGAAGGGTGAGTGAGACCTTGTTTCCAAAACTATATACTTTTAAAATTAGTTATGTATATAGTGTATATACAGCCATGATGGTACCATCATTAGCCTTCTCCCTGTCCTCCCCCATGGGTAATGTGGGTCTTGCCTTATGGGGGTAACCATCAGTTATGTGGGAGAGGCAATGACTCTGTGTATAATGACCTAACTCATGGCTTTAACAATCTTTCCTTCCCCTCTTCCACGAATTTCCCTGAGTCATATTTGATTCATTTTAGGTCTATTTCAGTGACAAGGTTTTGGGAGTCTCTGTGTCTCTGGATGTCTGATTTGGTAGAGGCTGAGCATTCTTTGTGTCTACCTCCTTCACCCTTGTGCTGGTACCAGGTTCACCCATAAAGCAGCACTTTTGCTCATTTCCCCTATGACTTTGTGGCTTCAGCTGGTGAAGTGCAATGGGCTGATTCTGTCCTCTGGTTCTGCGTTCATCTGAAAGAGAGAAGCAGATTCTCCAACGGAGAGTGAGGTAAGTGCAAGATACGTGGATGACCATTATTATTTTAGAGAGAATTTAATAGGTGTTCGCCCTCTTGTATCCCACTATTGGTGGGAGCTTGAGATTGGAGAGAGGGCTCATTTTTGGATATGGTTCTGACTTGTTTACCATTTCCAGGTATGGGTTCCGTTCCACTGAGCAGATCCATTAGCCAAATGTAGAGCAGTTGGTAACCCACCATGGCTGTGGGCTTCTACTGCACTTGTATCTTTGTCCTTACCACAGCACTTCTAGGGGAAATTGTTTCTCATTTTCTTTGCCCGCCCGGTGAAGCCGATGGTAAGCAATCTGGCCTACTGGGCCTCTAGTGCACCTGATACTTTGACTCAGCACCTAAGCTGAAACTGCCTCCACCCAGCTGCTGCTGATAAATTGTTGGCCCTTACCTTTCATCCCCTTTCTTCCTCAAAGTTATTGGCCCTTATACCTTTCTCTCATCCCCTCTTCCCGCCCCTTCCTCAAAACACACAAAATATCTCCCCTGACAATAAACGACGAGTTTGCATTGATAATGTGGTTTTTCTCCCCGTGTTTTAGTGGGGAGGGGTTTGAGTCGTGTCTTCCTGAGCCTCAAGAGAGAAACGGCTGGCCCGGCTTTCTCTTTTGCTCTACCTGCCGGTGAAAAAAATTTTATTAACATTGAACTATGCTTTGCATTGATAATTCAATCTGTTCCTGGTCACATTTCATTGAATAGTATTTTGCCTGAGTTGCTTAAAGCCTTAGAAGAATTTGATCATGTGACTGGCCTCAGTTTTCCGGTAGCCTCTCTGACTTCAGTTTAATGGCTTCAGTATCCCATCTTCCTTCCTTTTTATGTGCACACACACAAAAAATCAGAATTGCCCCGTATCTCATTCATTCATTTCTCTAGCATGCATCAATGAAGATGTGTTTTACTGAAAAGGCTGCAGTATTTTGAAGTCATTTTTTTCTGACATATTTTAATTCAAGAGAAGTATGACTCTTCAGATGACATTAAGGAATTCATAGTAGATCAAATTTCAGGATACAGTTAGCATATTCATAAGTACTATGTAAATTCAGTAATAGTTTTTAACTTATTAGACTTTATTTTTAGAGCAGTTTTATTTACAAAACCACTAAAGAGATAGCACAAAGAATCCCCATAGATTTTTTTATCTTATGTGTGCTGAGATCAAAGCTCAAGACTCAAATTTAGGAAAATGCCTTTTAGATTTTTGCCTGGGGTTTTAATTGTTGAAAGAGTTAAAGATGTACATTTATCAATTTGCCAAATTAGTGTACTGATAATTTCAGACTGAAATCACTTGATGAGCCATCACTTCAAAGAGGCCTGTTTGGGCTGGAGAGATGGCTTAGTGGTTAAGATGTTTGCCTGTGAAGTCTAAGTACCCAGGCTCGAGTCCTTATTACCCATATAAGCTAGATGCACAAGGTTGCCTTTGCAGTGGCTGGAAGCCCTGGCATGCCCATTTCTCTATCTGCCTCTTCCTCTTCCCTTCTCTCTCTCTCTCTCTCCCTCCAACTCTCTCAAATAAATAAAAATAGGCCCATTTGCCCTGTATTTTTCTATTTCTCTCTCTCTCTTTTGGAGGGGGTAATCTTATTAAGGCTGGAAATTAGCCTTGTATTTAAGGCTGCACTGAACCTGATAACCATTAGCCTCCTCTAGTTCTCCACCTCCCAATCCTGAAACTCTCTTAGTAACAACTGAGACTTTATCACTCTGGTCCAGACATCCATTTGACATGTCATTCCTTCACAAAGTTATTGTTCTTTGCTAAAAAGTATAAAATTATCCTGCTTTGGTCCTTTCTTTGGATTGTATTCTCATGGGGAGATCCCTACATACATTTGAAATAAAATTAAAAAAAAATCTTTTATGTGTTCCCCAGCCATCAGTTTTTGTATTAATTGGGTTCCCAGATCCAGTCAAAGAGACTCCATAAGAACTAATGGGGGCAGAGGGATCCTGCCCTCCCCTTCACACTGACTGTCACACAGGAAATTAATAAAGGTCACAAGAATACGAAACTGCCTTGTGCTGGTTTTTAATTATGATAATAAAAAGAATGAGCTTTTCTTGGCATAGCTTGGAGATTGTTCTCTTTTAATGGATCCTTCACATTCTTCTACTTCTAGCACAATCAGAAGAAGGAAAATCAAAGTGCAACTTCTAGATGCTTGCACCAAGCTGGTTTTCTTATCGCAGAGCTCTTCCTCTCAGCCACAGTGGAGACATTGACAGACGCAGCTCCAGAGCGTAGGGCAGAGAAGCTGCAGGGAAGAGCAAGCGTGTCACAACAAGCCATTGACCCTCATTCACTGTACATTCTTATTGTTGACACTGCAGACATTCTTCAGGTGAGGCTCTTCACGGGACTGAAAAGCCCACAGGTAGCTATATGTCACATCTGCCTATCTTCTACAATCTGCTTTTATTGGATATGAATAACTTGGAAAATAAGGAAAACAGTCAGTCATGCTAATATGTTTGAGGTTAAAGGCAGCTCTGGGTTCTTCTAACCTCAGCAATAAGCAGACAGGAGAGAAGTATGTCTGAAAATACCCTCTCCAGTGGCCCCAACCTGTAGCTCCACATAAATGTTTTCCAGAGTTGGTGTTTCAACTAACCTGTTTTCCAATTACTTTTATTCTCTCTCTCACTTTCTCTTTAAACATTTTATTCATTTATTTGAGAGGGTGGGAGATTGGGCAAATTCCAGGGCCTCTAGCCACTGCAAACTCCAGACACATGTGCCTACCTGTGTATCTGGCTTTACGTGGGTTCTGGGGGATCAAACCTGGGTGTTTTGGTTTTGCCGGCAAGTGCCTTAACTGCTAAGCTATCTCGCCAGTCCTATTTTGTTTTCTAAAAATAAGGAATAATAAACTATGAGACAATGCCATTTTTATTAAAACCCATGATACCATACTTAGAAACTTTTCTCTGGTTAAAGTTCTGTGTTCTTGAGATTTTAATTAGCCTGTTACATATTTATCTGCATGCTATTATCAAACCACAAACAAGACTAGAAACACCCACTATCTCTGGACTTAGAACAATTGTTGAACTCCACCACGGTTAAGATGGTATTCACAATGCAAGTGTTTCCAAGAGCTCGCAAAGGAAAACACTGTTGTTACTTTTTAGAAAGAGGTGTTTAATTAATATAAAATTTACCAATGATCAGAAAAGACTTTCAATATAACTAACTGGTATATGTACTAGAATCAGAATATCTGCCAAACATAGAATAGAGAATGGGATGCATCAGAAGGCCAAGAACACTAATTGTTCTCATTTTAGTGAATGAGAATATCAAAGAAAAATATAAGGAATTCAGGAAAAATTACAAGATGTTATTTATTAGCAGTGTAGAGACAATTTTGAATAATTCAAATATACCCCATAAAGGCTATATAATCACTTTAGCTCTTCTGACATTGATTAAAACAGTTAAGGAATTTCATCTTTGGAAGATCAGGTTATAGTTATTGGAACACTATCCAGAATGGAAAGGCTTTATGATCTGAAGATTGTTTTTGGATTTTATTTGGGGGAAGGGATAAGTTAATGATGTGGTTATGCATTTGTATATTTTATTTTAAAAGTGACCAGCAATGAAGTTGCAACTCTAAAACAATGAAAACAATGATTTTCTGCTGTGATTTATAAGCGGGCTCTGAAAGTGATCCTAAAGACAGAGAAGCCTACTAGTATTTTGAGCATAAATAATGTTAGTATCACTTATGAGGACTTGGCTCTGATATAGGTGAACAAATCCTGGCCTTGGAGCACAAGAACGTATTGAGTAGTATCCTGAAACCGTGCTTGAGCAACTATTAGCATCTTACTAGTTCAAAGGCTCATTTTCCTCATCTTACAGAATAGAAGTGAATGGCGGTGGAGCATGTAGCTCAGTGGTAGAGGCTTAGCCAGCCCTGGAGTCTGGGTTAAATCTTCAGTATGTTGCAGAAAAAAAAGAAGATGAAAACAACTTGCCACATAGACTTTCAGTAGAAATAAGACAATAGGTGAGACAGTACTTTATAAATAACATATAGATGTGCTGCTATCAATAAGCAATTCTATTCCAGAGTTGCTTGTTTCAAGAACAATCCCATTTAAATGAATTCATTGTTTCTTTTTTCTCAAAAGGGCTAATATGTTAATAGTCACTATCCGCATACTTATTACTAAATATGTTTATTAAAATAGATGTCACTTATTCTTTATAATAGATTTTCAGAATTGTCCATACATCAGGACATTGGTTCATTTGTTTCCTTTAGAAGACAATGGAAAGTAGAGCACTTGCTTTTTAAAATGCAAAATCATCAATATATATTTTGTGTTTCAAGGTAGGGTCCCACTCTGGCCCAGGCTGACCTGGAATTTACTATGTAGTCTCAGGGTAGCCTTGAACTCACGGTGATCCTCCTACCTCTGCCTCCCGAGTTCTGGGATTAAAGGCGTGCACCACCACGCCCAGCTCATATTGGTTTTTATACAAGTAATTTGAAGTTGTATTAGACAGGCTCAGGTCTCTGGGATAAACTTCCAAACCAGGCACAGTTATAGAGGAAGTGATATTTATTGAAACTTACAGATTCAGGGGAAGTTCTATAATTGCAGAAGACGTTGGCCCCTCTTACAGGACCAAAGAGAGAGACAGAGAGAAAGAGAGAGAGAGAGAGAGAGCGAGCGAGAGCGAGAGGCCATAAGCTAAAACCCCAAAGTCACACCACACAGTACACTTAGGAATTCCAGTCAAAGCTCAGGCACTTTGCAAATCATTAGACTGGAATTCCAAATCTACCCTCACACTTTAGGGCTAGAATCTAGGGTTCCCCCCCCCCACAGTGACACCTCCTCCAGCCAGGTGGCCGCAGATCTAAACTACAAACTTTAATAAAATCCTGAATATACTGGAGGCCATCCATTCAAACTACCACAGAAGTACTGAATTTCAGTTCTAAAAGTTTCAAGAAGCTAGTGTTTATAAGAATTGGTTAGTTGTTAAATGGTAAATATGGGTATTTTTATGAAAATGTTACAAGTGGTCTGTGTCCTGGTGTTTCTAGGTGGTTGGCATCTTATTCAGAGAATTGAAGACAGGCTCACACAAATAGTGAAGCAGTGAGAAACTTTATTAAGAGCAAAGCAACTGACAAGAGGGGCAGTGGTCACTGGCGTGGGCAAGTATACTCAAGGCCCCAGGAAGTAGTCCGTCTGGGGCTTCATTTGAAGGAGTCCATGAGAAGAACAGAGTTGACTGCTAGGGGCATACTTTTGATGGTGCTCTTGTTTGATTAGATTATACAACCTTTTCTGTACTGTGTATGCCCATTCCTATAATGCACCTCATTATGCACAGGCCTAAAATGATAAGTAGTAGACTCTACCTAAAAGTCCACATGGCATCTCAGTCTTATTGTGCATGCATCCTAAACCATCCAAGCTCGAGTGTTCCCTGCTTCCTGATCCTAGATAGAGCTAATAATACATTCGATTAGAAATGGATCACAAATAACAGTTGCTAGAAGAGAAACACAGTTCATTGTTGGAAGGTGTACATGTATCTCAGTGCAGGCGGGTTGCGCAGGCCGGGGGTGGTCTCAGGTTGCCAACAGGTTGTCAGATGCATTTTTTAAGAAAAGAAGAGTGTTATTGTCCAAGACAAGTGGTGTACCAGGAAGCTGAGCTATTTCTTATGCTTGCCCACCTCAGAAACACAGACCATATTTATCCTATTATCTCAAATTTCAAAAATAATTCTTAAGAAAAAAATTTTAGATAATCTTTTTTTTTTTTTTTTTTTTTTTTTGTCAAGGTAGGGTCTCACTCTGTCTCAGGCTGACCTGGAATTCACTATGTGCTCTCAGGGTGGCCTCGAATTCATGGCGATTCTCCTACCTCTGCCTCCCGAGTATTGGAATTAAAGGTGTGCGCCACAATGCCTGGCTTGATAATCTTATTATCACTTTTTCAAAATAAACAAACTTTCCATGTATGATAATGGGTGAATCACATGATTTACCATCATAACCTGCAGAAAATATTTAAACATGTAAGGCCATTTTTGCCACATATACTTCATTTATCAGTGGGAACGGATAATCAGTCAACTGGTTGATTCAGTGTGGATCTTTTGTTTCTTGTTCCTTTCCATATCGCATTAAACTCAACTCCAGTGAATCAGAGAAGAGGCTATCTCCTCATAAAAAAGCTTGGACATGAATAATTTCAGACACAGCCCTCTTCATGATACAGAAAATATCTTGATGTTAAATACAATGCTGAAATCCTTAGTTTTTTTTTTTTTTATTCATCTTTTCATTACCTGTCTACTGGGGTATGATCTTTTGGCTGAGAAATCAGGAAATGTGGTCAGTTTCTCAGCCCTACTCTACTGATGGTTTCCCAACAAAGATACTTTGGCATCATGCGAATAGGCCCTATACCCGTGGCTAAAGTCATGATAAAAGGCTTGGGAGGGAGTAGAGAAAGAGATCTAGGCCACAGGATAGGACAATGACTTATAAATAATAGCACAACATATTTTAAATGTCCATCCTATGTACCATCTGAAGATTAACTGTTTTTATCAAATCCATTTTTTTTTTTTTTTAGCAATAGCCACAAACAACTTATTCCTCACAATTCTACCAGTCTTGCAACCTTCTGGTATTATTATCTAAGAAACAGAGACTACTTGTATCCTAAGTCAATATAAAAAGTCTCCAAAATTTTATAACTTTTATTTAAAGGAAGGAAATAACCATTTTCTATGAGACAATTAAAGAGATGTATTTTTTTCCTATCTATTTTAAAACCAGTAACAAGACATTAGAATGAATTGAGTTAGTTTAAGAAACTATTTCAAAAAGAAGTAAATGCTGACCAAAAAGTTCCCTATATTAAACTTTAAGGCTTTTTTTTTTTTTAAATTCCTTTTTTTGGTTCTTTCTATATAGAAAATGACTGTATATTCCCTATTCCCATTAATTTGTATTTTCTTGTTATAATTATATTTTAACAAGACGGAGCCATACAGTCTGCCTTCCATCTCTGTGGGTCCCTATCCATGTACTTAGCCAACCTCAGTTTGAAAATATTTGGGGGAAAAATTGCATCTGTACTGAACATCTATAAACTGTTTTCCTTGTCATTTTCCCTGAAACAATACAGTATAACAACTATTTACTCAGATTTTATATAGTATCAGGTGTGATAAACGATCTGGCAAACAACTTAAAGTATATAGGAGAATGTGTATAGCTGTTATGTACATATCATTCCATTGTATGTATAGGGAGTTGTTTGAAATCTTCAGATTCCAATAATTTTTGAAATATTTTTAATTATTTATTTGCAACCACAGAGAGATATAAAATAGAAGAGAGAGAGAGAGGGAGAGAAGAGAGAGAGAGAATGGGTACACCAGGGCCTCCAGACAATGCAAATGAACTCCAGATGCATATGTTACTGTGCATCCGGCTTTACATGTGTACTGAGGAATTGAACCTGGGTTGCTAGGCTTTCAAGGCAAACGTTGTAATACTTGAGCCATCTTTCCAGCTAGATTTCAGTATTTTTGCAGCTGTTGGAACACATGGTTTTTGAATATCAAAGGATGAATGTGCTGTATTATCTTTGTATGGATGCCTAGCATAGACCTTTCCCAAACGATACACAATAACTACTTGCTCTTGTGTTGTATTCATCCATGTGTTAAGACGTGACCAGGCTCCAGTGAGTACACATTGAAACACTTTTTCCAACTCTCCCATGGAGCTTTTCCTTTAAACCTTTGTCAGTCTGCATATCATAATCAGTTAAGAATCATCTTAACATAGCAAACAAATATTTCTTGAGTAATAGCTTGTTATAGGGGCTCTACTAAGTCCTTCACTCATACTGCCTTATAAATCCTTAGTGTAACATCCTATTATTGCTAGATTATTCAGGAAAGTGAAAATCTGGATAGTATGACTGGGGTTCTCAGGAAGTGGTAGTCTGGTACTGTCTACCTCTAGATTCCAATTCAAGCATTGGCACACAGGATGTAAGTGAGAGCTCAGGATGCCAAGTGATCTAAAAAAACATCCTGAGATGAGATCTTCACTACTTATTTATGTCGACACCAAATCTTCAAGCAGCCCACAACCAAGATGACAGCTTCGGATTGGAATCAACACATGCTTCCCCTCCTGGCGTTTCTCTCTTCTACCTCTGGAACCTCCCAGGGCTTTGGGCTTTTGCTCCCAGCCTCTGCTCAGCAGCTTCTGCATGGAGCTCCCCATGACAATGGGACCTGTCTAGTATTGGAGTCAGAGAGCTCAAGCAAAGGTGCGTGTTCCAGACGGGGACAGCCTTGAGCTCTGGAGGTTTGGTGAGTGCGGTGGACACACTGACTTTCTTGCTGCCATCTTGGGTTTGCTTGCACTTCTCTTTACAGCCATCTTTCCTCACATCTTGACCAAATCAAGCTCTGTGCCAGCAACTTGCATGAAAAGGGACCCTGCCATGGACACAACCTCCCTCTCTCTTTGCTGATGGATGGACCGCTTAACCCCTTTGCAGCAATTTCCAGGTCAGGTCAGAAACAGTTTACATGTGATCTAGTGAGGTCCCAGTAGCTCTGGAAATAGATCTACACCCACCACACCTGACATTCCTTAGTGTGGATTCTGAGAAGTGAAGTCAAGTCCTTCTGCTGGCAAATCAAGCACTTTACCTCCAGAGTTTTCTTTCCAGCCTTTTATGTCTTTATTTTGAGACATAATCTTTCTCTGTTGTCCATGCTGTGCAACTTTTATAGAGTTCCTTAGTCTTTCTGCACTGTTATTCCCACATCTGTAATGTGTAATTTACTGTGGTCATTAAGTAGCAAGGAGGGCAGTCTGTGTTCAAATCTCAGTTGAGCCACTTGTCAACTGTGCGTGTTGTTGGTAGGTGGTCTCTAATGGCTAGACTCCTGTGTGCAGAAAGGATTATCACCTATATTCACCTCAATGGGTCATTATGAGGATATAGTGTCATCATGCACATAATTTTTTTTTGCCAGGAACTTTTTCTGTCTTCCACACAAGTCAGTCATCATTAACACAAACAATATTTAGGATGAGGCACCTACAGGGTGCTTGGTAAGCCTTACCTCTCCCTCTCTGTATCCCTTCCCCTTCATGGCCTTACTATTGATTGCCTGCTACAGAAAGCTTTTCTGAATAAGGAAATCCTAATGGATGTTAATGTTCATTCCTTTTATTTTACTCATGAATGAATTTTTTTATTATCCCTGTATAATTTGCCATCTCAGTGTGCTTTCTGATAATCCAATTCACAGGACTTTCAAATACCCTTTTATTTTTTCTTTTTAAGAGAATGTATACTTTCCCTCTTGAGACTGGACTTCATGACCCTTTTTTGGGGACAGCTGCTTGGGTCAGAATCATTTGGGGACAAGAGACCTTTTGTCTCAAATAATCTTGCCACAAGAAAAGACAAGCCCTGACCAATTTTACCAGCACTTAAAGATAATTGTCATAAAGGCTGGAAGGTGTGAGAGGGGAAGGAAATAGCCCAGATGCCATCATAAGAGAGGGTGAATCCCTCCCAGCCCAGGTTTCTTTTTCTTTGCTTTATCTAGCCATCCACATCTTTCTCTTCATCTGAAAAATCCTAGTGAAAATAATGCTGTTTGAAGTCTGACCCAACGAGATGGTTAACTGGAAAAGTGCCGGCAGTCTGCAAGTGGTACAGAACTGTACACAGGCAAGAAATTTTTTTCTAGGGCTTTATGCTTCCAGAGTAGAATGATTTTGAACATGAAAGGGGAAATCCACAGCATTGTCTTCATGAGTTGTGGTAGCACAGCAAATGATATCCTTAATTAGCACTGTTTTTTTAAATTACTTTATTTATTTTTGTAGAGAGACAGAAAGAGAGACAGACAGGGAGAGGGAGATAGAGACGGGCGCGCCAGCAGTCTCTCAGCTGCTGTGAATGAACTCCAGATGTGTGCTCGCCCCCTTGTGGCCAAGTGTGGCATTGCGTCCTTGCGTCACTTTGTATCTGGCTAAACGTGGGACCTGGAGATTGGAACCAGTGTTCTTAGGCTTAGCAGGCAGGCGCCTTAACCACTAAGCCATCTCTCCAGCCCTAGAACTGTTTTTTTTTTTTTTTTTAATTTTGTTTTATAAAAGAGGGCAACGATCTGAAGGGTTCAAACTTTAAAACTGCTTCTGCCTTTAAACTTCATAGTTTATCATGTTTTAAAGGCAAGTCACAGGCAGGTGTTTAGAATTTAGTACAATTTCAACATTCCAAATAGGTCATGATATAAAAGATGAAGTATCCAGGACCAGATAGAGAGGAATGGAAATTGTGGATTGTTCCCTGCTTCTCTCATGGTTACAGAAAAACATAACAAAATATTATTTCATTTTTAGGTTGGTGGTATGTGAAGGTTTTTTGTTAGTTTGTTTGTGACCTTTGAGTGTAGCGGACATTAAGATGTTTGCCAAGTATTTCCCTAGCAAATGGTGACGTTGTAAGTCCTGTTTGCCCATGTGATTCATTCTGGCCAATGACATGTGAGCAGAAAGTGGCATCCCTTTCTTCTGGGTCTCAGCAATTTAGTTACTTCTTTGACACCCTCAGAGTTCCACTTACTCTCATGTAAAGTGATTGCTAACATTGGAACTGATGGCTGCCCTGCCAGCCAGACCCCCTCAGTGTCCAGGCACATTTAGTGTTATTAGAGCAGTGTTCACCTGGGACCTGGAGAGCCCCAAACCTTTTACGTGGTCTTGAGAAGGGATGTTGAAGACTCCTAGATGGTTGTGAGGCATATTTCAGTTGGGATTGGCAAGCTGTGGTTCAGTTCTACACTGACATAAAGTCCAAAATGAGGAACAACAAAAATTCTAGGGTGAGGTAACTTGGTGATGGTAGAGAAATGCCAGGTACACGCAGGGAACAGATGTAAACAGGCAAGCTGACACAGCGTGCTCCAAGAACTGCCATTGCTCAAGAACACAGGCACGTTTGAATCACGACCCACAATCCCCATGGAGATAACTGGCATCTGCAAGGAGAAGGGTCCCTTGGGAGGGGGAGGCCAGGGAGAAGGGTAAGGATGGTAGCAACATGTGCTATTAACATAAGAGTATGTATATAACTAATAAAGAGAAAAAATAAATTTAAAAAGAACACATTCTTATCATTGCTTCCCTGGCGCCCCATTCTCCCCTCTCTCTCTTTCCCTCTTTCTGCCTCTAAAATGATGGAAATAAATCTTTTAAAAAAGAACACATTTTACCCAAATTTTTTTAAAATATTTATTTATTTACTAGAGAGAGAGAGAGAAAGGAGAGAGAGAGAGAGAGAGGGAGAGGGAGAGAGAATGGGTACACCAGAACCTCTTGCTACTGCAAATGAACTCCAGATGCATGTGCTACTTTGTGCATCTGGCTTTACGTGGGTACTGGAGAATCGAACCCAGGTGTCAGGCTTTGAAAGCAAGCATCTTTAACTGCCGAGCCATCTCTCCAGTCTGACATTTGATTTTCTACAATATTCTTAAAGCCCTGATATATTTGCACACATTTCCCTCTTTCCTTGCCTCATCTTTGAAATTCTGTACACAGAAAATGTGTCCATTCATTCTCTTCCTCATGTTTAACTTATAATTTCCTCTCATCTTTCCATCTCCCAATTTGGAGTTTTTAATTATCCTTGGCTTTCAGCTTCTACTGGTCACACCTTCATCCTTGTGTGAATGTTAGTCTCTTTGAAAAAGAAAAAAAAAAAAACCCTGTGATTTCTACAGAGATGGAAGTCACATCACCCCAGAAAGACATCATTGGAACCCTGTGGACCTTGAAGTTTGAAATGACTTTGAACGTTTTGGGGATCAATGTGTGTGTGTGTGTGTATGTGTGTGACTTACCCAAAGAGGGTTTCTATTTCTAAGGGGGTAAAACATTTCTTCACAAAAGCTCAAAAGACTGGGACATCAAATAACTCTTACAAAACAACATTTTGATGAGTTAAGTGTAAATGAATCAGAAACATATGGATTGAATTTCCTTTAAAATACACATGGGTTTAAAAATTAAGGGGAAAACTGCTTGGCAAAACCCTCTTTGGGTTTGGCCAAGTCTGATTCCTTTGAAAACTGGTTCAAGACATTATGCCAATCTTGAAATGCTTCTGGGTTCACACATCCCCGGTTCAAAGTTGTCTCTTCTTCAGAATCTTCCGTCTACCCCTTTGTTCGCTGTAGTCAGGCCTGTTTTCTCCATAATCCTAATCACAGTGACATCCAAGGAAAGAAAATGCATACGAAATTCTTCTAGGAACTGCAGTAGCCAGATATTAGTGGAGAGCATTGAATTTACACAGTAGCAATAATTTACTAAACACCTAGATGACAAAAAATGAGCCCAGTTTGTTTTCCTTACTAGGAAAGCCCATTGTCTGTGGACAAAGAAGACACATTATGATAGAAGGAAATGAGATAGATGAATGTCACATGGGCCAGAGTCCTGGTGGGCCAAAGAATTCATCCCAGATGGTTCATCTAGCTTGCTTTCCTTCTCAGTGGTGTTTTTTAGAGTTGTTTTCTGTTTCACGTGCCCCAGAGTATAATGATGACTTTGTTTACAAAGATGCAGATACACTGAAGGAAGGATGAAGGCAAAAACCTATAGCAACAGTGGGTGCCCTAGGGCTGAAAGGACTAATGGACTTAGCAGAGCCCAGAAGAAATGGAAGTATGAAAATAAGTGCTGGTTTGGGGCCCTTGGCCAAGGATAGAAGCAAGTATAGCGAGAAGCATTTCATTTGAACAGGAAGGAGCAGCAGAACTCAGAGGGAAAGCCTTTAAGTCCATACTGGCAGCAAGCAGGACAAGGGGAATTGGCCAGAAATTGTGGAGTTCAAACAGAGACAGGGAGGGTCGTCATTGACAGTTTGCAGCCAAAGGAGGAGTGCACATCTGTCTGTGAGTGCAGATGACAGTGTAGGCAGAGCTGGGACCTCTTCACTACACTTTGAAGACTGAGTTCAGATTTTTAGAAATGAACATGTAAATTATGAGCTAAAGAGTTCGCAATGCACACAAATGTTGGGGATAGGGAACCAGTGCATATTTTTTATATTCATAAAAGGACTGGTTTAAAGAAATTCTTGGGAAACATGCAGGGATGCTCATCAGAAGGGAAGCCTCGTGGGAATTGTGACAGAGAATGCTCTTGAGTTTTCTTTTCCTGAAATTCCAAATTGGGCTAGTTTTTAAGAGTTTAATTCTTTTCAACTATTCCTATCATCTGCTCTATCGGCTTCTCCTTTCTCCTTTTCTTCATGGGTCTCCATCCCTCTGTCTGTGTCTCATGTTTTCATCCTAGACACTTGGTTTGGAGTTTTCTGGTGCAGAGCTCCTTGCTTTATCTTACGGGCATTCCTCTTTTCCACTTCTCCTTTTATTTTATGGCTGGAGCACATTTCCAATGGGAGCACCGGGAAAGAACATGTTGGGTTAATTTTCTGCTTGCATGCATGTAGATAGTCATTGTGCTTTTGGCTAACTAATAGCTTGACTGGATTTGCCATCATGGTCAGTAGCTTCTCTTTCTCTTTGAATTTTGAAGATAGCATTGCTGATGAGAAGTCTATTGGCATCTTTTTCTTAACCTTTGTATTTACTCTAATTTATTTTTCTTCTCGGCATTGTCATGTGTTCTTATTTAGTCTCAGTGTCCTGGAGTTCCTAGTCACGTGCTTGGTGAGGGTGCTTGCTCAGAAATTGTCCAGTTAGGATTTTCTAATGTAGACATGCTATGCTCTTCTGTTGTATGACTTTTATTTGAAATTTTCCTATAATCATTTTTCCTGTATTTTTTTCCTTTTCTCTCCTTCTGGAATTCATGTTAATTAATTATTAGACCATATTCCTTGACTCTGTACATATTTTTCCCTCTAGATTTTCCTGTATTTTTACTTACTGGAAACTTCATTCACATACTTTGAGTTTTTGCCTTTCAATTTTTTTTTAAACAATGAATGTTTTAAATTTGAAGTGATTCCTTGCTAATTATTACTTTCTTATAATGTACTCTCATTATGTTAAGATGAAAACAATTTTCATATCTTTCTGGTATTGATTAAAATATTTCTAAATAGGGCTGGAGTTAAGGCATTCACCTGTGAATCCTAAGGACCCAGGTTCCATTCCCCAGGATCCACATAAGCCAGATGCACAAGGTGGTGCATGTATCTGGTGTTTGTTTACAATGGCTGAAGGTCCTAGCATGCCCATTCTCTCTCTCTCTCTCTCTGTCTGTCTGCCTTTCTTTCTCTCAAATAAATACAATTTAAAAAATCTTTTAAAAAGACATTTCTAAGTATTTCTTTTTGTCTCCTTTTTTCCCACATATTTTCTTCCTCTATCATTCACAATACTCAAAATCGTCAGTATTTGTCATTTTAGCCACTCCAAGGAGACTATTCTTTAATTCTTTTCTATTTATTTGCAAGCATAGAGAGATAGAAGAAAGATAGAGAGAATGGGCATGCCAGGGTCTCTAGCTGCTACAAACAAATCCCAGGCACATGTGCACCTTTGTGCATTTTATGTAGGTACTAGGCAATTGAAACCAGGTCATTAGGCTTTGCAGGCAAGCACCTTAACCACCAAGTCATCTCTCCAGCCTGATCCTTTTCTTAAGTGCTGGATGATCCATTCATATTTAAGACCAAGGTACTTGATATTATAGCCTAGCTAGACAATAAAATACTTCTCAGAAGTAACAAAGAGTAAATTACTGTTATATGGAGCAATATCATTGAATTTAAAAACATTATGCCAAGCAAGAGAAGAAAAATGTCATGTATTTTTCATTCCTATGTTTATAGGAATTTTTAAATAAGCAAATGCCACATGGGAGAGATGGCTCAGCAGTTAAGACACTTACCTTTCTAGCCCAATGACCCTGGTTCGATTCATCAGTACCTACGTAAGCCAGATGCACAAAACAGCGAATGAATCTAGAATTCATTTGCAGTGGCCAGAGGCCCTGGTGCACCCATACTCTCTCTGTCTGTATCTCTTTTTCTGTATCTTTATGCTTATAAATAAAAAAGTACTCTTATAAGAAAAGTGAATCTTTAGTGACAAAAACAGATGAGTAGTAGCCAGGGTCAGGGGCTGGAGGAAAATTTTTTTGTTTTTGTTTTTGTTTTTTTCGAGGTAGGGTTTCACTCTGGCTCAGGCTGACCTGGAATTAACTATGTAGTCTCAGGGTGGCCTTGAACTCACGGCAATCCTCCTACCTCTGCCTCCTGAGTGCTGGGATTAAAGGCGTGTGCCACCATGCCCTGCTAGGAAAATTTTTATACAAAGAAATATGAGTACATTTCAGGCCAGGGAAAGATTCTATATTTTTATTGTGGTGTTAGTTACATGCATCAGTCAAAAGTCATAAAGTTTTACACAGAAAATTGGTCATGATACGTTTTATTGTATAGATATTTCAGTCAAGCTGATTCAACCAAAAGTAAGCAATGTTATTTGTGGGTGGAGTTCTGGGTGGTGCTCCTCCCTCCCCAAACCATCTGTGAATGGTGAATGTGGAGGTCTTTTCTCACAGCTAGAGAACATATACTAATTTTTCCATTTTTATGATATTATTTGAGAGAGAGAGAGAGAGAAGAGAGAGAGAGGGAGAGAGAGAGAGAGAGAGATGGAGGAAGAGAATATGGGCATGCCAGGGCCTCTTACTACTGCAAACTCTAGATGCATGAACCACTTTGTACATTTGAATTTGTGAGGATGCTGGGGAAATCAAGCCTGGGTTAGCTGGCTTTGTAAACAAGTGTCTTTAACCACTGAACTATCTCCCTAGCCCAAATTAGTGTTTTAATTTATTTTTTTAATTTTTTAGGTATAGTCTCACTCTAGCCCAGGATGATCTGGTATTCATTATATAAGCGCCAGGCTGGCCTTTAACTTATAGCAACTTTCCTACCTCAGTCTTACAAGTGCAGAGACTAGAGGCATGTGTTGCCATGTGCAGCTAATTTTACTTTTTTTTTTGTTTGCTTGTTTTTTCAAGATAGGGTCTCGCTCTAGCCCAGGCTGACTTATAATTCACTATGTAGTCTCAGGGTAGCCTCGAACTCACGCAATCCTCCTACTTTTGCTTTCTGAGTCCTGTTTAATTTTACTATTTTAATTATTACCAGTATGTCCATTGTATTTGGGTGTCTTTTTCTATTTTTTTTTTTTTTTTTTCGAGGTAGGGTCTCACTCTAGCTCAGGCTAACCTGGAATTCACTATGTAGTCTTAGGGTAGCCTCAAACTCACGATGATCCTCCTACCTCTGCCTCCTGAGTGCTGGGATTAAAGGTGTGTGCAACCACTCCCAGCTTCACTTTAAATTTTTAAAATAAGCAATTCATAGTATGATTCTTGTAAAAATCACCTAAATGCCCTTGCAGAAAGAAATTAAAGGAAGAAGCTATGTTTCAGTGGTGTATATCATTTTACTTAGGAGTTCCACAAGCTGTGGTATTGGGGTTTGAGACAAATGCTTTAGGGCTCAGGGTGTTGTGGAGACTTGTGATCTCTCTTCTCACCAAATGCCCACAGAGGCACTGGCAGGAGCTAAGCAAACATTTCACTGTGTCACAATTTTCTTTGTTCACTCTTCTATCTGGGCCATTATAATCTTCAAGACAATTTAAAGAAATACAACATACTTCACAAATAAAATGCTGTGTAAGTTATGGAGCAGATTCTCTTATTTAATGGTGGACTTGTCATCTAGCATGTTTTCCTTAAATGTCCGTAAGAAATTCAAATATTTAGAAGTAGCTAGTCTTTTAAACCTTATTCATTAATTCCTCCTCCTTACTTCCCCAACCCACATTTCCCTTCCAGAAACCACTGTAGTCCTGATGCTAGGGTAAGTGTAATAATTTTATATGCACTTCAGTTCTTTATGAGCATCATTAAAGACATGAGCAACATATTCATTTATTTTATTCAGCTTTAAAATTTACATGAATACTTTCATATGGTATATTCTTTTTATCACTTGACTTTTTATTCAACTTTGTTTTTGAGGTATTTGTAGTAATGGATAGGATTTATTTATTTATATCTATGGCTATAAAAATTTATGGAATGGATAGAGTTGTATATCTTTCACCACGAGCAAGCCACACAAACTTTGTATGACCCTCTTGCATAGGACTTCAGTACCTCTAGAACCTTCATTAAGCATCCCCAGGTTTCTCTAGCATGGTCATTTAAAAATATTATTTATTATTATTTAATTAATTAATTAATTATTATTTGAGATAGGGAAAGACAAAGACAGTGAGAGAAAGAGAATGGACATGCTAGGGTCTTCAGCCATTATAAACAAACTCCAGACATGTGCCACTTTATGCATCCAGGTTTATGTGGGTGCTGGGGAATTAAACCTGGGTCCTTTGGCTTTTCAGGCAAGCGCCTTAACCACTAAGCCATCTCTCCAGGCAAGAATGGTCATTTTTATGGTAAACAGGGTACAGTGGTTGTGCAAACAGATTACTGGCCTCTTCCTTTGATCTAGGAGGGATTTGAGGAGCAACAACATATATTTGTAATAAATCTGATGCTGACATGTGACCTAACCCTGTGAGTCACCCTTCCAGGCTTGATAGTGATGGATGAAATTTTTGGCCACTGATATATACACATTGTCTTCTAGGATGGGCATTTCCAAACTGCCCTCCAGAGTGTTTTTGCCTATACAACTGCACCCCCCCATCGATGTACTCCTATTTCTCATTAACTTGCAGAAAAACCTGGTGTTATGCATCATTAAAATTATTGTCAATCAATCCAATAATAACTCTTATTGCATTTTTCCAATGGTAGAATTGAACATACTTTTTTATGTTTAATGCCATGCTTTCTTTTTTTGTGAATAACTATATTTTATCTTTTTTTCTCCTCACTAGGTTAATTGGTGCATTTTTCTATGTAGATGTTTTAAAATATCCTGGATACTAATCTTTCATCTTACAGTGGGATATGAATGTCTTGTCATCCTCCTCTATTCTGTCCATTTTCACTTTGTTCATGTTATCTTTGATGGCAGGTGTGAAATGTTTAAGGAATCAACATTTTCCATTTTGATTTATCCACATATGATATATTGCTTAAAAATTTTCACCTGTGTAGATATTATAAAGATGTATTTCTATATTTAAGATATTTGACTTTGACATGTTCACATATAAATGTCTTTTTCTCCATTCTTTTGTTAATTATTTGTCTGGTTCAGAGCTAACACTATCCTTCTTAATTACCTGAAATTTCTGTATGTGATAAGAAAAATTCTTCTAGTTTTGTTTCTCCCTTTCAAGATTATTTTACATTTTCTTGGTTTGTCTGTTAAGTAGGTAGAAAATTAGTCTACATCATATAATTGACTTTATCTCTTTTTTAAGGAGGGGATTGTCCTTACTATGATCACATGCTACCTTGTCACATGTGATCTTTTGGGACCCATTCATTTTGTATAAAATTTTAAAGAACAACATTTAAAGATGGTTAATGAAGAAGTAATAAAAAGGAAAAATGAAGGCACAGAAGAATATGACAAGCATAAAAATCACAAAATTACCAGGATTAAAATACAAGAAAGCATACAAAATAAATAATTGACTCAGCTGGTAGAAGAAAATATCCAAGTTTATGGTGAGAAAATTATATTCTAGTATCAAAAATTGTCTGAAAAAATCATAAATGGAGTGTTTCACAGGTAATATTGAAGACCGAATTGTTCAGTGATAATTTATGATCAGTACAGAATCATGTTTCCCTTCTTTGTTTTTGTATGTATATGTGTATGTACATGCATGTATGTATACATGCAGTGTGGTGGTTTGAATCAGATGTCTCCCATGAACTCATGTGTTCTGGATGCTAGGTCTCTTGTTGATGGCAGTTTGGGAGGTAGAACCTTGCTAGAAGAGATATTTTATTGGGGGCGGGCTTATGGGTATTATAGCCAGCTGTTCCCAGCTGCTGTGGAAGAGATGATTTCTAGCATGCTCTGCTTCCCCTTGACATCACGGAGCTTCCCCTCAAGACTATGACAAGCCACAATGAAAATGTTTTTCCCATTAGCTGATTTTGGTTGTATGCTTTATCCCAGTAATAAAAAGGTAAAGGCATCTGTATGCATATTTTATGTGTGTGGGTGCACAAATGTGTGTGTGTGTGTGTGTGTGTGTATGCACTTGTGTGTGTACTTGTGGAAGCCAGAGTTCTACATCAGATGTCTTCTGCAATTGTTCTCTACCTCGGTTTTTGAGACAGGGTCTCTCATTTGGCTAGCCTAGTAAGCTAGCAAGCCCCAGCAATCCTACTATCTCTACTTCTCCAGTGCTAGATTACACATTCATACCCCCACATGCCTGGCTTTTATGTAGGTTCTGGGGCTCCAAATCTAGGTCCCCATGCTTGTGTGATAAGTCCTTTTACCCAAAGAGTCATCTCCTGAACCCCAGAAATACATTTCTGTGTGGTGGTGGTAGTGGTGAATGACAATTTCATGTCATAAAAGCTGATAACAATAGCTAATGAGACATAATCTACTCCTTCTAAACATAAACATGTCCATCTGTCTACTTACTGTCCATGGCTTCCGCCCTGCTGCTAATGCCACAGCTGATTAGTACAGAGGAAAACCCTTTACTCTCCGGCCATGTGCAAAAATGTATGCTAGCCCCTATTCTACCTTATCATCTTTAAGACTCCACACCAAAGATGCATGGCTATAGAATGATTGAGGAGAAACACGTTGCCAACTTGATACACGGATGTAAATTCATTTGCATCTTGTACATTTTACCCAGTAATTTTACCAAGATGACAAACAACCTAAAAGCACAAGATATATTGCATTCTGAGCTGTGGAGACCCTCTGTTAGCCTCACCAAAGGGTCCTTCTTTTTAATATGCCCAAAGAGAGGGTCTCCTGCATACTTTCCCATTTGGTCATGGACAGCGAGCCTTGGCAGTTGTACCTGAACTCTTAGTGAGCTGGGAATATTTTCCTGAGGTAGCATCTCTCCAAACCTAATCTGGATTTTGGTTTTGGTCAACACTATGGTTTTTGCAATTTATTTTTCTGAAACGAATTCCTTTCAGCTGCCTGATGTTAAGTTTTGTTAAAATATATTTTTCTTAAGGGCTGATTAACTAAATGATCACAGTTCCAAACTGGCAGTAGGTTCCAATGGAAAAGGCATGCAATTTAGAGTCAGTATTTCTGTTTTGGAGTTCCCATCCTTGATGCTTACCAGATGAGTGATCTTGGGCAGTTTGCTCAAATTCTGAGGCTCAGTTTTCTCCTCTGCAAAATGAGAATACAAATAATTCTTACCGTATCAACTGTATTAGTTCCTTTCTTGATGCTAGGACAAAATACCTGACCACACTCAGTTTAAGGGAGGAAGAGTTTATTTCAGCTGATAGTTCCACAAGGCAGCCCATCCTGGCAGGGAAAACATGGTAAGAGCAGGAAGCCAGCCACACTTTCATGCCAGCAGGGAGGAATAGAAAGTGATGAATGCTGAATGCTCAGCTAGATTTTTCTTTTTATACAGTCTGAGTCCCCAATCCATTGGATTGTGCAGCCCACAATTAGGGTGGGTCCTCCCACCTCAACTCACTTAAAAAAGTCACCTTCAGAATGCCCACAGCCTAATCTTATAACAGGTGATTCAAGCTCCTGCCAAACTGGCAATCAATATAAACCATCATATCAAGCTTTGAAGATTATTGTGAGGAACTCATCAGATATGGCAACATAATTCTTAAACCAGAAAACAATATACTTGTACTCATCATTTTGACCATTTCTTATAGGCTCTCTCAATGGTTTCTCCTAACCTCCAGAAGGACTTGCTTCACTTGGGTTCAGGAACCAATCAGAATTGTCTGTTGCATCCTTCTTGCCAAAGGGCATCACATGGCAACATCTGTCTTCTTTGGGAATGTCCTGTGCCTCCAGTACAGTCATTCTGTAGGAGAATCATCACTGAAGGAGTAGAGCTGACGTCTTTTGCTGTATGAGATGGGCAGGGTGCAGGGTAGATATTAATGCTCTTGTCTTTCCCTAGTTCTGGCATCTTATTGCATTGGGCTCCACAGTAGCCCTAAATGTGCCTAGAACCTCACATACAAATCCAATGAACACTTTATTTTCTTGTTGAGCTCTTGCCTGTGCTCAATAGACAGGAAAGATGATAGTGTAAGAAAGAAGGTATAAGAAAAATTGAATCCCCAAACATTCCCCATTATCCTCATCACTCCCATTTCTTTCCCTAGGATACAAATTCATGCCACCAAATCTTTCCTTCATGAATTTAAGTCCTGTTGCCCATTTCTTTATCCCGTGTAACTTCTTCAACAGTTAGAAGGAAACTGATCATTGAATTCCCTCCATTTCAGGGCATAGGCAGGCTCATTTATATGGGTAGGTAGGGTTGGTCTGTATTAACATATTCGTGAATCCCTTTATATTTTGTTTCCACTCCTTGTACATGTCATATTAAAACATGGGTAGTGTTTCTTCTTTGGTCCCAAATATATATATGGAGCCAGCTCAAGAAGCAGTCAGTTTGTAAGATTTGGATTATAAGCTCAGGGAATAATATAGACAGACCTTCATTGGCTTTTAAGCTATGTTATCTGTCTCAAACTAGCTTTACTAGAGCTCTGCATTGAGTGCTGGGTTAAGAGAAAATTAGATAAGAAACAATGAGACTCATTTGTTCTTTGCTGCTAGTGCTCTTTACTGTCTTTGGATCCACCCCCCCCCACCACCATAAAGGAGGAACAACTGGGATGTCTTTGCAGCTCCAATAGCTTTTATCCGTGAATTCACAAAAATAAATTCCTAGAGCAGTCATTGACCCACTGATTTCTGCAAATGGCTAGTTTCTATGTCTCAGATTAAACTAAATTGGGCCACTGTACTAAAGTTGTAATCTAAATTTTCTTCCATCTTGAACTATTTCTACAGAAAGGAAAAATGAGAATTACCAAAAACAGTGACTATAATATCTGCCAGATAAAACATAATTTGCTTTATTTTTCCCCTTTGTACCATTAAGAGATTTATTGTCTTCTATTTATTTTCAGCACTTTTCTTCATTTCTGGGAAGTCTGACCTGCCTAAATCATTATTGTATCTGAACAGAGTTTTGCAGACAGATTTCCAGTAATGGGCTCAAATAATGGCTGTACTTGGCATTTCATAATGGCCATTTATGGTAGAGGGAGGCAATGTATCTTACATATTTCCTAAGAAGCAAACAGGACTGGCCCCAAGGGCCTAGCGGCATTATCTGAAGCAGCCCACCACCCATTTTGAATTTCTTTGTGATCACATAGTATGGACATTTTACATTCCAAATCACAATATCATTGTGCTTTCTTAGGCACAAAGATTAGCTGCTGTTTCATGCGGGTACCATTTCTCTCCTGCACTCTCGTGCTTGTTACTGTTTATGGAAGTGTAGTGGGTAGATGCACACCCCATTTGAAATGCATGTGATTCACAGACAGGGAAACTGGATTTGAATCCTGATTCTTTCACTTTTAAAGACACCAGAAATGATAAAGTCACTTATCTTCTTGGGATGTAGACACCCCCTCCACCCCCACTGTGAAATGGGCAGTTGGGATGGTTAAGTCTACAGTTGGGAAGTGTTTCTTGGTGAGTACAGTGCTTCTGTGTTACGCGAGAAGAACTGATTGGAACCAATGGGGAAGTTTGAGCTCTAGACCGCTTTGCAGCTGCTTAAAGATAATCATTTTCCTGAAGCTTAAACAACTCTCATTTTTCAGTGGTTCTATTTTCTCAAATCAGTTCCTTGGGGATTTTGGTAGTGACTTTCCTCCAGGAATACCAATGTTAGAAGCAATACTTTTCATAGCAAACTCTTGAGACAGCTGCTTGCCCTACGCTCCCAGACTCATCCGTACTAAACCCAAGTCAATATACATTTATCAATGGACATCTCTGTGTCCATTACTTACCAGGCCCTCTGGGAAAATTGCAAGGCATGACCTGTGTTCTCATTCACTTGAAGTCTTACTGGGAGAAATGTTGGAAGTGGTTACAAAATAGTTCTTCAGTAATAATATAAAGATATGGGAAAATAGAATATATTAATAGTGAAAATATATCAAAACCCTCCTGATTGAGGAAGCATGTTATTCACACATTTCGGCTTAGTCCCAAAACAAATCCAAAAGATTAAAAACAAACACCAGTGTTTCTATTTTGATGGTGTAGAAATCAGGACTATCATTGAGATTATAAATCATGTGTCAAAAGAAAGTAGATTTAACAGATTTTTGTGTCAATTATCATGTTTGACTGCACTGAGTTGCATCAGTGCACCTTTCCCATCCGGATTGTTGAGCTGGAATATTTTAAGTAAAGTAGAAACAAACATGACAATCTCTCAGCTTCCAGCAGTAAAGCTAACATGAGATTTATTACTATTTGTTATGCTAGTCACTGAGGCTATTGTAAAAAATAACTCTCAACTCAACATCATAGGTTATATTCTTTCCATCTCTTTACTACTTTTAGCATGGTGCCTGAAACACAGCCAGAGAGACAAATCACTAATGCTACTTCACCTTCCTCTCCTTTCTTTTGCAATCAGCTAGTTTGTGAGACAATTTAGGACAACAAAATGGGAGAGTTCTGGGGTTGGGGAGATAGCTCAGTCAGTAAGGAGTTTGCCTTACAAACATGAGGATTGAGTTCAATGCCCAGGACTCATGATGGAAAGCCAGTCATAATGGTGTAGACTTGCAGTGCCATTGCTGGGGAGCTGGAGACAGGAGGCTCCCTGGGGCTCGCTGATTAGCCAGTCAAGCCTAATGAGACATATTGCCTCTAAAAGAAGTGAAGAGCATTCCTGAGAATGTCCTATGGCCTCTGCACATATGAACACACTCAAATCTGAACACACATGAACATGCACACACATATACACACACAAGTATAAAAAAGAATCTGGGGCTGAAGAGATGGCTTAGCAGTGAAAAGCAAAAGGACCCAGGTTTGATTCCCAAGGACCCACATAAGCCAGATGCACAAGGTGGCACATGTGTCTGGAGTTCGTTTGCAGTGGCTGGAGGCCTGATATACTCATTCTCTCTCTCTCTATCTGCTTCTTTCTCTCTTTCTCTCAGATAAATAAATAAATAAATAATATTTTTTTAAAACAAGAATCTGAAGGGCTTGTTCAGCCATCTCTTCCCCTGTGCATCAGCCAGATGGCACCAGCCTAACCTTGGCAATCAGAGATGGGAAACACTATGGTCTCTGAGTCACTGCCTGGAGGAAAGCCTTGAGGACAGCTATGGCAACGGGGATATCTACATTGGACTGTGTGTATATGAAAAAAGCAAGCTGGTTGTGTTAGACTACTTACATTTAGCATGTTTGTTAATGCAGCTAACCTTTTTGAGCTATAGAGCAGGTATGGGTTAATGCTCACCATATGAGAGATGTTCATGTGTGCTGAAGGATGCACGGTTTACTTACCAATGGGATCCAGATGTTTAGGGGCCGGTGTCAAGTATGTTTCTTTTAACCTGAAGTTACTAAAAACAATGATAGATGTCAGTCAGGTGCAGTATGTAATCTATATAATATACAACCTGTAATCTTAGAACTTAGAAGGTAGAAGCAGGAGGATGGCAAACAATGAACTAGATGTCAGGCCAGGTGGCATGTGCAGTGAGATTTTGTCTCATAAATATAAAAAGAATAAAAACGGGCTGGAGAGATGGCTTAGAACTTAGCCTGCCTAGAAGCAGGAACGGATGGCAGCAATCATGAAGGTCCAGACTGGCAAACAAGGGTGCAATGCACACTTGACCAGGCCAGCTGGAGGCATTCTCAGCAGCTGAGAGTCTGCTGGAGCACCCATCTCTATCTGTCTTCCTCTCCCTCTCTGTCTCTCTCTGTGTCTCTCTCCAAAAAAGAAAAAAAAAAAAAAAAAGAAGAAGAATAAAAACAATGATAGGTCACCATATGAGTCAATTGATAAAGTTTTGAAATTTTTGCTCAGCTTTTCAAGAATGACATCTATTATACTAAGAGTGCTACTTGTGGGGTTAATTTAGATGAGAAATTGAATTTAAAAGAGAAATGGGAAAGAGGCATGCAAAAGCAAGATGATAGACAAGGGATTCTAAGTCATGTAAGTTCATCAGATGGGGCTTTCTTGGCGGTATGTTATAGCTGTGACCAGGAACAGTCTTGTAAGTTCACCAGATGGGGCTTTCTTGGGAATATGCTATGGCCAGGACCAAAGGACTTTTCAGGTTTATAAAGAAAGAGATTCTTCAGTAGATCAGAGAGAAATACAATCTAATTTTCTTCCAATTTCTTTTCTCTTCTCCTGCTCTCTCATGTATTGAAGTTAATTTATACTGGACTTTGGGGAGGGTAATTGGTAATTTATCTGGCTGTTAGAAGGTGACTCAGCATTACAGGCACCAGTAGAATTTGTGTGCTTGTTTGGACTACAGTTGGTTTTACGCTTTTCCTTCCTTAACTTCTAAGCTGAGGTGCTGGAATCTAAAAATGTGCAGAGGAAGATCTTTACGTGGGTCCTAAGAAAGTTTATTGCTAAAGAAATAACATGGTTAGCATTTCTAGGACTACAGGATTGCTCTGCGACTGAGGGAGCAGAAGGGAGAGCTGGAAGGCAAGCAGACTAGCTTTTTCCGTGAACTGTGGGGGAAACATAGAGCCTACTCACTGCATTCATCAGAATTCTTCATACTTGACTCCTTTGGCAAGTTGGAGTGAGGGCTCTAAGGAGGAAGGAGCCCTTCATATTAGGAGGAGCCCAGGTAAATCTGAATGAGGGAGAAAAGATTATGCTGGTGGGACAGATCACTGGGGCCCAGACTCATCTGAAGATCTTGAAGGAAACTTTGCCAGCTATACAGAGCACAGCCTGCCATGAGCTAAAATCCTGTATGCATTCGGCCTGGAAGTGGCCCCAAATCTTAGAAGGCAAATGGAGGGAAAAGAAACAGTGGGAAACTCTCAGGCTATAAAACCAGGAGAGCTAGTCATTCTGCAAAGAGTTCACAGTCAGTTTTCAGCCACTAGAGGAACCTAAGACAGGAAGGGCAGTGTAGTAACAGTTGCTGGAAGTGAAAAATTTGGAGCCAGGTAGACAGAAATTCAGAATTTTGAATGCCTTATCAATTGCATGGTCTTTAACAAGTTACTTGATATGTTGATGCCTCTTTCTGCCTTCCTGAAATAGTCTTGACACATACATACATGCATATATATTTTATGAAGTGGTTTTGAAGAGTAAAGAAGAGTGTGATTCCTTACACAGGATGAGTAAACAACTATCAGTTTTCCTCCTTGTGACCATTATCCTTCAGTGGATACAAATGAAGGGCAGATGATGAAGAAAACATGACTGGGGGATTCTCTAGGTCATATGACTTATGACCAAGGTAGAGTACTGATTTTTTTCTCAATAAGGATTTTTTTTTCCCCAATGCAAGTGATAAAACTCAGGGCCTGTGTATGCTAAGCAAACACTCTCCCACCAAGCTATACCCCCAATCTTACTTTCCATAATGGATGTAACCACGGCACACAAATGAAGCAGAAATATCATAACTTTAAACAGATCCCTATCCCCAAATCAGGGGCATGGTGACAGCTAGGGCAACGTCCTGCTGGCCCATAGAAGTGTTTCTGGTGGGAAGTGTTGACAGCTCATGAGCTGTCATGGAAAGTACATAAGGTTTGGATCTATGTACAAATTCCATCTGTATACCAGTACTGGCTATGTAATAGACTCTGGTTACTTGAAAAACAGGGTGGGTAGAGATGAAAATGTTTCTCTTTCAGAAGTGGGAGCAGTAGAGAGAGGCCTAGCAGTTGGTATATGGTGGAAACTCATAAGGTAGAGGTAACCACTGAGCAGTGGTGGGGTTAGACCTACACATAGTCACGTGGTTGCTCATATCCAAAGGAGTCACAAAAGCTTGGAAGGCAAGAACAGTTGCCATGATTTTCTAGGAATAACTAAAAGTTAGATATTATTTTTGTTTCTTCCAAGGTTCTTAGTACATGTTGCAAAAATCAACTGCTGTATACATCTTCAATGAACATCTCTGCTTAATTTTACACTGTTCTGATTAGGAATGTTCTGTGGACATAGCTTCCAAAGATAGTCTTTTCACAACTGCCTCCCCGGTTCAAGTTCAGTTTCCAATGTATCCTATTAAGGGCACTCCGTTAAGAAACATATTTCTTCTTTGTCTTCTTCTTTTCCCCTAGCTGACAGGGGGGCTTAACAGATTAATGCATTAGTCTGTAATACCTACCTTCCTAAGCGCTGGCTCAAGACTGAGTGTTTTGAGGAACACTGTCACTTCCAGCACAGTACTCAGCCAGCTTGTCTCTCAATTATGCTGGCACTTGTTCCCAAGAAGGGGTAAAAAGATTAAATATAAAAATTTAAAAAATACATTAAAAAACACATGGAATGATAAACGTTTTCAGATATTCACATTTTCTGAATAAGTAAATACAATTGATCAACTTCCCACACAAGCAATTTATGTAAGAAGGGGAAATATGTGAATGTATATAAATACTACTGCTGGAGGGTGTGAAAGAACGTGGTTTATTTCTGCTACAGGTCCATGAAACTTAGTAGTCTCATAGAATTATTGGTGTAATAAACCCTAGCGGTTCGTATGGCATTAACTGCCCACTATTTATTTCAAGCTATTAATCAATATGCTAGCAATCCGTTACCAGCTACTTGTGATATTTCAGGTTGATATTTTACATATTTTTGTTATCATTTAATTTTTTACTTTTGTGATTTTTCTTTCTTCTCCTTCCATCCTCCCTTGCTCCATTCCTTCCTTTCTTTCTGGGGATGGGGGCTGGGTTTAGCAGAGAAATAGGAATCTCTAGCTAAGATGCGTTCTTGCACGCACAGTGTCACGGCAATGTAATAGGCAAAGATTTACATAGAGAAAACATTTCTTTAAATCAACCAGGCAGAAAATATCCTTCAGTTTTAAATAGTGAAGAAAGAAAAATGAAATGTGAGTGTTTCATATAGTGCTTCTGCTGCACACATATGTTTTCTTCCTGGGTGCCTTATTTGTAAATGCCACTGGGAATGGTAAATGGATGGCTGTAAAACCTCCTTCCACAAATGTCCACAGTGTGATTGGAAGGCGTGCCATTTCCTAGGAAGTATTCCCCAAAGACCTGATCCTCTGAACCTTGAACGTTTTTCTTGTTTTAGTGTTTGCTTTTTTTTTTTTTTTATCTGTGAATATTTGGCTCTGTTTCTTTCCATACACTTTGGCATGGTCTCTGTTAGAATAACATGTAGCTTATGCTTAACGAGGTCATGTTGACTATCAAACAGCAAATCAGCCGGGCCAGCGAAAAGCCTGTGTAGCCTCCGCTCTCTAGAGAAGAGCCTTTAAAAGCTGGCTCTCCTGTCTGGGGGAGCAAGTATTTAGGTCATTTTCCAACACGGGAGAATTTCCTCTTGAAGACATGTTCGATTTCTGCAGATATACTGATTCTGTGCTTCCTGGCTTAGTCTGTAAATCGGGTTTAAGTGAGTACTTCTTCCAGATGTGTGATTCATTTCTTCTCCAACATCTTTGTTCTCCCCATTAGGTTGGTGATCATTTTGTGGGGCAAATTGAGAGAGGACAAGAGATTCCTGCCATATAAGTAAATGAAATGCTATCTCTTTAAATAATAGTAATATAAACCACTGGCTGGACATGGCACAGTGAGTGTCTTTACCATCAATGGTTCCAACTATCAGTGACATTTAGGAAGCCACTGATGCTTATCTAAAATCAGTTTCAAGATCATTTCATACACCCCATAAATTGAAAGTAAAGTTAGGAGAGGAGAATAAAAGCAATAGTTTTGTTGGTTTTCTAAGAGAATTTTCTACAAATGCCCTTCCTTTACCCTCCCTGCCTCCCCCTCCAGCATCTAGCCTCTTATTGCCTACCTCTGCTTCCTATGTCCTGGGATTGCAGATGTCCACACCACACCCAATTCACGAAGACTTGTCTCCTTCATTCTCAGCCTCAGTGGCCCAAGAGTAGCTCTGCTGAAGTTTTTAATGAATTGAACTTGTGTTTTGTTTCACTTGGCTATTAGATTCTAAATGCTAAATGAACACCATTAACAAAAAATCAATAAGGAAAAACCTTAATCAGAGCCAAGTTACTGCTAAAGGTGTTTTCTGCCTTTTAAATTTGGAGCCAATGTTACCAGTAGGATATAGAAGTAAAACTAAGGGACAGACATTACGCATTTAAGAACTTCACTCACATAATCACGGAATAGCATGTATTTAAAGACAGAGGATATCATAGGCATAAGAGCAGAGAAGAAAGGTAACAGCTGGTAAATAGTATTTTTATTTGAGAATACTGATGCCAGCAGCTAGAGTTTGAAGCAGATTGCACAATGTGTTTCCCATGGACCAGAATACTGACCAACTCCTGAGGGCTACAACATGGTCACAGTCATGGAAAATGGCTCACCAAGTTCAATTCATCCATGTTACTAGATGTATTAGTCAGGATTTTCTAGAAAAAGAGGCCATACAGGAGATACTCCAGATGGATAGGGATATAGATGATTTGGATATAGATTTGATATATACACAGATAAAGATATATGAGGAGCTTTTATTATGGAAATTGACTCACAAAATTTTGGAGGCTGAGAAATCTTAGTATCTGTTTATCAACTGAGAACCAGGAAAGCTTATGGCATATTTAAGTCTGAAGACCTGAGAACTTGGGTCCCAATGTCCCATGGCAGGAGAAAATAGATACCTGAGCTCAAACAAACAAATAAATAAATAACCAGATAAATAAAAAGAAGAATGAGAGATAAAATGCACCTTTTCTCCACCTTTTTGTTCTAATCAGAACACTGGATGAGATGATTCTTGTCCACATTAGTGAAGATAGATATTTTTGACTCAGTCCATCAATTCAAGTTTAACCTCCAGTCTATGGTATGCCACCCTGCACACACCCACTCTCATCAGATGTAATCGCCTCGAGAAACACTTTCACTCATTCACACAGAGTGTTTTACTAGCTCTCTGGACATCCTGTAGCACCGCAGACACAAAATTAACCATTATATTACAGTTCACTTCTTTAAAGAATCACTGGCTTAGCACAGCCATTTTGGAACTCTAACAGCTTCTCCATCTACTGAAAGTGGATGTCCTCCAAAATATTCAGTCTTCTCTGGTGCTGAGTATGCAGATCCTAAAACACATCCATTGTATGATGGTAGTGTCCAGTCTTTTATTATTCCATCCCAAGTGCCAAGATTAAGTTTTTAGCCTTTTCATTCCATACTTTATATTTAATATCTGGTCTATATGTCTATGTTCTCTATATATATCCAGTTTGCATTTTTTGAATTGTGGCATAATATTTAATTGCCATTTAAAATATTATATAATACCAAACATGCAGTGTTCATGTAGTCTTTCAATCTCATTATTATTATGTGGTATATCAATTACTGATGGGACAAAATGCTGGGTTAGAAGCAGGTTATGGAAGCAAAATGGTTAAACTGGCCTTACAGGTTTGAGAGGATGTTTCATTATGGGAGGGAAGGCATGGCAGCCTGGATTAGGACACCTGTGCTCTATCTCACCAGAGTGAGGAAGCATGGAGAATGAACTGAACGAGGATCTGAGCTATGACACCCAAAGCCAGCTCCCAGCAACTCACTTCCTCTACCAAGGGCTCCATGCCCTCCATGGTTTTACAACTTTCCAGAACAGTGTCACTAGCTGGGAATGAAGTGTTCCAACACATGAAGACTTGGGGGAAGAAGGAGTCTGCATTTTACATTCAAACCACCAGAGAGGTTATTCTATATTTTGTACTTCCTGCATTTACCTTGGCAGACTCTTAACAATCTGAGATAAACTAAGGACCATCCTCTTTAAGAGATATCCTCAGAACTGGCCCAGAGCCCCAGCTTTTCAAGAACTATTGACAGGCTTTGAATGACTGCTAAAGTAGGCTTTTAATTGTCTGTTATGAGCATTTTACTTTCTTATATAAATTTCAACAATAAATGGACATATAAATCAATTGTGCACACATTTAAATGTCAGTTTCAATCTTTGCTTATTAATACAATACCTGAGTTCATACCTCAGAAGTTGAACAATTTAAGTAAAGGTTTGGAGATAATTTTTTAAATAATCCCTTGACCATAAATATTCCTGACTGAGATGTTTGACTATGCTATTGCCAGCTTTCTTGTGTAGATTAGCTTATTTTCATTTTTACTTATCTGTTTTAAATAGATAACCCTATCTTCATTCTTATTCACTGTCAAGCAAGGATTTGTTTATTTCAAGTAGTCTTTGAAACAGGAAAAGAACTTCAACTTGATTAACAAGAAATTAAAACAGCTGAAATTAAGTATTACTTCCCAACTTGATTTAATTAAAATTTCTTAAAGATTTAGCATATTTTGGACGCTTATGGATTTTTTATCTATAAGATATTTCACCTGTTCTCCCAGACCTGGGTATGTGAGCAAAGAGGCTTTTTTACTTTGCATCAATACAATTTTATTTTCTGTGCTTTTATTCCCTCTCAAGCACACTTTTCTTCACTTCTCATAATACACAAATCAGCTTTTACTACACTTCCTGTCAAGACACAACTAATACTTTTTATTTCTTCTCTTACCTGTGGCATGCATAATACAACTGCTTGGCACTTTTCCTCTTCTCTCCAGTGGATTATTCATATCTATGAAAGTCTGAGTTTGAGCTTTCTTTTTCCATTATAAACATATAAGCTATGCAAAGTTTCTAGTATGTTTTAAATGTGCTTTCCAAAACTGTTAGAAATGAGCTTCTATCAGCCTGTTCTGATTAAATTAACTTTCACTGGTTTCTTGTCTCTGACTGAATTTTATTCTAATAAAAGCATCAAATGAAACTAGAAACACAAACCAACTATTCTCAGTTAGGAAAGACAATAGAATTATAAAAATGTAATCATCGGGATGTCAGTTAGATATGTTCAGGGAGTTTGGGAGCAAGAAGTAATAGCTCCCTTTTCTTTTTCCCTTAAAAAAGTGCTCAGGTAACAATGATGATAAAATGTTATAACATTAGGGGAAATTTTAAAACGAGCTTTAACAGGAAATTGCTGGGATTGAGTTTTCAAAACTCTCATCAAAATTCTCAATTTGATAGATTGTTTCTTCCAATGCATGACTTTTATTTTTGTAATAACTTGGTCACTACTGCTGGAAGTTGAGTGTATCGAATGCCAAAAAGGGAATTCCTACTGAGACAAAAAGTCCAGTTGCCTATCTAGTTAATCCTAACAATATCAAACTGACACCATACACAGAGTCATGGGGAAATAAGAAACAGATAACAAGCCAGAGTGCACCCCTTTAATCCCAGCACTTGGGAGGCAGAGGTAGGAAGATTGCTGTGAGTTTGAGGCCAGCCTGAGACTACATAGTGAATTCCAGGTCAGCCTGGACTAGAGTGAGACCCTACCTCAAAAAAAAAAAAAAAAAAAAAAAAGAAAGAAAGAAAGAAAGAAAGAAAGAAAAAGGAAAAAACAGAAAACAGAAGTACAAATGACACTGTAGAGGAATATAAATACCCTGTATTCCTCTGAATGCTCTGAGGACTTCTGCATTTCATAAATTGGTACATGGTAACATGTTTTAAGAACCTTATAAGATAGATTGAGAAAACTCAGAAGCCAGAAATAACATTTAGTGAGATAACCTCAAATGCTCATTTTCGCTAGGCTCTTTATCCAGTTAAGACTTAACTCCCAGTCAGAAAACCAATTCATCTTTAGAAACACCAATCCTTACAATTTAAGACAGAGCTTAGACTAGCCAAGAACAATTTATTGAAGCAATTTGCCCCCTATGTGAATGATTTATCTTATTTTACCTTAGGAGTTTTCATTTTTTACTACTTATGGAAATACTCAGTATATAAACAGCACATGTTGGTACCATCCTTACCCTCATCCGTGCCCCCCTCTGAAGGGACCCACCTGACTGGAGATGCTGGTTATCCCCATGGGATTGTGGGTCATGCATTGCGGGGGTAGCCATCAGTTATGGGGAAGAGGCAATGTTTCTGTGGGTAATGTCCCAGTTTGTGACTTTACCAATCTTTCTGCCCCTTCCTCCATGAAATACCCTGAGCCATGCTGGGTTCTTTTTAGGTCTACTTCAGTGATGGGCTCTTAGGAACCTCTGGATCTCTGCTTTTGTAGGAGTTGAGTGTCCTTAGTGTCTATCTCCTTCACCCTTGTGCTGGTATCAAGTTCACTGAGAAAGCAGCACTCTTGGTCATTTCCCCAATTACTCTATAGTTTCAGCTGGGGCCCTGGTGAAGTGTGATGGGCCATTTCTCACCTCAGTTCCTGCTCCCATCTGAAAAAGAGAAGCAGATTCTCCAACAGAGAGTGAAGTCAGCACAGGTTAAATGGTATAACCATTGTTAGTTTAGAGAGAATTTAATGAGTGTATGCCCTCTTGTAGCCCAAGATTGGTGGAAGCTTGATATTGGAGAGCGGACTTGTTATCTGGATATGATTCTGACTTGTTTCCCACTTCTAAATATGTGTTCCTTTCCACTGAGAGGATCTGTTTTCATTTTTATGAAAAATGACTTTCTAAGCATTTCTATTTAAATATGCAAAACAAGATTCAGTGAGATGGTGAATACTTTGTATTTAGGCCCCTCTTTTAAACATCTTAAAGGGGTCAGTAATAGCATCAGCATGCCTGGAGTTTAAGAACAAAGCACAAATGTTTCTATCATTTTGCTAAGATCTTGTTGTATGTTGGGCACTACAGGATTTGTATGGTGGTTATATCTTACTCCCTACGGTCTTCAAAAGAATCACCAGTGTGTATATTTCATAGATCAGAAAAAACAAGAGACAACTTGCTCCAGGTAACATTAGGAGATCTTGTATCGGTTTTCCACATTTCCTACTCATTCCTCTCTATTACTCCACCTTGACTTACAAGAATTCACAACAGTACAAAATGCACACACTCTCTCACGGCTTGTTACTGCATTCTTACTGCTTCTTGGACACATTTGCTATACTAAAGAACCATGCTCTTCTCAGTGGATTAAGGCTACATGATTAATATTTGATTTTTTTTTTTGTTTGTTTTGTTTTTTTGAGGTAGGGTCTCACTCTAGCCCAGGCTGACCTGGAATTAGCTATGTAGTCTCAGGGTGGCCTCGAACTCATGGTGATCCTCCTACCTCTGCCTCCTGAGTGCTGGGATTAAAGGCGTGCACCACCATGCCTGGCTGAGATTTGATTCTTTTTCACTTTGCCAGTAATGCCTTTTTTTTTTTTTTTTTTTTTTGCTATAAAAAGTAAAAATGCCATATAATTTGACTTGGACATTGGAAAAGTTTGTCAGGCAGTATAGTAACCAAAACACAGAGGTTCTGTGGCCCTCTATGTGAAATAGATCATTTTTTTAATTATTTGTGTTTGTTTTTGAATTCTCCATCTGCCTTTTCTCTCTCTTCTTCCCTGCCCATTATTTCCATGGGCCCCCTTTCCATGTTCCTTTCCCTCATAGTACCTCTTTTACTAGCACGTCATTTTATCTTCCTATGAAATTGCATGTGTCTTACGTTTGTTATGGTCACCTGTGATCCTGAGCCAGTAGCCATTATGCTTTGTGTATCTGAAACCAGAGATGCTGAGCCCATAACTCAGGTGCTCCATAGATCCTTTGGTGGTGATACAGCCAGAGGTGTACTTACAATGATGCTAAACTTACCTACAGAATCGATGTGAAGTCCTGTTTGCATGACTTGCTGTCCCCTCTGCGGTGTTAGGAGTCCTAGACCATCAATCTTTTACCACCTGGCTGGCTGTTAGTAAAAGTCATTTTCTTGGAGGTGTAGCTGCTGAACTTGCTGCTGGGCAGTTATCTGCAGCAGAACCTAAATTCCCTTTTGTAAGAGCTGTTGGTCACATGCTTAGTCTTTATCCATGCTACCGTGGCCTTCTGTCTGTGGACTGTTTGCACTAGCACTGGTGTGGGAAAAGAGAGACCCACCTTACCTGGACATGCTGAGTCATTCATACCACTTGCTTACTAAATCCTATCTTTACAGTGGATATCGTCACTGTCAGAGACAACCATGTCTTCATGTTTTGTGATTGTTTCAGTCAGCTTCACATCGCTGGCAGAAAACACCTGACCAGGAGAAGCTTGTGGGAAGAAAGGGTTTATTTTGGCTGATCAACTTGAGGGGAAACTCCATGATGGCAGGCAAAAAGTGATGGCATGAGCAGAGGGTGGATAGTACCTCCTGACCGACATCAGGTGGACAATAGCAGCAGAAGAGTATGCCAAATACTGGCCAGGAGAATCTGGCTGTAACATCCATAAGCCCACACCCAACAATACACTGCCTCCAGGAGGCTGCAATTCCCACAGAGTCACCAGCTATGCCCCTAGCATTCCGAACACATAGTTTATGGGGGACACCTGAATTAAACCACCACAGTGATCCAGTGACACCGGTTTCTCTAGGTGCATCTTTTCAACTTTTCTTGCTCACAGATGATCAGCCTTGTTCTTTCCAAATCATCTTACAAATCACTAAGCTATTCGCCACTGTTCCCAATTCTTATGTATTTGTAGCCACTTTCCCATAAAACATCCACTTTCCTCCAAAAATTGAAATCGAACAACAAATTACTCTCCTACCCAGGTGGATGGTCACGCAATACCTATTCAGCTTAGTTCAGTATAACCATACAGAGGTCCAGGCCTGTGTATTTATTATTTCTGAGTTAGCTGGATTTTGGACGTCACTCAAGAGGCTGTGGACTGAAATTGAAGGAGAAGCTTCAGTGCAAAGCATGCAGGTGACATCAGTCTGGAGTGAAACTTACATGTGCCTCTTTGATCTCTAGAGATCTAGACTCACTACATGTGATTTTACTGAAATCATGAAGGGCAGCTCTAATTGCATCCTCCCCTCATGCTGAGTGTGGTCAGGTACTCTGTTTCCCCTAGGGTCTAGAATGATACCAGGAAATGTTTTAAAAATGGCAAATAATTTTCTATAGCTGATGGCATCGCCTTCAGATAGAACCCTCTGTGTCTGTTTGGCACCCTTTCCTGGGGTCCTTGTCAGAGACTCCATATAATATCATACTCTACAGTGTGTAACAATGCACCATCATTTCCCTGGATCAGACATCTTCAGTAGCAGAACAGTTCGCTCTATATCCTGTGTCAACCTAGATTAGAAAATCATTCCAAAGACTATCAGGTGCTAAAACATTCATTTTAATTATACCCTTATGGACCACGCAAGTAATGTTACCAGGAAACAGGAGGTTGGGCCTATCTTTCAAAGACCTCCAAGCATAATGTCTGCCTGTACACCTATCACAATCACTCAGGTTGGATCCAAAGAAGATGAATACGATTCCAGTACCATTATAGTTACATAAGGCAATACACTACCTTTTCAACCCCAGCACAATTCACCATTATCAAACAACTTACAGCATTACTGGTATGCCATACCCGCTCTTATTAATGAAAGAGGCTTTCTAACTCTCTGGCCAGGTAGTGAAACCATTTCTAAACCCATGTCTGTTGTTTAATTTATTGGGTCCTCCTTATATCAGTGGCATGAACTTAGGTACCTCCAAAGCAGTGGAGCCCAATAAAATGATTTGGGTACAATCTGTTTCTTTTAGGAAGGGCTCCCCCAGAGTGGACTCAGGAAAAAGTAGTGGTTTGAATCAGATGCCCCCTATAAATTCATGTGTTTTGAATTCTTGGTCCCCATCTGATGGCAATTTGGGAGGTGGAGTCTTGCTGGAGAATGTGTGTTGTTGGAGGTGGGCTTAAAGGTGTCATAACCAGCTCTCCCTTGCTTGAGTTCAGCTCACTCTCCTGCTGCTGTTGTCTACCTGTGGTGGCAGAGGCGATGTCCAGCCTCTCCTCATGCCATGTTTTCCCCTGCTATCACAAAGTTTCCCCTCAAGACTGTAAATCAAAATAAAAAACCTTTTCCTCCATAAGCTACTTTTGATCAGGTGCTTTATTTCAATAATTAGAAGGTAAATATAACAGAAAATAGGTACCAGGTAAACAAGGTTGTTACTGCTAGAAACTGTATGGTTTTTGGCTTTTGCCTTTTGGAATTGATTTGTGGGAAGAATGTGGAAGGATTTGAAATCTTGACCTAAGAGATGCCTTGCAGTGCTATAAGCAGTTTGATGGGCCATTCTTGTCACAATTGAAAGACCTAAATGCAATAAGAACTATATACTGGGTATGTTGGGTTATCCTCAAGAAGAAGTAAGAGCTTTGTGTAGACTGGACTAGAAGCAGTTTATGTGAGAGACTACCCATCACATTTATTTAGTAGGAGGAAATACCAATGCTTCACCATTCAAAATTTGGAAGTTGACTAAGTTTGTCATAATATTTGCAGTGAAAATATGAAAAGACAGGAGCTAGAACTTCTCTTCAGCCAGTCAGATCACATACAGAACCATTCTTTTGGTGATCTCCTTTTGCCACAGCTATAAAGAAACTAGAATAGAGAGGAAAGACATAAAACCATGTTACTTAGTCAGTAGATCCAAGGAACCGGATGTGTCTAGGCAGAGATGAGAATGATTGATTTAGGACTTTGGCATTTCTTCCAAATTCATGAATAGATTTGACTTATTGGTTCTAATAAATTAAAATACAAGTTACTAATGTGAACTATGATGACTGATTTTACCCTTGTGTAAATAACTTTTATAACACAGTTTAAAATGATGACTGAACATGTATGATGTACTTTAATATATTTGAATCACTGAATGAAATCAAGTGAGCACTGAGCCCATTTGAAGATAGGTGACTTCTCTTTCTACTAGGAATCTAAGCACATGCTGGAATGTTATAATGGAGATAGGCGATGAGAATAAATGTATTCTATGCTTCTTACTTCTAATCTATGAATTCTTCTGTTCAATAATTCTATTCACTTTAAAGAAAAACAGCATTGTTTTTATACAAGCCAGTGTTGACAGAGTACACAGTTAGTTATATATCAGTCATATGAAACTCTCCAATCAAAACAATAATGTCATTTTCCCTTGAGTAATTCTTCCTTGGATTTTGCTTTTGGAAGACAGTTGGTTAAAGAAACTTTATAATCAGTGTTTTCAGAACATATTTTTGGGACATGAAGCAAACCTCACACCAACAATGCATTATTGCTTAGTTATTTTTAGGTATTAGTCATGGAACAACACAGGTGCCCAGAAGAATTTTCTGGGCATATAAACATAAACCTCTGCTTCTGAGAGCTTCTAGTCTAGATGGAGACATGCATAACAGGAAACCCGAGCTTCACCACAAGAAGATGAATGGGTATCATTGATGCCTTCATGTGTGAGTTTTGCCAGACAATTATGCTTTATTTATTCAGAGGGCTTCAACTAAAATGCAGCTTAGGACATATTTTAGCAGTCCTCTAAAAATGTAACAACCAGTATCACTGCAGTTGCTTTGAATCATGGAATTTTCTCTCAGAATTGTAAGTCACCCTTGTGCCTTCATCTTTATTATTATTGCTCATGAAGTTTGAGTGCTCCATAGATCCAGCACAGGGGATACACAGATGGTGAATATATTGTTCTCCCCTTAAGTAGAGATTGCATCTACAAAATGGAAAAGATAGCATTTTCCCAAAAGCTGATTAGACTCCAGCCACAATGCTTATATTTAGTATTAACCTAATAATATGGAGATATTATAGATACATATTTTTCCTAATTGACCTTCAGAGTATAAACTTATAAACTTTGATTTCAAATGGTTTCCAGTTTGAAACTCAAATTTACTCATTTGACCTTGGATGATTTTCCCAAATATTTTCTTTGCTTCACTAGTAATGTGACACTATCTAACTAGTGTAATTGCTCAAGAATTAAGTAAAACCAGTAGACAGAAAAAAAAAAAAGTACAAAACCACAAAGTAGTGTTTTAGGTGCTAACCCTGCATAGTTGGTCAGCAATTAGAACATTTTTCTATAAATTCTGTATGATCTCTGTCACAACCATTCCACTGTGCTACTATAATGTGAAAACAGATGTGGGCTACTAGAGTGGGAAACAGTATGTATATGAGTGACTTATTTATAAAAGAATCTCTGGCTTACCAGCCCCTAGATTAGACACTAAGAGCTCTGAAAGTCAAGAGGAAAGAATGATTATCAAAGAACTGGGAAGGTGTCTTGAAAGAGGAGAAAAATTGTTTTCAAAGTTATTTTGCATTTTATTATTATCCAAGATGAATTTACACAAAGTATAATCAATGTATTCCCCAAGATTTACACTTAAAAAAAATCAGTCTTATGCAGAAGAGTAGCTGCTTAGAGGTAAGAATTTGAGATTTCTCTGTTCAAACTTCAATTCACTTTTATCAATAAAAAATCTTTTTTTTAGCAATAAAATAAAATAAAATCAGTCTTGCTTTCTGCTGTGTGCCCACCACTGGCTGATAAAATGGGCAAGTTCATGAAACCTGGGCAAGTGGTGCTGGTCCTGGCTGGCCACTACTCCAGATGCAAAGCTGTCATCATGAAGATTATTGATGATGGCACCTCCGACTGTCCCTACAGCCATGCTCTGGTGGCTGGAATTGACTGCTCTCCACACAAAGTGACAGCTGCCATGAGCAAGAAGAAAGTTGTCAAAAGATCAGAGATCAAGTCTTTTGTGAAGGTTTATAACTATAATCAACTCGTGCCCACAAGATACTCTGTGGATATCCCCTTGGACAAAACTGTTGTCGACAAAGATGTCTTCAGAGACCCAGCTCTGAAATGTAAGGCCAGATGGGAGGCCAAGGTCAAGTTTAAGGAGAGATACAAGACAGGCAAGAACAAGTGGTTCTTCCAGAAGCTTTAGATGTTTTAGATGTGTTCCCCCCCCCATCACGAAAAGTAAAACAATCTCAAAAAAAGTCAATCTTCCCAATTCCCTTGTCTGAGGACTTATAATTTTCAACACTTTTAGCTGCCTTCTCTATTATTAACCTTCATATTATAAATATTATAGACATATATTGCTAATTGATTTTGCAGTTGCAGGTACGTTCTGCTGACTTGTTTGCTATGGATGATGGAGCTTTCCGATCCCCTCCCAATTCTATCACATAAACCCAGTTCCTGTCAGTTACTCTGTCTCCCTGCATAGTCACATCTTAGTTATTGTTAAACTGGTGTTTAGTATTTATGTGATTATGACCAAATCTGTAAGGAAATCTTTTTTTTTTTAATATAAATACACAGTATTTTATTAAGTAGAAACCTTTTGTGGACATATCTTCTGTTGGTACCATCATTTTCTTTCCTCCCTGCCCCCATTCCATAGAGGACCCTACTCTTTGGGATTGCTGGTATTCACTCTGGGGTTGTAGGTTATGAGTTGTGATAGCAGCAGTTCAGTCACTGCAATGCCTCTGGATATGCCTTCCCACCCTGTGGCTCTTGCAATCTTTCTGCCCTCCTTCCACAAAATTCCCTGAACCTTGGTGGGTGTGTTTTAAGTCTTTTTTTTTAATGTTGAGCTCTCAACAGTTTCTGGATTTCTGCTTTGGTATGTGTTGAGTATTCTCAGTGTCTGTCTCCATCCCTCTGGTGCAGGTTGTCAGGCTCACCATGAAAGCAGCACTCTTGTTCATCTTACCAATTCCTCTGTGGTTTCACCTGGGCCTCAGCTGATGTGTGAAGGGTAACTCATCTCTTGACAGGGAGTCAGCTATCTTGTCTTATTGACAGATTTTGGTTGTTCTGAATTCTTGCTGCCTTCTCAAAAAGAAAAACTGATTCTCTAACGGAGAGTGAGATCACAATAGGTTAAAGGAGATAAACATTTTTAATTTAGAGAAAATCTGATGGGTATAGCCTCTCTTTTGGCCAAAGATTAATGAGAGTTTCTCATTGGAGTTTGTAGTGGTTTGATTCAGGTGCCCCCCTATAAACTTTGGTGTTTTGAATGCTAGGTTCCCAGCTGATAGAGATTTGCAAATTAAAACCTCCTGGAGGCAGTGTACTGGGGGCAAGCTCATGGGTATTGTAGCCAGCTTCCCTTTGCCAACATTTGGCATACTGTCCTGTTGCTATTGTCCACTTTATGTTGGACAGGGGGTGATGTCCACCCTGAGCTCATGCCATCATTTTCACCTGCCATCATGGAGCTTCCCTTCAATTCTGTATGCCAAAATAAACCTTTTCTTCCCACAGGCTGCTCTTGGTTGGGAGATTTCTGCCAGCAATCTGAACCTGAGTGCAACAGTAAAGTTGGTACCAAAGAGTGTTGTCATTTGCTGCTAGAAACCTGACTGTATGGCTTTGGCTTTATTGAAGCTGATTTTCAAGAGGAATGTGGAAGGATTTGAAACCTTGGTCTAAGAGATGCCTTGCAGTGCTGTAAGTTCAGCTTGATAGACTATTCTGGTCAGAGTTGAAAGAGCTGAATGCAGTAACAGTTATGGACTGTGAGGTTTGGTTTGTGAAGGTGAGAAAGAGCTTTGCTTGGACTGGACTAGAAACAGTTTGTGTAAGAGGCTTGCTGTTATGTCCATGTCTTGAGAATTTATGCAGAGTTGCTTTGTGTGGTAATGGACTGGTGTAAGCAGAGGGATATGACACAGAAATGAAATCCTTGGGCTGAAACTTCTGCTCATTCATCTACAATTGCAACCATTGAGATTGGGCCAGTTGACCTGCACTGGGGCAACAGGAAGAATGTAGACTGTTTTGAAGGGAACTGAGTGCTCAAGGAGTGCCCTGTTCTTCAAATTCTGCTTTATTTCGTCCCCTGGATTAATAAATTGGTACCCTACCTGGTATTATGGAGTATAAAAAAAGCAGAAAAGGGAAGTTAGGAAAAGATGGACTTGTGTTTTGGAAATGGCCATAGGCAGTGTGAAGCAAGTTTGCTGGATTGCCTGCATGGAGACCTGATGGAGCCATGAGGATGGACAGTGGGTTGCAGTGGAGATACTGGGACCATGAGACAGCTGCTAAGGAGAGCTGCTGGCTCTGGATGAAGTCTTCCAGGACTGTGAGTTGCCCAGCTGGAGGGGCAGAATTGGAACTCCAGAGACTTGTTGCTGGTTAGAATTACCGGACTTGGAGATTTGTCACTGACTAGAGTTGTTGGACTTGGAGCTACAGAGTTTGATGTTTGCCCTGTTTAAATCTTGTATAGGTTGATTATTTCTTTGCTATGCCCAGTGCTATCTTTTGCAGTGTGAGTGTTTATTCTGTGCTGTTTGTGTATTTTTGGTTTCTATTGCATTCATTTCTGCCCTAATCTTTATTATTTTCTTCCCATCTACTGATTTTGGGTTTGCCTTGTTCTTCTTTTTCTAAGGCCATAAGATGAAGCATTGAATTGTTTACTTGTAAACTCTCTAATTTTTAATATAGGCACTTAGAGCTATAAACTTCCCTCTTAGGACTGCCTTCATGGTGTCCCAAAGGTTTTGGTATGTTATATTCTCATCATCATTTCATTCTATGAATTTATTGATTTCCTTTCTGATCTCTTCAATGACCCACTCATCATTCAATAGTGTACTGGTCAGTTTCCATGAATTTCTGTATGCTCTATAGTTTTTCTTGTTGCTAATTTGTTGTTTAATCCCATTTGTGTAGTCAGATAGTGTATAGGGTATTATTTAAATTTTTCTGTATTTGTTAAGATTTGCTTTGTGTCCTAATATATGGGTTATTTTGGAGAATGTTCTATGTGCTTCTGAGAAAAACGTATATTCTGCAGCATTTGGATGGAATGTTCTGTATATCTGTGAGGTCCATTTGTTCCATGATATCATTTAATCCAGATGTCTCTGTTTATTTTTTTGCTGTGATGATCTATCAATTGATGAGAGTAGGGTATTAAAGTCACCTACTAAAATTGTGTTTGGTGATATACGTGACCTTAAGTCTAATAGTGTTTGTTTGAGAAGCTCCCATGTTAGGTGCATATATGTTTAGGATTATAATGTCCTCCTGTTGGAGTGTTCCTTTAATCCATATAAAGTGACCTTCTTCATCTTTCTTTTGGTTTGAAGTCTATCCTGTCAGATATTAGGATGGTAACTCCTGCATTTTTTCCTAGGCCTGTTTGCTTGAAATATCATTTTCCATCCTTTCACCCTAAGACAGTGCCCATCTTTTATAGAGAGATGAATTTCCTGGAGAAAACAAACAGGAGGATACTGCCTTTGAATCCAGTCTGCAAGCCTGTGTCTTTTGGTTGGGGCATTGAGGCCATTGATATTAAGAGTTATTATTGAAAGATATGTGTTTATTCTTGCCATTATTTTTGTTTTGTAGTGCTTCCTGTTTCCCTTTACTCTCTTGCTTTAAGTGTTATTTGAGCATGGTTTATTTTTCCTGTTTCCTCATGTGTCTGCTTTGCTTTCTCTTCAGTGTCAAGGATTATTTCAAGTACTTTCTGTAGAGCTGGCTTAGTTGCCATAAATTCTTTTAGCCTGTTTTTGTTGTGGAATGTCCTTATTTCTCCTTCAATTTACATAGATAGCTTTGCAGGATAAATTATTCTTGGTTGACAGTAGTTAACTTTCAGAACTTGGAATACATCATTCTAAGCCCTTTTGGCTTTTAAAGTTTGTGTTGAGTAATCTGCTATTATTCTGATGTGCTTGCCTTTACAGGTGACTTGCTTATTCTAACTCTTTTCAATATATTTTCTTTGGTTTGTGTGTTTAGTAGTTTAATTATAACATGGAGATGAGAGGTTCTTTCCAGGTTTTGTCTGTTTGGTGTTCTAAAAGCTTCCTGTGTCTGCATTGACATTTCTTTCCCAATTTGGGGAAATTTTTCTTCTATGATTTTGTTGAAAATACTATACTCTGAATTCTTACATTTGATCTTTTCATAGTGTCCCAGATATCTTGAAATTCCTATTTGTAACTTCCTATTAGCTTGTCTTTCTTAGTTGGACTGCATTATATTTGCCAACTGGTCTTGCAGTTTAGATATTCTGTTTTCTCCTTCATCCATTCTTCTGGTGAGACTTTCCACAGAGTTTTTTATTTGAGTGCCTATGTTTTTCAGTGCTAGTATTTCTGCCTGGTTTTTCTTCAGTATTTCTATTTCCTTACTCATGTCTTGTAATGACCTCCTTATTTCATTAAGCTGGTTTCCTATGTTCTCTTGGAAGTCCTTCAGGACTTTTGTTTCCTTCTTTAATTTCGTTGTTTTCTTCTTTGAGTCTTTTGATTTATTCTTTGAGTATAGATAAAATCTTTTTAAAAAAATCTTTGTCAGCCATTTCATCTATAACAGTCTCATTAGAGGCCATTTCTGATGGACTTATAATTTTTGGTGAGATTTTATTGTCTTGATTCTTTGTGTTTCTTGTATTATGGTGTTGCAATTTTTGCATCCTGAGCTGATTTGATGCTTAGGTTTTCTAATTATCTGCATGTTTTCAGATTTGGAAATACAACTTATGTACCTTAAGAATAGGAGTTTAAGGTGCCAAGTTTAGCTCTTGTACTCCAATCCAACCTCAGAAGTAATCCCAGTTGTTGAGTCTGCCTGCTATTTAAGTATTCTAGTGGGCTGGGTGGAGCAATTTACTGGACAATTCCAAAATTTAACTGAGCAATATACACATTCAATGAAAACCAGCACAGACTATGCAAGTGTGGTGATTGAAACAAACAGATAACCTTATAAAGCCCAAATCCCTAAGCATGTGTGTTGCTGCTCTACATCCTTAATCCTGTCAGCTGGGAGGTTGAGATTTCTGTTCTGAAATGGGTTCCAGGTCAGCCTGAGTCTGAATCAAACCCTGCCTCCAATAATGACAGAAGAAAAGAGACAAAGGCCCTATGAATTTGAAAGAATCAAAGTCAAGAATAGTCAACCCTGAAATACAGCTTAATTGAGAATGGTAAAGCCAGCCAAGAATATGTAACCCATAACCTTCCCTGACATGGAAAGAGATATTAGCACTTCCTGTATAGGCCTATGTTCCTGCCTTTTTGTCAGTCAGCCTCATTACCTTTTGGGGTGGCTTCCAATCTCACCAATGCTGAGTGTCCACCTCAATCCCTCTGTGCTGGATGCTCTGCCTCTGGAAGCTAAATGCCTTCTCTGGAGTGTTGAGGTGCTGTCAGTTGGGGGGGGGTGGGAGCGTGCAGGAAGTCTGGAGTTGTACTGGAACTGCTCAGCTGGTCCTGCCTGTGTCCCCTTCAGCAGTTTCTCATCTAATCTCTGCTGTCTCTGCTTCAGGTTTCTTGACTTTGCAAGGAGGCTGATGAGGTTGGAAAATCCTCTTGTTGGTCTCTGCTCCTGCAGTTGGGTGCCAGGCAGGCACATGGATACATGTGGATCTGTGCAGATCAGATCCAGGTCTGCAAGCATCTCAGTAGATTCTGGCCAGTTTCCTCCTTTCTGATAGATCTTAGTCTCTCCTGCTTCTCTGCTGTGGCTAATAAAAACCTACACTTGTTCACTTTTCAGATGAAGAGTGTATTTTGCTGTGTTTTTTCTTAAATCCCTCCCTAGGCTGGATTGGTGTGACTCCTATGCAGCCATCTTACTTAGAAGTCCCAGCCCCATTCTGGGGTTTTGGGGTGAGTTTTGGTATTATGGCTCAGTTAAATGACCATGGACTATGGGGATGTTTGAACATCTTTGGGATTGATAAAAACTATGGGCACTTTTTAAGATTTTTTTAAAATTTATTTATTACAGTCAGAGAGAGAGACACACACAGAAAGAGATGGAGAGAGAGAGAGAGACAGAGAGAGACAGAGAGAGAGAGAGAGAGAATGGGCATGTCAGGGCTTCTAACCACTGCAAACGAACTCCAGATGCATGTTTCACTATGTGTATCTGGCTTATATGGGACCTGGAGAATCGAATCTGGGTCCTTAGGCTTAACAGGCATGCACCTTAACTGCTAAGCCATCTCTCCAGCCCAATGACAGGGACTTTTAGAGTTGGACTGAATGCATTGTATTTTCTATCATATATGGGTATCAGTTTATGGGGGTCAGGGGCAGATGTGTTGGTTTGATTCAGGTGTCCCCTCATAAACTTAGCTGTTCTGAATGCCAGGTTCTCAGTTGATGGAGATTTGAGAATTAACACCTTCTGAAGGCAGTGTATTGAGTGCAGCCTTATGAGTATTATGGCCAGTTTCCCCTTGCCAGTGTTTGGCACACTTTCCTGTTGCTATTGTCTACCTTATTTTGGCTAGGGGGTTAATATCCACCTTCTGCTCTTTCCATTGTTTTCCCCTGCCATGATGGAGCTTTCCCTTGAGTCTGTAAGCCAAAATAAACCCTCCCCCCCCCCCAAGCTGATCTCGGTCAGGTGATTTCTGCCAGCAATGTGAATCTGACTGCAACAGAGTCCATAATCTTGGTCTCCATAGGATTCTGAGTTGATTCCCAGTTCTAGCCATGGGTTCATTTTTATTGAGTGGATTTCTTAGCCAATCATAGAGGCATTGGCTACTCACCTAGACTGGGTGCCACTATTGCACAGGTGTATACACCTTTTCAGGCTGGTGGCTTTCATATAGCTGTGTACCCTGATTTCTGTGAGGCAATCTTGACTCATAAACTAGGAAATCTGAGTCTTTTGGTTGAATATTTTGGTTTATATTGATTTAATAATGTCTTTTCTTTTTTATTTTATTTTATTTTTTAATTTATTTATTAGAGTCAGAAAGAGAGGGAGAGAGAGAGAGAGAATGCAAACGAACTCCAGACGCATGCGCCACCATGTGCATCTGGCTTACATGGGACCTGGAGAATTGAACCTGGGTCTTTAGGCTCCGAAGGCACCTTAACTGCTAAGCCATCTCTCCAGCCCTCTTTTTTTATTTTATTAATATTCATCATTAATATTTATCACTAGTTTGTCCTCAATATCTTTTGTAATTATCTAGTTATCTTCACAAAATGTTCATATATATCTAGAGCTTAGAAGAGTTCATATCCCTGAAGAGGGATGATCTAGAATAGTAGCCCTCTCTCTCTCTCTCTCTCTCTCTCTCTCTCTCTCTATATATATATATATATATATATATATATATGGTATATGATATAGTATAGTGTCTATGCCTTGGTCCCAACCCTAACAATCCAGAGGTTTAGATGCAGAGCTGTGAATGCTGATGTTGGTCCCTGTACCACACATTTCCAGAAAGACAAAAGCCTTTACTGTCTGAAATTGATAACTTCTATATCAGTTACAAGCTCCTACTCTGAGACTGCTATAGGTCAGCATCTTAGGGATCTCTGTGCTATCCTCTGGGGTAGCTACTGAAAAGTGTAAGGCCATTAGGAATCCTAATCTCATCTCCATGGCCTTTAGATAGCATTGCCATGTAGTGTCAAATCACCTTAGAATGTATTTTACCTTTTTGATATATGCTGTAGTTACCTTGACTTGCTAGGACAAAGTACCTGACCAAAAGCAGTTTATGAGAGGAAGAGGTTAATTTCAGGCTTACAGTTTCTTGGAGAAGCTTCAACATGGCAGAAGAAGCTAGCACACTTTATCATACATTCATAGCAGAGAGAAAACAATAGCCAGAACTCAAGCTGGTTCTGAACACAACTTAGGGTTAGAGTAAAGATCCACTCCCAATGACACACCTCCTGCAGCAGGGGGTCCACAAGCTAGAGACTAAGTAGAAAGCTTAGTAAAAAATACCTGAGGGTATGAAAGACACACATTTATATCCAAACCACTATAATAAGTGAGCAAGATTTAATAAAAGGCTAGCATCTTACGTATTTTTTATATTCTCCATGTCTGTCACATAGAAAAGCTCTGGCTAATGTGATGGACTCATCATTTTCTTTGTACTTAAAAATAATTAAGATATCTTTGTTTTTAATAATCTAAGAAGGAAGTCTGTTAAAATATGGCCTCATGTGAAGAAAACAGATTTGGTTAATTTTTGAATCTTCATTTTGACCCCATAATACCTTTCTTAACTCAAGGTCACTCATTTGGGTGTTTTGTTTGTTAAAAGATGCTTCTGAGTGCATCTAGTTGGTGAACCTATAAGTTGTCCACATAGATTTATTAATTGCTTTGACAGATTTGTATTATTTATGAGTCTTAACATTTAGTCTTCTATTTATATTTTCTGATGTGATAGGTTCCATGTTTGTGTGAAACTGACATGGGATATCAAATATTCAGTTTGGCTACTTATGTGCACTATTAATACTCTAGCTTATGGCCAGATATAATTTCCCTCCTATCTCCATTGACAATGAATATTATTCTAACTGAATCCAAACTTTTAAAGTTACCAGTTGGCCCATGCCCATTCACAATCATCTTCTAGGCATGATACAGTGAGATAATATTTGTAATTTATATTTTTCCATAATGTAGTCATGGGAAGAGCCACAAGTACCACATGGGTCATTATGAGTCTCAAGTCTGATCTTCCATTCACATCCCTCTCAAAGTTTTCTGTCACATACAAATTTACATACCTTTAAAAAAAGCACGAGCAGAGGATGAATTATATACAACATCAACTCTAAGATATTATCCAGGGAACAAGTTATTTTACTTGCTTTCTTTTTCAAGTGCCGCTCATGGAGCGTGTCAAACCCACTTTGCATAGAGGATGATAACATCTTAAACAGCGAACAGTGAGGGAGTAAACCTGTATGTAGCAGATAACTGGGGCAAGTCAATGATAAACGTGGTGATAGAACTGTCATTACTTTCCACAAATGGGAGATAAATCCATGAGTGCAAATGTCATGTGTTGAATAAGTGAACAGTCATTCCATCATCCATCACTGCCAATTCCTTCCATGTTCTCTGGATTGCACTGCAGCTGAGCACATCATGTGAGTTATATAGCAGTTTCTTAAAGATGAAATTATGTGTTGCAACAGGCCAAATGTGTTTGTTGTAGGCCCATCTGTCTCACAAGTTCTTTTTCACACACCAGCTATTTTTTCATATTTAAAGATATTTATTTCGTATAAACACCCCAAAGCACAAATAACAGGCAGGAATATTTTAGACAAAACCATGGCATATATCAAAGTCTTAAAAGAGAACCAAAGAAGAGGGCAGTAATTCTCTGTTGAGTGTCAATAACAGGTCTTTCCACATCACTTACCCAATATTTAATGGATAGCCATCAGCATTTTTAGTTCTCTTGAATAGAGGAGTTGGCAAGATGGAGTAGAGATAAATCAAAATGCGACTTTCTTTTTAATGGGGCATAATATTTTCCCTCCAAGAGTGTGTGAATTCCCAAAACAAATTTCCTTCAAATAAGAACTCAAAATTTATTATCCGAATTAGAAGGGACCTCAGAGTTCAACGTCTATGAATGGAACCTTCTTCTAATAATGGAAATCTCTTTTTAAAGTAACACAATTTATGATTTTCCCAAACTTTGTTTAAATAATCCTTGTAGTAGTAGAGTCTTTCTAGACCCCACTATGCTGTGTTTATGCTATGTATGGACCCTTTGATTGTTCATATCATTAATAGTTATCAATGCTTACTGAACTCAGTAAATATCTTGAGAACCGGGATCCATATGCATCTATGCCACTTAATATTCCTTCATTGATATCACAACCCTTTGCAACCAACCCAAAACATAAGGGGTAGGACTAAAAAAAAAAATACAGACGTAGTTTTTTTTCCCCTAGGACGCAAGTGGATTCACGAGCTTAAATGACCACCCCCACCCCTAGGATGAAGCATTTCTTCATGCTGTTTTCTTCTGCATCAACAAATGCCAGACTCAAACAGACTGTCTCACAATCACTTTTATGGTTGGAATATAACATGTCCCATATAGGTTCATGTTCTGAATGTTTGATCCCCAACAGCTTTGGCTTTTATGGGAGTTTCTGGAAACTTTAGGTAGGTCACTGGTGATGGGCCCTTGTAATTGCTTCAGCTTCTTTCTCTCCTTCCCATCTGCCATTAGATGAGCAGCCTCTGCCACATGCTCCTGTTGCCATGGTGCTTTGCAACACCATAGAGTCTGAGTCAATGGAGCCAAAAAAGCATGAATGGACCTGTCTGAAAATATGAGCCAAAAGAAAGTGTTTCTTCCTTTAAGTTGATTCAGTCAAGCAACTGGTCACATTGATAAGCTAAGTGAGACCAGTGTGTAGTGGTAAAATTGCTGACACAGGTCCATGTCTATCTGTGTTCTCAATGTCCCTTCAGCAGTGTTTTCAGGATGTCATGTGCCATCAGAGTAAGGGTAGTTCTGCCCTTGACTGACAGAATTGTGGATTCCCCTCAAGACTTCATCTTTAAGGTGACTTCTCCCTCCATAGTACCTCCTTCTCAGAATTTCATAGTTCATCGCCATTGTGCTTAGTAATCATTGTGGATGGATGAATGAATTCATGAATGGGCAGATGAAGAGTCTGGGAACCAAGTTAAGTTCACATTCTCTTCAAAGATCATGTTCCCAGCCCTTAACAGGTTATTTTTGGAAAAAGAAAAAAGATGGCTCTTTGCATCACGTTTGTAATCTGAGTTTTCCTCACACGATCAGATGAGATCACATTAGTAGCACAACCCTGTTGCAGTCATTTACTCGCTATGGTGTTGCAGCATTGAAAAAGTTTCCCTTAAAAGCTTTTTGAGGTCTCCTAGGATATAATACTCCAGTTTCTGAAAAAGTCCCCTGAGTTTTCTGAGGTCCTCCAATGTACCACAGAAAAGGGATTCCAGTGGTGGATTAGACAAGGGCTGTCTTTACTTACTATCTACTATCTTCTGTGTTACCCTCTTTTGGAGGACAGCTCAATATTTTATAGAAATATCAAAATAAAAATATTTCATGGAAATTTTGATATATTAACAATTTAACCTCTCTTATGTATATTCCTTTTTCTCAAGAACAATAATTAGCTGAGCTTTACTGAGTACATATGTGTCAGGCACTGTAAATTAGTTCTTATATCAATTAGTGCATGTTTTACTACAAGGCAATTTATACGTTATTTTAATAATAACTGATTAACAAAACTTCCCTGGTAAAGGCTAAGACATGTGAAGCAGTTTTTCCAAGGTTACACAGTACTAGATGGAGAAGAAGGGATATGAATCCATGGGCCTGATCCCCAAAGCTGCGCTCTGAAATACTTCCTAGCATGGTTGTGTGTCTTCATGGGATGTTGTCTAGCTGGAGCTGACAAGTCTGGGGACATTATCACTCCTCACTATTGCCCTTCAATGGCCTTGTGTGAATAAGGTGGTCAGTTATGCATGGCTCTTTGGGGACATGTTCTCTTCAAAAAGGGGGAGAGGAGGGAGAGAGAGAGACTGTTTGAGATTTCTGTGAAAGTAGGAGGGAGGGTGCTGTGATCTGTTTTACCTGCTCATTACACATGACCTGGGATGTCTCAATGTCCTCTGAGGAAACAACTAGTGCCCTCAATGTGTGACTTATGGATGGAGATCAGAGGTGGGCACATGATTATCTATGCCATTCTCAGTTAAGTTTCTTCTCAAAGTTGTAACATGTGTACATTTATTATTGTAAATATCTATCAAAGTTAAATTAAACATAAATAATCTAATTTTGAGAGACAATAATACAAATATGTTAGTTTGGTTATTGTTAACTCATGTTCTGGTTATAATGGACAGAATCTAACCTCTGTATAAGCTGGGCAGCTTAACTCATTACATTTTTTATATCTAGAGGTTAAAATGGATTTGATTCTACATAAAAATTTGAATAGGAAAAAAAAGTATCTTCTTATTCCTTTAGTTTATATAAGTCATATGTATACTTGTAATGCTAGTTTATTTCTGGTCATGCCTGCAGCTTTCCATATGTGAGCATTGGTCAAACATTTCTGATTAATACTATGAACCTGGGTTTTATATTCTTGAGTAACTACTATGCATAGATATTTGCTATATACATATAAAAAATACATGGTGAAGGAGGTTTTCTTCCTCTCTCCTTTAATACACATTTCTACAACCATTTAAATCATATTATACTAAAAATACCTAACCTCATTAGCAAAACCAATTCTAGCTCTTCCAGCTCCCAAATCTTTGTATCTCTTACCAGAGAACTCCTATAGCCTTTGTAACATAAACCTTTTGACCACAGCAACCTCAACACTGAAAACATCTGGGCTGAAGCCTATTGTGGGTCATGCTTTCTGCACTGTAGAATGTTAAAGTATAGTTGAGTTCTACCCACAAATGGCAGTACCATGCATTTGCCCATTTGTGACAATCAAAAAGTCATCGGGTATTGTCAAATGTTCTGGAAGAAAAATAGTCCTCATGTGAGACTCTTGGTGTTTTGATTTGAATATGCCATCCAAAAAAAGCATGTGTTTGAAATAATCTTTCATTGCCACATTGTCAGGAGGTGGGCTCTAATGGGAAACATCTAGTTCATGAGAGTGCCACTCATAAATGATTAGTGTTTCTCTCCCCTGTACCCTTAGCATGACATTAAAGCCCTCAACAGGTGCTGGCACCATATTCTTAGACTTTCTAGCCCCCAGAACTATATGTCAAATATATTTCTTTTCCCAACAAATTAATTGATTGGTGATGGCCTATTATAGCAGTACAAACACAATGAGACAACTGACCTGTCAAGCAGCTTTTTTAAAATATACTTCCATGTGATTCTCTAGCTGTCATAATTGTTCTCATTTAATCAATAAGATGGCATATTTTAAGGCAGAAACCATGCTTTGTTGAATGGCTTCTGTTTTCGCAAATAGGCAGGTGAAAGGAAAATAAGAATCCACCAATGACAACCTTGTGGCTTAATATGCCAAAGTGCTTTGTATTTACCTTCTCATGAATTCAATTCACAGGCATTTATTGAGTGCCTATTGCACTCCATGCCACTCAAAAAATGAGTGTACAGGTATAGGCTCTTTTGTTTAACAGAACCTTGAGTAAGTCAGTTCTTGTCAGTGCCTCATTTTTTTTTATGTCCATAATACCAGATGATAATGTGACCTATTCCTGGGTTATAAGGAGTACATGTTTTGAGATGCCTACTATCTATCCTCCCTCAATGCCCCCGGGATCTGGCACATACAAGAATCTGCTAGTGAGTACAAACCTGTCATTTTTATTGGATTTCAGCCCTCGTTTGTGGCTCAGAGGGATCAACAATGGGTAAGTGGTTCTCATGGAGTTGATGTTCTCCTAGGGTCTCCGTGGCCCTAATCAAATATTATGCAATCCAATTGGCCCATTTCACAGATAGTGAGAAGATGCAACGAGTGAAGGTCACCCAACTATAAGTTCCCAGAGCCAGAATGTGGACCCAACTGTCTCTGACAACAAAACCATATTGAATTCCTGTAGGTTCTCAAAGTACTTGCAGATGACTATGGTGAAAAAGACTCTAGAGTCTCTTTTCTTCATTCTCCTTCCTACTTTATTTTCTTCTTTTTCTTTCCTAAATGCTATTAGTACTTTATTTAAAGTTCTTTGATTAGATTTAATTATCCAACACATGTTATGAAAAATACTTGTGGAGACATTTAGACATCATTTTTGTCACAGTGTCCCTGATATCATTGCTGATGATCCTAGTTTAAAGATGCATGAGATTTCATTGAAAATGAAATGTCTACAGTGATTCAGCTTTGTACTAACTTGGTAATGTGTACTTTGGAGTTTAAAAATAGAGATGAGTCAAGGAAATCATATGTTTCCTATTTAAATTTTTTTTTCAGAGATTTAGGTGCCCCTCCACACTTTACCATCATATTAGACATGATGACCATAATTGGGGCACACATCCAAATAGAACCTAAAATAGCCCATCCTTTTCCAATTATAGCATTTAGAAATGCTATTTATCAAAATAATAATTTCAGCTATTTCTAGTCAAATTTCATGTTGGCTAAAGTCTCTCCAGTGTGTCAATACTCATTCTCCTGAGCCTATCACCACACGGAATGTGGCGAATGAGTGGATGATTCTATTACATACGTCCCCATCCTTTTTCACTCCCCCTCTCTCCTTCTGGACATGGTAATGTGGCATTGGGTCATAGACATGGGCTGCTTTCTTGTTAAATGACTCTTCTGTGATTATTGTCCCAGAACTCCACCCATGTGGGTTTACGTGTGCTGCTTCGCTGTGGGTGTGGATGAAGAGCAGCAGCCAGGCTGGTTAGCTGCCATCTGTGTTTTATACCCTTTCAGCCAGCTTCCTGCTTCAGTGGTCAGGCGGGTCCGGTTGTCTGCTACTAGTTCTGTGACCTTGGCTCACCTCGATGGCAATGAGCTGTTGGTTTTCAGGTTAAATGGAAATAGTTTCCTCTATCTTAGTGAAATATTATCAGACTGCATCCTGAAAAATCATGCAGTGCAAAAAAAAAGTTTCTATGTTCGTGTGGAGTTTCCAGAAACTTCCTTAAGTTAAAAATGATGCTTTCTACCAATTTGCAGTCACATGTTTGCTTGAAACAAGGCTCTAAATATAGCTTCTTTTACAAGTACTATATCTCCCAAAAAAGAAATAATAATGAAGAAAGGAAAGAAAGACAGGATGGGAGAAAGAAAGGATGACTGAATGAGTGATAGTAAAAGGAAACAAATTTACAGCTACGTTTATACACTTATACTTTAAGGTATTCTTTTAGGTCCAGGCCTGTTGGCCTCTGTCCTCAGGCTGTCAACCAGGATTTGAAACCTTTGTACTTTCAGGTCAATTGCCAAAATATCCCAAGAGGAGTCTTCTAGTTCAACCTGCTCTTCTATCTCAGCATCCATACCTAACATACTAAAGCAGGTGTGTCACACCTCAGTACAGCAGACCTTGCAGGGTATGCAGTTTAAGAGGTCCTCATCACCACCATCCCATGATATTACCTCTTTAAGGTGGAGCAGAAGCTGCCAAAATTCTTTAGAGAACAGGCACAAAATAGTGTCCCTATTCTCCCTCCCATGGAGAAAGCAATTTTGTTTCTGTTTTTACCCTGCCACATCTCTGTATGCATTTGGTATGTTTAATGTGTTTTTACCAGTTATCAACATGGATGATTGTGGATTCCTTATTTCACAGAAACACCCCAAGTTTTAAAAGAATATATACCCATCAGAAGGTTACTTTATAGGTAGTATGAGTCGGCTCTGCTTGAGCAGAGACACTTTCAAAAAGAGGAGCCAAAGATTTGCCATGATGAAGACATTCACTAAGGGGAAGGTTTCACCTGTGGAAACATATCCTATATTCACCTTGACTCTGCTCTGTAGTTTCCTGTCATTCTGTCTTTGATGTTCCTTTCTTCTGTGATCTATCCTTGCCCTGCAGATGCAGCAGAATTTCAGTTTTCGTTGCAATTGTTCTTCTGATAGTTGTCACTTTCTCTTTTTTCTAACCCATGACTGTATTTTTCCCTTCTGGTATTTCTGTGTTCTTGACCTCTTGGCCTGGAATTGAAGGACTACATGTTCATTGCCGTCTAAGGGTCTCATTGCCTGTCATGATGATGCCATTCATGGATGCTCGGTTAATGTTTATGGAACCAGTGTAAACCATAGCTTGATGTTATAATAGAAATGTGAGGGCTAAGGAGGTAGGGAACAAATTTAAACATTAACCCTCAGAACATAGGGTCCTGGTACCAAGGATGGAGAGTAGGAGATTAAGTCCTGAGAAAGACCAGGGATGAGAATGCTTTCTTGTGACCTGGAGATATGGCTGTACAGATGAAGGTGATGCTGCACAAACCTGACAACCTGACGGATTTCAGCTTCCCAGACCTCTGTGAATCCAGATGCAGGAGCAAACATCTGTAGAAGTCCCAGCCCTCCTATGGTGAGACAGGAGAATCCTCAGGTGCACAAAGTGGTGAACAAGTAGATTCTGCCTCAAAGTGGAAGGTGAGGCGCACTATCAGAAGTGGTCACGGCACATATGCCTCCCATCACAAAATTAAGAAAAAAAATGAGAAAGTTGTTTGAAAAGAGTAATTGACTAAAAAAATAGCTCCATGTTAAATTTATAATTGTACTAAATGAATCTCTCAATTCATAAAAAAATGCTCACTTGTGAATTCCTTCAGATTATTATGTGAAATGTAGTTTAAACATTGCAGTTTATACATTATTTATTTATTTGGGGGGGGAGAGGTGGATAGTGAATGGGTGGACCAGATGCATGTGCCACCTTGTGCTTCTAGCTTATGTGGGTACTAGAGAATTGAACCTGGGTGCTAAGACTTCACAGGCAAAGCATCCTAACCACTAAGCAATCTCTCCAGCCCACATTGTATTTTATTAAACTGTAAATTTTGAAGTTATTCAGTAAGCCTCCATTATCTACTCTTCTTTTCATTACTCTAAGAAGAATATTTTCTTTGGTATAGTAAATCATTCTAGCTCTACCAAGAAGTGAATATAGATTAGTGAATAAATGGATTAAAGCCCATTTTCCCTTTTTATTGTGTCAGAGTTACACTGTGGTTACTGAACATGTGTGTGACTGTGAAGGTAAGAGCTGCCCTCACATTTGCATATGTGAGTACATAACCTTGCAACATGGGGCTTGAAATTTACTACCCTTTTACACAAGTGAAATAACCAGTCATATAGTTTCATAATTCATCTGAGTCTTCAATATGGTTTTGAGGTCATCGATAATTAAACTGAGAGAATAATATCTTTTTTGTGTGATTGCTGAAGTATTAATGGTGTGTTCTAGTTTGGAGCAGATTGGCTTCACCAATTCCAGACACAAAAGGTGTTTTTACATTTTTAAATTAATTAATTTATTTATTTTTGAGAGAGAAACAGAGAGAGAGAGATAGACAGAGAGGGAGGCAGAGCTGGGCATGCCAGTAGTCTCTCAGCTGCTGTGAACGAACTCCAGATGCATGCACTCCCTTGTCGGCAAGTGTGGCATTGCACCCTTGCCTCACTTTGCATCTGGCTAAACGTGGGACCTGGAGATTGGAACTGCTAGACATTGGAACCAGCGTTCTTAGGCTTAGCAGGCAGGCGCCTTAGCCGCTAAGCCATCTCTCCGGCCCACAAAAGGTGTTTTTGAAAATCAAAAGAAAGAACAGAGTTAAACACGTTAAATTGTTGCATGAACAAACTACCAACTAGCTACAGCATTAGAGACCCTCTCCACCCATAGAGTGAATATTCCTTGACATCCCTCTTCATTAGGAATGAATATTAGGAACTTCAGGCTGAAATGGAAAGGGAGAGAGCTGTGTTCTCAAATCCACACACCTAGTGTGGCTGGTTCAGTGGACATTAGGTCTTATCAGTATGATTTATTCATAGGGTTTGCAAAAGAGATGCTAAAAAAATCTGCCTCTAAAAATAGAAATATAAATAGAGAGGGCAGAGAGGCAGAGAAAAACTCTCCATTGCATCAGTATTAACATTTTTATAGTTTTTTTTTCCTTTTAGCATTCTGATGTCTTTGAAAATACACCTACTGACAGCCCTGGAGGAATTATGCAATGTTCTTTGCACAACTCCCTATGGCCTCAGGGGACAATGTAAATGAAATATATATTTCACACATATATTACTGTGCATGGGAGATTATTTTTAAATATATTTTTTTTCTTTTGGATTCAGTTAAAGTGCTTTCTTTGAATGAGGAAGAAATACACGAGGAGGAATTAGGGCATGCTACAATGTGGCTGTTTGAGTCAGATGTAAAAAGAAAAAAAAATTGGCATTTTTGAGGTGGAAAATGCTAGGTCTTCCTCCTTAGGAATCACAAAAATAACTGCTGAAAACCTTCAAACTTTCCAAGAGAAACTTCTTTAAAAGTTATGTAGGACTAAAAATAGGAGGATTATAATGGAAATCAGTGTGCATGTGTGTATAGTCCCAGAGCTGCAAAGTAGGCCTGGGTTGGAAACTGTCTGCAGATATAAATCAGTTGGGCAGGAGAGCATTTAACCCCATGTGGTCACGTGCATTTCTTACCTGTACAACGGAATTCTTAAAGTAGTCTCAGTAAAATGAACTTTAGGTTTATCATTTGGCTTCAAAGAAAAACTCACGAGCCACACAAGGAAATAATGACAATCGTCTTGAAAGGCTGTAGAGAGCTTGGCTCATGACTGTGGTGGCTTTGATCAGCATAATGCAATCCTGAAGTGGTGGGGACCTCATCTTTGGGAGCATTTGTGTCTAGACCGAAGATCTTAATTGTGGTCAGACCTTGAGAAAACCCCTAACCCAATCTGACGGGGGGAGGGGGGTCCAACGGGAATAGCAATACTGACTCCACCACAACAAAGCATGTTAGGAGCCCTCTGCTAAACAACCCTGGTGCCTGGGGCGGGTGGGGGAGGACAGGAGGGATCGGAGAGTAACTGCTTGGTGTATATGGGATTCCCTTTGGGGTGATTAAACACCTTTTGGAACCACAATGAGGTACAGGTTACACAGTATTATAAATGAACTCAATGGCACTGAATTATTTTAAAATAGAAAATTTTATATTAATGGCTTTTACCTCAGCAAAGGAAAAGGTCATTCATGCTTCAAGTTAGAGCCCCTCAGTACAGGCACTATTCTTTCAATGCTGGTAGGTATGCATACATTTCTGGATAGAACATCTACAGTTCCACTTCAGCTCTGTGAAGGCATTCACAACCTTCATTACAAAAGATACATAACTAAAATAGAAGGTGAGTTATATTTAAAAATCTGTGTCTTGTCTTTGTTTCTACAAACCAGTAGAGCAATTATTTTCTAAATGGTTTTAAATTGGAGACATGGGACTTAGCAGACAAACAAAGTAGGTGTGTTACTGTGTCACTGCATAGAACCTAGAACTTTACCTTTGGTCCTTGGGGACACAGAACCCTTCTAAGGCATTCTGACTCACCCACATTCCACAAAGTTGAAAGGAAAGTGGACACAGGAAGAATGAGTGTGAGCGAATCTTGATAAAAGAGCTTCGGAGCTTATCCTACATACTGCAATGTAATCACCTCAGCTGATATACTCTTCCGCAGGGTGCCTTCACCTTTTGTGAGTCTCCCGATCCCCTTTTCTACAGCCTGATGTTACAATCCCAATGTCCCCCATCTCCAACTTATTTCTTCATTATCATCTTCTTCTCGTTTTTTTTTGTTTTTTGTTTTTTTTTTTTTGCCTTCATTTTCCTTCCATGCCACACCAGGTCAGGTCAGGACCAGTCCAGGAACCAATTTCTGCAAATACATCATTTGTATCTAATCTGAGGATGAGGTGCACACCCAGAATCCTCCCAGTTGCTACGTCTCTCTCCAGGTGGAGCTCCAGACTCTCGGGTGCCAGATGATTAAGCGTTGCTTGTAGCAGGGGTTGGAAGCGGCTGCGCCCATATCAAACTTCTTTTGCTCTCAGCCAGTTGCAGCAAAGTCTATATCCAGCTGTGAAGCGTGGTGCCCACTGGCAGCTCTCATCTCCACCAACAACCTTTCATCTAGATTCTCTATAAACTTTTCTTAATATTTGCTTGTTAAACCTGACAGAATGGCATTAGAACAAAGCTAACCTGGCTGCTGAAATGCTGGCGGCAGCATCTGTCAGGTCTTTTGCTTTCACCCTTTGATAAAGTTTTGCCTGGCTATTATTGTGGAAGGTTGGGAGGATGGTTCTGAGGCCTCAGAGCAGAAGGCATCCACCGGACACAGAAAGCTCAAAGGGGATGCAGTTTTTAGGTGTAGCCCGAGTTGAGTCATGAATTTCTTCCTTTAAATTATTCTCAGTGAATGTCAACATCAGTCCTTCCTACCACACTTACATGAGTATTGAACTTTACCATCACTTTTACATTTGTACTATAAACACAGCATTTTTTAAAATGACAAGATTTCCATAGCAGCTGCAAATGAAATTCAGATGCATGAGCCACTTTGTGCATGTAGCCTTAAGTGGGTGCTGGGGAATCAAACCAGGGTCGTTAGGCTTTTCAGGCAAGAACTTTAACCACTAAGTCATCTTCCCTGCCCTGAAATACAACTTTTATACATGATTACTATATTTTAAAATACAGTAGAAGCAAGATTTAGGCAGTTGTAGTAACTAGTCACAAGGATAAATGTTTTTAGAAGTCTCAGAGGAAATAAGCATTTAAGTGAAGGTGAGAAATTAGATGTTGTATAAAAAAATAGAACTAACTTTCTTTGCAGTACATAAGACATGAAGTCTTACCTCGCTCTATAAAACTCAGCTGTCATGTGTATTTGCATTACCAGAGATCACAAGTGCTATCGGAGAGATGGAAGGGCAAGCTTTGCAAATTCCTTCTGCTATGTGGAACCCACTCAGTCTTCAGACAGGTGAAGAACCCTTTCTTAGATCAGGGCATGATAACCTCGGCTAACTCCAGCTCCAAGGCTGTCTTTTGAGGAATGCCAACTGGTTTTCCACCTGTGGGCTTTGCACAGACTGGTGGAAGGTTGGGAAAGAGCCATGGGAGGAGTTCTCTCCAACACAGGCCACATATGGCCCTTGCCTGCAAATCACTTCACACTGTTATGTGATTTGGAAGCACAATTGGCAGGTAAAGGAGGGGGTTGTGTAATGAATCTTTTTGGAAAGGGTCTTTTTGGAAAAGAGCACGACCATGAATGCAATTTGCCAGATTTTGCCTTTAATCATCAGAAACACTGCCTTCCCCCTCCTCAGCCCCGAGATAAGATTAAATGACAATTTTTATAGACATATTATTAACACAGTCCCCTCACTTATCTTTATAACTAAATTTCAAGAGGTATTTATTTTAGCCTCAAAGAAGACAGGCGCTAGATTTCAAATATTCCTTGTGATCATCTCTGCCTCTTCCCAGAGACCCAAACTAGTCTAGAGATCTGAAATCTCTGTGTCATCACCACGACCTACCTGACAGAGGACCACAAATGAAGCAGATGGCTCGGAGCTCTGTTTTTATCTTCTTTAGTGCTTCTTAATATACGGTACACATTTGCAAAGAAGAGCGAGACATTTCCTCAAGAACTGTGGGTTATCACTTTAGTAACAATGCTATGGCATGATATTAGTTAAACCCAGTGAATATCAATTTCCAGTTCAAGAAAAAACAGATGAGATGCCTGGTTCTCTGCTCCCCCACACCAAACTTTTCTCCTCCCCAGCTATGCCAAAGAAAGAATTCCCATCTCGAGACTTTTCTCCTTATAAGGTTTGGCTTTTGCCATTAAGAACTCTGCCTAGAGATTGGAAGACTTCAAGCACTAAATTATGTCTCCTGCTCCCTGCCCCCTGGCAGCAACTGTGCCAAGGTCCAAAGGGAGAATTGGGTGGGTGTGTCCTAATAGGAGACAGCATTCCTCCTCTAATTGCCATAAAAGCTTTTGAAGCCATTGTCTGGTGGATCTAAGAAGATGGATCCTGAAGGTGTGAGCTCAGAAATGCAAGTCTGGATCTCACAGTTGGAATTCTTGGATTGGAAATGACTCATTGAAGGGCTCGAGGCAAACCCACTCATCTTCTCTGTGCTCCAATTTATTCATCTGAAAAACCTAAAGAAATAAACACACAATTTCCTGACAGATATATTTTATGGCTTTGGCATTAATAATCGTTGCTGGTCAGTTGTTGAAAAGCACCCCCAGTTCTTAAGTTTTTACCTGGTGGAGGACGCTATGGATTTTTAGTAGGCATACTTGTTTGCAAGTGTGGGCTTCCCTCTTTAGAGGCCTTTAAATCCATGGTAAGGGCATTCAGATTCCCTTGAAGTTTTGATCTAATCTTGGCAAGCACAGCTGATTTCCTTTAGGACTGTGTCACATGGTGGTTTTGCAAAAAAGATCTTCTCACCTACCGCAAAGACTTACCCCCACACCCACCCCCCCGGCACCCTCTAGGACCAGATGCCATGTACCATGGGAACCAAATTCTGTGGTGGGACCACGTTGTCTCTGAACCCATCTGGGTAAAAACCTTCTTGTGGTCTTTGGTCTTGGCAGAGCTACTGAGTGAACCAAAAATCATCATAAAGATATTCTCCTTTGTGGATGAGCCTCTTCCATGTCTGATGTAACAGCCCTTTTGGGGATAAAAACGTCAAAATGAAAAATGACGTGTCAATAAATGGAAATTGAATGAATGTGTTAGCATTAATTTGTTACATTCTACATATGCTCCTCTGAAGAAGTAGTGTTTATACTCAGGCCCAGCTGCAGACTTCTAGTATAGCAAAGGAGGAAGGGACCCAAGAGATTGATCCAGCAGCCTCACATGGCTTCCATCCCATTTGAATTGCCTTGTTTGCTTACTTCTTTCCTTGGAAGGGAGTGCCATTCCTTAAGTGCTCCGGTCTCTGGGTAGACTGGCCTCTGGTCTCTGTCTTCCATACTTGTGCTCTCTTGGGTCCTGAAGCACATTTCTGTCTCATCCACTTAACTCTGCTGTTAAATCCCCGCCACCATGCCTGTCTCCTTAGCTTGCTAGATTTTACACTTGTTTGCCAGTGGCTGTGAAAAGAAATGACAGCAGAATTTCTCATGGACTTGGCTTCCATCCAGAGCATGGAAAACATACTGAGTTGATGTCTCCCAGAGCCTGTCTTTAACTCAGGTGTCCCCATTTTATTGGGCTCACCAGATTTCCTACATCTGTGGTGTATGACATTGTAAAGAATTCAACCTGGAGATTCATTTTCTCCTTATGTGTCCCCATTCCATGTTTAAGCCAAGGAGCTTCTCCATCGCGTCTCAGACTGAAAATGTGCAGATTGTTTCAGCCCTGCCTTTAGCAATGCCCTGTGGAATAAGACACCTCCTGCTCAATGTTCCCTCTATTGCTTTTAAGGTGTGAACAGACAAGCAGGATACATGGGTTGACAACCATGCTGCCTGAGTGCTAGGATGGGTGAGTGAGACTTTGTTCCTCTCTTGGGCTTGGAAGAAAATAATGGAACACAAGCATTCCATTCTCTTCCATTCATTTGCTGAGTTTTTTTCATTCACCTAGCAAGCAACTACTGAGTTCTTAGTGTGTTGTGCTACAGGCTGGCCATTGAGATATGAGCTAGTTGTTAGTTAGCATCTATTGAAGACTAGGCCTTAGGTTAAGTTTGAGCTTCCCAACCTAAGAGGTAGTGCTGTGATTATTTCTATTGTATGAAGACGAAATTGCCCTTTACAAGTGTTAGGCACTGTCACACAGACAAGCACTGAGACATGATTTGAAGGCAGACGATCACACTCAAAGTCACCAGTTCTTAACAGCAATGCTATTCTTATTGATCCCAAGACTCTTTGTTTGTTTTTACCAAACCTTATTAAAGATATCAGGAAAAATATGACTCAACTCCTGCTCTCCAAAAGTTAATGGTACTCAAATGAGCAAACCCTCACTGCATGCCCTTAAACAGCATCATCTTGGACATACTACTGTCTCCATTTCCTCGTCCTTATAATGGATTTGAGAAGAATCACATTTTTTTTCTGGTTATTGGGAGGGTTAAGCATGCTAAAATGTGGAAAACAGTTTGGTGAGTGCTTTGATGCCTCAAGAATTGTTAGCTATTTATTGTTTATTATTTTCTACTCATAAGCAACAATAATAATTGTGCAATTACTGTGTACTAGACACTGTGTTAATCTCTCAGCCATCTATAGTAAATGGGCTATGCAGTCTATATTCTTTTTATAATTTCACTTGAGCAAAAGTAGCTCAAAGAACTATTCAGTACTGATTAATTAGCATTTTTTTCAGTAATTCACAGTAAGGGCATGAGATCCAAAAGATGATATTTTCTTTATTTGAGACAGGTAACAAAATATTGAGATAATCAAAAGCCGTTTGGTAACTCCACCAAGAAGAGAAAATCACATTTAAAGTTGTCCAAGCAGAGAAGCCAGAGCAGAGTGACCATTGGGGTATCTGGAAGCAGTTAGTGGGGAAGGAAACAGGTGTGCAGCCAACAGCTGAAGGTCTTCCTGACTATTTCATGATACGTACTTTGGAAATAGGGAATCATACCACTGCCATTTCTCTAATGAGTATGGCATCAACAGGTTCATCTGTCTTCTATGGTTGGGAATATGGTCAAAGTAGAAGGACAAAGGGGCCTCTAGGATCTGCTGGCCCCAGGATGAGCAAACCCAGGTCTCCACTTTTCATTGTGAATCAACTCCGTTGAATAAAGGACAGCAATGGATTTCCTCCAGGATTTCAGCCCAGGAGTAATATATGTGAACCAAGATCATGAAGTAGGACCCGCTTAGGGGGGATAGGAGTCTGGAAATGTGTCTTCTGTGTTCTAGAGCATATACTACTCCAAGAAAGAGCAGTCTCTGTTCTCAGAGAATGCAAATGAATTCTAGCCCCAGTTTTTTTTTTTCCACAGATATCTTTATCCAACCTCATGGTTTGATCCCTAATATTGCCAAAGGCATTAGTTGTTATTTTTAACTGCCCCCTCAATACAATCAGTTGAAAGCTGAGAATTAATGATGTAGCTGCTTTAATTCATATAAGATTTTTTAGAGCAGAGATAGGATCATGATTTGAAAACTCTGTTGAAACTTTGAAGCATCTCTTTGTCTTTCTTAGTCCACTGGTCATAAGAATCCATGAACTGTGACCAAGTTGCGCAGATGATGATGTGGTAAGAACTTATTTTTGTTACATCCCCACAGGGATATGTCCCTTTAATTGCTGCGGAGAAGCCAGAGACCCAGGGCCACCTTAATAGGGAGCAGCCATACCATCACCAGACTATCTCTCTCACCTCTTCCCCTCAATGTCCTGCCCTGTGCAACCTGAAAATGAACTTCTTTTTAAGGTTGCAAAAATAATTCCATATACAACCTCAGCCTTCCATGGAAAAGCACCATTTTCCACCTCCTACAGCTTTCTTTGTTTGGAACTGATCATTCCTGGCAGTAATATTCTTAAACCAGGGAAGAATGAGGAAATTTTACTGTCTTGGTGAAATTACCTCATTTAGGAATAATTGGTATTCACAGAAGAGATGCACATTTTCATCTACCTAGTAATGAACAAATTAACAAGACACCTACTGAGTTGTGTTAACAAAATTACCAAATGTAAAAGGAACTAATTACTAAGCACTTCATCCAGACAAACTCAAAACTGCATTCATAATGGGCTTTGTGGCTGACTCAATGGAGACTGTGGAGAAAGAAAATGAACAGGTGCTTGGTGATCAAAGATGCTGTCCTTGGTGATTCTTTTGGAAGGGGTGCTGCTTTGCAAGACTAGAGACTGCTTCCAGAGGCCTTTCTCCCTTGCTGGTGAAGATTTCTACAACATCTACATTTTCTTTCAAGAGATAACCAATTATTATTCTTAAAATAACAATCAAAGAATATAGAATTGAGTTTTAGGAATAGTAAACTTTTCTGAAAAGATTTAGGCAGAAAATTGCTGCTGTAATCATGGCTCAGCTAGGCAAATTCACAAGGTACCCTGGCCTTGTGCCTGCAAAACTTTAGCTTGGTCCCATTTTTATGTATTCAATCTAATGACAAACATGAAAAACATCATTTTCTTTGAACTGATAACACACTGCTGGAGAGATTTTATTTAACTTTGTGATTACTTATTTTAACTTAACTTTTTGGTCATTCAGGTGAGAAAGAAACCAAAGAAAAGCATAAATCACAGACTTACAATGAGTCAGGAAAGTAAGAGACCATACAATCCACCATCAGCCTGGCAGTGAGTGTGATCAAGAGGCTCCTCTGTGCTAATAGGATTGTAGTTGTTGAGTGAGACAAGGCAGCTCTAGCACCTCTGTCAGGGCCCAGGAGACATCACAGAGGAAGTGGAGATTCAAACATGAGTGTGGCTTTCAATGCTATTCTACAACGAGCTCCAGGGAGATGGTGTTAGACACAGAGGAATCTCAAAACCCATCAAAGCAGAAACGTAGGCATTGCAGAGAGCTCAACACTAAAGCAAATTCATAGCATACCCACCTAGGCTCAAAGAGCATTGCAGAAGAGGGAACAGAAAGATTGCCACCCCCAAACCCCACAGAGACTAATGCATTAATAGCCCCATGGTGGATACCAATAACCCCATGTTGGAGGGCTCTCAGTGGAATGGGGGACAGGGAAGAAAGGATATAAGAGGATAAGAGGAGAAGGGGGCCAACATGCCATTTGTTCATATAGTGAAGTACATAATCAATGAAAAAGAATTCTAGGCAATAGGGACAAGATATAAAATGACATAAGATGTCTACACTCAAAAGGTACAAGTTGGGTTTGGAGAGACAGCTCAGCAGTTAAAGGTACTTGTGCAAAGCCTGACAGCCTGGGTTTAATCCCCCAGTACCCACATAAAGTGAGATTCACTAAGTGGCACATGTATCTGGAATTTGTTTGCAGTGGCAGGAAGGCCTGATATGCCCATATTCACTCTCCATGTCTCTCTTAAATTAATTAATTAATTAATTAACTATTAAAACCCCACAAGTTCTGGAGCATACCACAGATACCGAAACAAAGCAGAATGAAAAAAAGACAATTTAAGTGAATCTTAAATGCTCTGAAATCAAGGGACCAGGACTCATTAGTGCCCATGGGGTGGAGGGACCATCAAGAGGTAGGGTGGTCAAAAAAAAATTGCAGATGTGCTCTGCTACTTTTTCCAATTTTCACAAGTCTAGATTATTTGTGTGTGTGTGTGTGTGTGTGTGTGTGTGTGTGTATTAAGTTGAGAAGCCAATGTCCAAAGTACTCACAAGGCATAAATTCATTGAGTTTATTTTCTGCACTTTGTGAATTTTCATTGCTCACCTATGTGTATTAAGATGTTGCTTTCTTCACTAATAAAGTTCCCCACACTGGTGTGAGGGGAAAGCACACTGAAATTCCTCTAGGGGCTTACTACTTCTCTTTTAAGAGAGTGTGTCTGTCTGGAACATGTTGAGTGCATCTCAGCATAAAGACCAGACTACCTGGGCAGTTAGATCAGAGTGAGAACAGATGCAGTGTGAGCTTCCAGGAAAGAATCTCTCAACTGGAGCATACTCTTATGCTTCGAATATGGGAAGAATGGAGACTGGCATCAAGTCTATGTATGAAGAATGGTATGACAAGGCTGTAGACATGGCTTAGCAGTTAAGGCACTTATTGGCAAAGCAAAGGACCCAGGTTCAATTTCCCAGTACCCATGTAAAGCCAGATGTACAAGGTGGCACATGTATCTGGAGTTTGTCTGCAGTGGCCAGAGGTCTTGGTGCACCCATTCTCTTTCCCTTCCTCCCCTCCCTCTCTCTCATAAATAAATATAATATTTTTAAAAAATAAAAATAAAAATTAAAAAAAACAAAAAGACAAGGATGGTAGGACAGACCACCCTAGGCTACAGTGTTACACCGTCACAGAACACCATTAAAAAAGTGATAAGATGGAATGACCGCTTCTTAGATACATTAGTAAGTGAATGATTTGTTCATGACTGAATTAAATAAATCTATACTCTTCAAAACTATCTTCACAAAGAGTGTGAGGTCAATGTGTGCTAGCAGAAAAACTAACAACAGTGGTGGACCACACATATGCACACACAACTCATACAATGACATTCCCAAAGTATGGATCTAAGCAAACACTAAGGCCCTTCTTTGGATTGGTCTGACATGGAGAGTTCAGTCAGTGTATGTTCTCCAGTGGATATGACCTTTCAGATGCAACCCAGAAAGTTCAGATCCTACTTCCAAGATCATGTAAGATGTTTTCTCTGTTTGTAGCTGGGGTCATCCCAAAGTCAGACAGTTATAAGAACATTTTCCTTTTGGGTGAAGCAAAGATATTAGAATAGAGAAAGTAGTGTCATCAAAATGAGAGAACCAAAATGACAGTAAATCAGTGGCTGCTGTGATGTAATAGAAGGCAGAGGGAGAAACGTGCTGGAATTGAAAGAACTGGTTTTTGGCTTTGGAGAAGTTAATTATCCTCCTTGAAGTGCAGCTTTTAATATACAAAGGTGGCTTTATATATATTTTCAAACTACAGTGTGTAAGAACCTAAAGGAAAAGAAAAAGCATTCAGTGGTGATGTAGTACATCTTTATTCCTTTCTACCAGAGGTTTGGGATGCACATAAGCACTTACAGACTCCAAAAGTCTTGTCATAAAGACACCTGCTTCTTGTGATTTTTAAAAAAATTTCTACAATTCTTCCTTTAGGTAACTATTGACATGTTTTGAAAATATTTTTTCTGAGAAATATGGTCTTAAGATGATGACAAAACATATGATTTTAGTTTTCTAATCAAAATTTTACAACTAGTAAGTATACGTATGTACATATTCATACCCATATAAGTTGTATGTCCATACCTCCTTTCCAAGCATCTCTCCCCTATTTCCCTACTTTCCAGAACCACTGAAGTTGGAAGTTATTTTAATTTCAATTCTCCTTTTTAAAATAACAAAAAAATACTTGTAAGAGTGAGCTACCTCCATTAAAACTGAGCTTTCCAAATGTTTCAAATCCTAGCCTTCTCCAACCACCCCCCCAAAACAATTGCACTTTGGGTAACTCCATAGACATGAGAACTTTTGCTAATTCTCTGAGATGGAGTCTCTCTGTCTCTTGTTTCTCTTTTATGCATGTGTGCAGAGATGTGAGTCTAGGGAATATGCCAATTAGCAGGCACTTGCTGATATGCTGAGGGTGAGACAGCTTTCCCAGGCTTCCACTGTCTACTGGGGCTGCTAAAACAAAATGCCTCAAGTGTTAGCTTGTGCAAATCAAATTCATTTGTCATAGTTCTTATGGCTGGAACATCTAGGATCAAGATATCTGGTGTCTAAAGGGGCCAGCTTTCTAGTTCCTAGATGGGATCCTACTGAGTCTTTACATGATGCTTTTTGGGCTTCTTGTAGAGGGACACTCACTAACCCTATTCATAGTGGTTCTGCCCCTCTGGCCTAATCACAGCTGAAAGCTCCCACTACCTAATACGATAATTAGCTTTCAATATAGGAAATTTTGGAGAACACAGGCATGTATTCCATCATATCTTATAGTCCATTGTCTTTATGATCTGGGCAGGAATCCCCTTCTTTTTCATCTTCATCCTTTTGTGGCTTGGTCATCACTGTATCTTCAGTTGTAAACATAGCTCCTGACACAGAATTAGTAGATGTTCAGTAGAAGATGACATAACAAACAAATGAGGCTGGGGAGGGGGAAATGAGAGGGGAAGGGAAGAAGGATAGTAGGAAGATGTGCTTTCCTGTTTGCTGTTATTAGAATCTGAGTGGTTCCATTCAATTTTCAGAAGTAGCATCTCCATAGTATTACATTGTCTTCTGCCAGTTGTCCTACAATATCTTTTTTTTCAGGAGGTGGTGGTCACATGTTCCCAGAGATACTTTGAGATTAGCTACAGGCCAATCAATAACACACAAATACTTTTGGAAACTTTCTGCTCCAGACACATAATTGTTGAAAATTTTATTTTATCATTTGGCTTAAAGCACAGCATGTAGTTGTCATACTGGGACATTTGCTCCGGGGGTGAGTTTGACATTGATAGGATCTAATTTCACACCCAATATAACAGGTTGAAGAGCATCAGTACTTTGCAAACCTGAAGTTTTGTTTGCTGTTTGGTGCCTTTTTGTTGCCAGACTCTATTTCCTAGTTTGCTCTGCCAAAACTGGCAGGCTAGCAGCTTTTCAAAAAAAAAAAAAAAAAAAAAAAAAAAAAAAGAGGATCTAATTTTCGGCAGCATATGATGAAACATGGAAGCTAAGACATCTTTATACAAACTCAAGGGCTATAGGAGGCTGGCAAGAAGATAACTGTGTGGCTGAGTGAAGGAGGTTATAGCTACATTTAGATAAACAAAATCTGCTATGATCATGTTCATTGCTCAGATGCCATTCTTAAAAGATAAATACTGTAGAGGAATTGGATAAAGAGAAAACGATGAAGAGGTGGCATCTATATCAAAATCTGTTTTTACACATATTAATGAGGCATGATTAGCACGGAGATATTCATCAAGTTGAATTGTAGCTTGTGAAATGAAGCCTGCTTCCAGGGTACTTTCAATTTTGTGATGGATGCCACATTCTCCAAAAAAGCAATAGCACAACATTATTCCTCTGTTTCATATAATTACCATAATTTGGATTTATTTATATATCAAATATGTCAATTGCTGTACTTTCTTAGGGCACAAAGATACAAAGAACTGTTGTGGTTTTTGTCCTAAGGGATGTTGCAGATGGTCATGATTCACAGATAATTCTCTAATAAAATGAGCTAAGACATCAAGTTCACTAGGCAATCAGAGGAAGGAAATATCAATTTTCCCCCACAGAACCAAGACCCATGCTTTTGTGGAAGGCAGTATTTGAACTACGCCAAGAGCATTTGATAGAATTCCAGGAGAAGAGAGAGCTAAAGAATTAAGTGGGAAAGGCAGGGGATGAGCAATGGTGAGAAGGCAGAAGAGACAAGTATACTTCCTTATGCCAGCTGCCAACACAATGACTCCCTCGGGTATGTACACAGAGGATCTACAAGCCTCTCATGACACCCATTTTCCTCTGTCTTCAGGTTTAATGAATCACTAGATTGCACGGTTTTCCCTCCCCAGCAAACATCACTCTGACCCTCTTACCTTATCACTGAATCTGTTTTAGACTGTTATCACCTTATTGTTTAGATAAACACCGATCCTTTTCTCTATAGTCCTTGTTTCTAGATTGTTCTACTGCAGCCAACCCTTAATAGGGCTCTCTATTAGAAAGGCAGTTCTGGTGGCTCACTGCTACCTGCAGGGTGAGTTCACTTCCTTAGTGTGGCAGATGTGACTTCTGTGGCACACCTGCTACCATCTGCTGCCTCTCCTTTATAACGGTCTACTCTTAACAGGTGATAAGAGTATACAACCATATCTTTACATTATAATGATATAATAAAATAGGTGGGCTAATTTTCTGCCATTTAGTAAGAAAGATTGAAGTGTAAAATAATGGCATTTTTGTTTTAAAGTTGACCAATCTAGATTTGAATTCTAGATTTGCTACCAAATTGCATTGGGCTTTGGAAAGTTTACTTTGGGATAGTAATCCCACATGTTCCTACATGAGATTGAACTTAACAATACAGGCAAAATGTGTAACAGGTCACCTGGAACACTGTCCAACCATATATGTATATATATGTGTGTGTGTGTGTGTGTGTGTGTGTATGTATTTGATTATTAATATTTTATTTGTTTTTACCCCTCTCCTTCCCTTCTCAACAGTATGCATTACTTCTCAAATTCTGTAATTAAAAATTTAGGCTACCAACTGCTCTAGATTTGGTTAACAGATCTGCTCAGTGGAATGGAACCCATACCTGGAAATGGGAAACAAGTCAGAAACATATCCAAAAATGAGCCTGCTCTTCAATATCAAGCTCCCACCAATAGTGGGATACAAGAGGGCCTACACCTATTAAATTCTCTCTAAAATAATAATGGTTATCCATGTATATTGCACTGACCTCACTCTCCGTTTGAGAATCTGCTTCTCTCTTTCAGATGGATGCAGAACCTGAGTAGAGAATCAGCCCATTGCACCTCACCAGGGCACCAGCTGAAGCCATAGAGTTATAGGGGAAATGAGCAAGAGTGCTGTTTTCTTGGTGACCCTGGTACCAGAAAAAGGGCAAAGGAGATAGACACAAAGAACACTCAACCCCTACCAAATCAGATATCCAGAGACACAGAGACTCACAAAACCTTGTCACTGAAATAGACCTAAAATGAACCCAACATGGCTCAGGGAAAATTGTGGAAGAGGGGAAGGAAAGATTATTAGAGCCATGAGTTGGGTCATTATACACAGAGTCATTGCCTCTCCCGCATAACTGATGGTTACCTCCATAAGGCAAGACCCACATTACCCATGGGGGAGGACAGGGAGAAGGCTAACAATGGTACTATCATGGCTGTATGTATACTATATACATAACTAATAATTTTTTTTTTAAATTTAGGTAAAATGATACTGAGTTATAAAACAAAAGTGAAAAATTTAAGCTCAAGTTTGGGGGATAGGAACTCTATTAAATAAAATTTATTTTTCTTTTGTTTATTATAATGAGTCTTAGGTGAAGAAGTGTTTCAAATTTTACTCAAAGGAACTTGTAAATTTTCTAAAGAATAGGTAGATTAAAAACATGGTAAATATGGTAAAGATTCAAAGCATTGAGCATAGTGTTAATAAAATTGAGCATGTCTCAGAAAACACGTTTTGCTTAAAAAGATACATTTTCTTTTTATTATTACCTTTGTGTGAGTGTGTGTGAGAGAGAGTGTGTGTGGTCATGCATGTATCACAGCTTTTGTGGAGGTCAAGGACAACTTCAGGCGTTAGTCCTTGTTTTCCCTCTTCTTGGAGGCAGAATCTCTTGCTCACCACGGTGTTCCCTAGGTGACCTAGCCTGTGAGTCTGCAGGATTCTCTTCTCTGCCTCCTATTTCACCGTAGGTGTGCTGGACTTAGAGAATTCATGAGCACGTCTGACTTAGGATCTGGGGTCAGTGTTCAGGTGGTCAGGTTTGCACAACAAGTACTTTTACCTACTGAGCCATCTCCCTTGACTCAAGAAAATACACTTCTAGACTCAAACAAGAAAGACCCTGGCAATAGGATGAATATCAAATAAAAAAACTTAACTTTTATATAAATTCCATCATCAATTAATAAAAAATATCAGCCAATGCTTATAATATGGAAAGTTAAGAAACCATATGCCTGCATCTAAGAGTGAAAGGGAATTGACTATCATTTATGCAGCTACACTTAATTTCTTATGAAATGTGACAGAGGATTAGAGGCACTCTAAGAGCAATGAGGAACATGAGTCATTCCATTAACCCTGATTTTGCCCGGCAGGTCTGACACTGATGATTGGTAAAGTTAAGAGATGGTGAGGTACATGTTCAGACAGGTGTAAATACTTTAGGGGTCAGTGTGGCAGAATCTACTCTAGAAATCAATTAGACATTTATTCAGGATTGTATTGATTAAATTTCTGAGGCCTTTAGGGTCTGGTGCTAAATAATAAGAATAATACTGATAGTCAATATTTATTGACTATGTTTTGTGTGATAGGCAGTGTCCCAAGGGCTATTTGTGCATATATTTACCTCACAATAGCCCTATGAGGCACAGGTTCTTTTAGATCTAATTTACAAAGGTGAAAAAACTGAGGTAAAGTGATAGGGGAATATGTTTAAGGTTAATAGCTGGTGGAAAGGGTATAGCACTAGCTGATTGCCAGTAAATGATGCAAGAGTTTATTCACTCACCAGCTGTTTAACTCCCACTTTCTGGTATCTGACATCATGCTTAGTAATTTGGACATTCTGGTATGCACAGCAGAGACGAATTCTGGTCTCATGAGAGACTGTAATCTGCTTCCAGATACAAGGGCTACAGTCCTCAGAAACACTGTAATAACTATCTGCACCCTGCTTAGGATGAAACTCTGACATCTAATAGGCACTAGGGCAGCTTCTGTCCATGCCATTAAGTCCTGACATCTGATGGGAAACCACCCTTGATCTCAGAACTTAAAGACTGTAGCGTACACCAGGAATTGTAAAGCCAGATGAAGAACATGAGAACAAAGACTGTGATATGACTAATTATTATGCATCTTGGATGACAGGATTAGAAGGTGCCCATCAATGAGGAAGTACAGCATGGCCAACTTCAGAATCATACTGTTTAGGTTTCAATGCCAGCCCTTCCTTTGATCAAGTTACCTAACCTTTCAGTGAAAGAAAGAAAATAAGAGGCATCCTCTCAGAGAATAGTGGTATGAAGCAAGTGTGACATGCATGTTAGTATGAAATAATGAGGCTGTAATTGGGGATGATGACTATGCCAGCAACCAAGAAGTCTCTAACAGAACAGTTCATCTAGAGTTGGCCCATATGTTTTCCTTGTTATTCCTTACCCAAAGCCAATTTCTTAATATTCAGGGCCTTCATATAGTACAACTTTCTTTTAAAATGTGCATTTGAAGTTGACAAATAATATATATTGATGGCGTTAAATGGGTTATTTGTACATATGTATGCATTGTGAAATGATTGAATCATACCATTGGGCATGCCATCTTTGATCAAGGTAATATGTTAAGATGTATTAAGAGTTATTACTACTACTAGGGCTAGAGAGATGGCTGAGTAGTTATGGAGCTTGCCTGCAAAGCTTAATGTCCTGAGTTCCATCCCCCATGTACCCATGTAGAGTCAGATGCACAAAGTGGCACATGCCTCTGGAGTTGATTTGGAGCAGCTAGAGGCCCTGGCATGCCATTTATCTCTGTTTGTCTCTCTTCTATCTCTCTTTGCTTGCAAATAAAATATATATATATAGAGAGAGCTAATACTAATCCCCTGAATGAATTGTCCTGTGACCAAGTCATCCATTAAGTGCATTTATTTAATGCTTTCAAGAACCCTATAAGGATTAGAAATTCAGATAAATTAAGACACTATAAATAGTTGAGAAAAAGAATTTGAAATCAATCTTCCTCTTCAAACTCCTTCCTGAATCACTGGCCACAGTGGTCACTGTTTAATGGTAATTTTCTACTTGTTTTATTTCTTCCACATGAATTAGTTGACATTTTATTTTAAGTAATTAATTAAATTTTTATTACAAAGGTGAGAGTCTCATATCCTTTCCCTGCCATCCCACTTTCCCTGATGTCTCTCCTTGGTGGGGTTATTGGTATTCATTGATGGGTAACTGAGGCCTTAGTCAGTCTCTGTGTGTTGGGGGGAGAGGTTCTGTGATTCTGAATATTTCTACCCACCCTGTGGCTCTGAGAATCTTCCCACTCCTTAGCAAGTCCGTTAGGAGTTTGGTTTAGTGAAGAGTTCTCTGTAGGCTCTAAGTTTCTGGTTTGATGTATTTTGATTAACCACAGTGCGTGTCACCTTCCCCCAGGAGCTGGTTGTCAGGTTAGCAGTGGAAGCTATACTCCTATCAATGCTTCCTGTACAATTTCTTGTGGGCCCTGGCAGATGTGGTAGAAGTGGCACATCTTATAGTTGGCAGTCTGCTATCTTTTCTTGTCATATTGATGGATCTTGGCTCTCCTGAATTTTCTCGGCCATCTATAAAATGTGTGCCCACTCTTCTGATTCAGAGACCAGTGGGAACTTCTCTGTGGATTCTCTGAATTTCTTAGCCATGGGAGTCTGACTTGGTTTCTACTTCTAGATATGAGTCCTCTCTCATGGAGCAGGCATGATGTCCAATCAGAGAGCAGTTGGTTACCTGCCAAGGGCCATGGGCTACTATTGCACAAGTGTGTACTTTATGTCCTTCCTGTTTGGCTGTTGATATTGTGGCTTGCAGGGTACCCTGTTTGTTCATGTTGTGGGTGACCACTGTCGCCTAGCAACTTCCATAGTGCTTTCAGGCACTGTAGCAGACAGTTTCAGGTTCGCTGAGATGAACTTCCAGACCAGACACAGTTATGGAGGAAGGGATATTATTTATTGAAGCTTACAGATCCAGGGGAAGTTCCATAATGGCAGGAGCAGCTGGCCTGCTCTTTTACAGGACCAGGCAAGAGAGAGAGAGTGCCACAAGCCCCAAAGCACAGCATAGCTCAGGACTCCAGCTAGGCATACTTTGCATATCTTTACAATGGAATCTCAAACCCACCACCACACCTTAAGATCCACCAAGTGACACTGCCTCCAGCCAGGTGGCTGCAGAAGCAAACTATAAACCAATAAAACATTGAATATATTGGGGGACATCTATTCAAACTACCACAGGTACTCTAAGGGTTAACCAGGAGGGAATTGGTTCCCTCTCATTTCCAGTATGGTATTTCGATGTCCTCTGAACCCAGCCTGAGTTGACTTCAGTAATAGGGTATTATATTTTAGTTCTGGTGGGTCAATAAGTGTTATGGAAAAGGCATGAATTGTTTGGGGTCTTCATGGGTCTCTCAAGCCAATAGTTCACTGTGGGGGCTAATGTGATTCTGGGCCTGGGATTAACCAGCCAGAGCCCACAGTTTTAGGGTTAAGCTTTTTTCTACCTTCTACAGGATTTCTGTCCAGATCTTCCTCCTCCCACTTCATTGGTGGTTGTATCTTGTGGGATGGTATCCAGAAGGAGGGTTTCCACGGAACTTGTTCATGTTGTCTTAAATTATGTGTAATTCCCTTTCCCATCCTCTTTGTCCCTTACCCCTCCAGTGCCCTCCTGCCCCCTATCCTGTCCCTAGCCTAGCCTGTAGAGTATTTCCTTATTTTATCCCTCCCTACTTTTCTTTCTCCTGGTCTCACTCTTATTTATGCCCATAATTCTGATGCTTTCTATCATTTATACTCATCTCCAATTGTTCCTAGTTAGAAGTTGTAGATAAGAGAGAACATGCCATGTTTGACTTTCTGTGCCTATGTGACCTCTTCTAAGATGATTTTGTTTCCAACTCTATCCAAATTCCTGCAAATTTCATTACTTCATTTTTCCTTACTACTGTGTAGAATTCCATTGTGTATATGTACCACATCTTCATTATCCATTCGTCAGTTGATGGGCATTTGGGCTGACTTTAATTCTTAGCTATTGTGATAGAGCAGTTACAAATATGACTGAGCCATACCTCTGTAGTAAAGAGAAGAGATGTTAGGGTATGTGCTTGGGAATGGTATTGTTGGATCAAATGGTAGATCTATTTTCATCTTTCAATATAGATTTCCACAGTTGTACAAATTTGTACTCCCACCAGGAGAGGATGAGGATTCCTTTTTCTCTGCAGACTCTCCAGCATCTGTTGTCATTCACAATTTTGATGAATGCCATCCTGGCTGGAGTAAGATGGAATCTCAGTTTTGATTTGCATTTCTCTGCTGACCAAGGATGTTGACCCTATCAAATGCGCATAGGTTATTTTCATTTCTTCCTTTGAGAATTTTCTGTTTGGTTCTCTGCCTTATTTTTTGATTGGATTGTTTGGTTTTCTATTGCTTAGTATTTTTTTTTTTTTTTGAGTTTTTCATAGATTCTAGATATTATATCTCTGCTGGTAAAGATTTTATCCCATTCTGTGGGTTGACTATTGACTGTTGATAGTTTGCTGGTCTGCACAATAGTTTTTAAGTTTCATAAGGTCCCAGTATTTGAATATTTGACTAATTTCCTCTACTATTTGGGTCTTATTCAGGAAGCCATTCCCTATGACTATATGATGGAAAATTCTCTCTATTTTTCTTCTAGGTATTTTTGAGTTTCAAGTCTTATGTTGAGGTCTTTAATCCATTTAGAGTTGACTTTTGTGAAGGGTGACAGAAGTGAGTCTAGACTCTGTTTTCTACATGTACTTATCCAATTTCTCCAGCACCATTTTGCAAAGATGCTGTCTTTTCTACATTATTCATTTTGGCCCCTTTTTAAAAGACTAGGTAGGGCTGGAGAGATGGCTTAGTGGTTAAGGCATTTGCCTGAAAAGTCAAAGAATCCTGGTTTGACTCTCCGGGACCCATGTAAGCCAGATGCACAAGGGTTGCATGCATCTGGAGTTCGTTTGCAGGGGATGGAGGCCCTGGTGTGCCCATTATCTCTCTCTGCCTCTTTCTATCTCTCAAATAAATAAATAAATAATAAAATATATTTAAAATATTAGGTAGCTGTAATTGCTTGAATTGAGAGATGGCTCTTCTATTTTATTTCATTGATCCATGTGTCTGTTTTGTGCCAGTACCATGCTGTTTTAATTCCTATGGCTTTGTAGTATACCTTGAAGTCCAGGATTGTAATTCATCTGCTGAGGGTATTTTATCTATCTGAGGACTTTTATGCTTTCAAATTTTGAGACTTTTTTTTTGTTTGTTTAATTCTGTGAAGAATATTGTGAGGATATTTATTGAAATTGCATTGAATCTGTATTTTGCTTTTGGTAGAATGCCCATTTTAACAATATTAATTCTTCCAATCCATGATGATGGAAGATCATTCCATCTTCTCATGTCTTCCTCCGGTTCTTTCTTTAGTGTTTTATGTTTTCTTTGTATAGGTCTTGATTAGGGAGATTTCAAGGTATACTTTTTATGTGTGGCAAATGTCAATGGGGCAGCATCTCTGATTTCTTTCTCCATGTGTTTTCTTTGGTATATAAGAAGTATACTGATTTTTGTGTATTGATTTTGTATCCTGGCACCTTGCTGAAAGCATTTATCACCTTAAGAAGGATCTTGGGTTGCTTATGTACAGAATCATGTCATCTGCAAATAGGGCTAATTTGGCTTCTTTCTTTCTGATATGTATCCTTTTTACTTCCTACTTTTGTCTTACTGCTTGAGCTAAGATTTCTAGTACTATGTTGGAAAGTTGTGAGAGTGGGCACCCCTGTCTTGTTCCAGAGCTTATTGTGAATGCTTTGAGGTTTTCTCATTTACTATGGTCTGGGCTTTAGGTGCTTTGTATGTCATCTTTACTATGTTAAGATATGATCCATCCATCCCAAGTCCCTCTAGTGTTTTAATTATGAAGGTATGTTGCATTTTGTTAAAGTCCTTTCTTCATCTATTGAAATTATCATGTGTTTGCTGTATTTAAGTTTTTTTATGTGGTATATTATATTTTTCAATTTCCACATGCTTAACCACTCCTGCATCCCTGGGATGAAACCTACTTGATTGAGTTTGAGTTGGACAGTGCTTTTGATGTGTCCTTGGATTCTGTTTTCAAGGATTTTATTAAAAATTTTTGCATCCAGGTTCTTTGAGGATATTGGTCTGTAATTTTCTTGTGTTTCTGTCTGACTTTGGTATTAGTATAATGCTGGCTTCATTGAAGAAGTTTGGGAGCATTCCCTCATTTTCAATTGTGTGAAATAGTTTGAGGAGAAGTGGTTTTTAGTTCTTGAATGAAGGTTTGGTAGAAATTGGGAGGGAATCCATCAGGTCCTGGACCTTTTTTTTTGTTGGGAGGTTTTTACTGCTTTTAAACTTTTGTTAGAGGTAGGAGGTTAGTTCAGGCCATTTATTTGTTCTGGGTTTAGTTTTGGTAGGTGTATGATTCTAGGAATTCATCCATTTCTTTAAAGTTTTCCAATTTTATGGTATACAGGTTTGGGAAGTGTGCCTTTTTGATTCTTTCAGTTTCATTGGTGACAGTTGTAAGGACCCCATTTTCATTTCCAATCTTGTTGATTTCAGTTTTGTCTTTTTTTTTTTTAGATTAATTTGAGTAGGGGATTATCAGTCTTGTTTTTTTTTTCCTCTCAAAAAACCAGCTCTTCATCAATTTTTAATACAGTATTTAATTAATTTTTTTATTTGAATGCAGAGAGAGAGAAGGGGGAAAGAGAAAGACAGAAAGAGAAAAAATGGACACATGAGGGCCTCTAGCCACTGCATATGAACTCCAGATGCATATGGCACCTTGTGCATTTGGCTTTATGTGGGTACTGGGGAATTGAACCCAGGTCCTTAGGCTTTGCAGGTAAGCACTCTATCTGCTGAGTCATCTCTCCAGCCCATACTTTATCAATTTTTAAAATTCTTTTCTTTATTTCCAATTCATTAATTTCTGCTTTGATCATGATAATTTCAATTCTTGTGGCACTTTTAGGATAAAATTGTTCTTATTTTTCTAAAGCCTTCAGGTGAATAATTATTTGAGATCTCTTTATTTTTTATAATGTAGGCATTTAGTGCTATAAACTTCCCTCTTAGAACTGCCTTTATTTTTCCTCATGAGTTTTGGTATTTTGTATTTTCATTGTCATTCAGTTCTATAAATATTTTGATTTCATTTCTGACTGCTTCAACAATCCACTCATTGTTTAATAGAGAGTTGTTTAGTCTCCAGGAGTTGGTGTGTTTTCTGTTGTTACTGTTGTTGATTTCTAGTTTTATTGCAGGGAATTATTTCCTTTTTCTCTGAATTTGTTTAGACATGCTTTATGTCTTAATATATGGTCTGTTTTGTAGAAGGTTCCATGAGCTGCCAAGAAGATTGTGTATTCAGTAGAATTAGTATGCAATGTTCTGTATGTATCTGTTAAGTCCAGTTGATCTATGGTGTTGTTTAGCTCTTTCTTTTCTCTTTGTTTTCTGCTTAGAAATTTGTCTATTGGTGATAGTACTACAAATCTCCTACTATTATTGTATTGGGATTTATATATGTTTTATTGTCTAGTAAATTTGGCTTTATAAAATTAAATGCCCCTGTGTTTGGTGCATATATGTTTATGATTATAATATCCTCTTATTGATTGCTCCTTTAATGAGTATGAAGTGGCCTATTTTTGCAAATCTTTTTTGAGTCCTTTTGGTTTGCAGTCTATTTTGTCAGAAATCAGTAGAGCCACTCCAGCTTTTTCCTTATTTCTTTTTGCTTGGGATATCTTTTCCATCCTTTCACCTTGAGGTAGTGTTTATCTTTAATTGTAAGGTGGATTTCTTGTAGACAGAAAATAGATGGACCTAGCTTTCTGATACAGCCTGTTAGTTAACCTGTGTCTTTTGATTGTGGAAGTGGGTCCATTAATGTTCAGAATTTTAATTGTGTGATATGAGCTGTCATGCTGAAGGTTTTGTGGAGTTTGGTGTTTTCTTGGTCTTTGCATGCTTTAATGTCCATTCTAGATTGGATTATTTCTTTTTCTTTTTGTAAATATTTATTTATTTTTTATTTATTTGAGAGAAAGAGGCAGATAAAAAGAAAGAGAGAAAGAATGGGTACACTAGGGCTTTCAGCCACTGAAAATGAACTCCAAACTCATGTGCTACCTTGTTCATCTGGCTTATGTGGGTCGTATGGAATCAAACTGGGGTCCTTTGGCTTTGCAAGCCATCTCTCCAATTATTTCTTTTTCTCTCTTCATGTGCATGTTAGTTCATATCTTGAGTATGGAGTATTACATGCAATATTCTCTGTAGGGCTAGCTTGTGCTCATGTAATCATAAAGCTAGTTTATATATTATATTTAAACCTTATATTATGACTAATAATTTTGCTGTATATAATGTTTTGGTCTAGCAGCCATGGCTTTTCAGGTTTTGGAATACCCCATCCCAAGCTCTTCTGGCTTTTAGAGTTACCACTGAAACATCAGGTAATATATAAGTACTCTCTCTCTTTGTTTTTTTGTTTAGTGCTTTTATTATAATGTGTGATGTGGGAACTCTCTTCTTTAGTCCTGTTTATTTAGTGTTCTGTGCATCTCTTGTACCTGGATGGATCTCTTTCGTAAGGGTAGTAAAGTTTTCTTTAAATTTTTTTTTTTTTTTTTTTGGTTTTTTCAAGGTAAGGTCTCACTCTAGTTCAGGCTGACCTGGAGTTCACTCTGTATTCTCAGGGTGGCCTTGAACTCATGATGATCCTCCTACCTCTGCCTCCCGAGTGCTGGGATTAAAGGCGTATGCCACCATGCCCAGCTTAAAATTTTTATTTATTTATTAGAGACAGAAGGAGAGAGAGAGAGAAAGAGAGAGAGTGTGTGTGAGAATGGTGCACCAGGGCCTCCAGCCACTGCAAATGAACTCCAGACACATGTGCCACCATGTGCATCTGGCTTACTTAGGACCTGGAGATTCGAACCAGGGTCCTTATGCTTCACAGGCATTCTCCTTAAACACTAAGCCATCTCTCCAGCCCAAAAAATTTTTGGTGATTATATTTTCTATGCTCTAAGTCTGTATTTCTTCTCCTTTTTTAATAGTTATTTTTATTTTGGAGAGAGACACAGAGATACACAGAGAGATAGGGAGAGGAAGACAGAGATGGGTGCTCCAGCAGCCTCTCAGCTGCTGAGAACGAAATCCAGATGTGTGCGCCCCCTTTTGGCCAAGTGCGGCATTGCGCCCTTGCGTCACTTTGCATCTGGCTAAACGTGGGACCTGGAGATTGGAACCCCTGGAGATTGGAACCAGTGTTCTTAGGCTTAGGAGGCAGACGCCTTAACTGCTAAGCCATCTCTCCAGCCCCTCTTCTCCTTTTTGTATCCCATGGTCTTAATATTGGGTTTTTTTAAGGTGTTCCACAGTTACCTCCTGTTCTGTTCACACTTTTTAATTTTATTTTTTGTAGTTGGCATCATTATTAGACCTCTGATCTATTTCTTCTGTCCTATCCTCAAATTCTGATACTCTGTCCTCTGCAGGGTATTTCAATTGGTGAGGCTTTCTGGAGAGCCTTTTCATGAAGCTATTTCTTTTTTGTTTTCCAATATGTTTTTTCTTCTGGATCTCCATCTCTTGTATGAATTCTAATGTCATTTCTTGATTTGACTTACTTATTTTCTCTTGGATTTCATTATTGCATTGGGTCATGTCCTTACTGAGTTTGTTCCATTGACCCATGAGCTCATTCATTTGTTGATTCTCCTTCATTTCATTTAGCCATGTCCTGAGCTCTTCATGAATTTCTTCAATTTCATTGAAGTATCTGGAGAAAATTATTAGATAATTTTCTTTAACTTCATTCAGCTGACATTTGATTTGTTTTGATAGTTTTGCTTTTTTCCCTTTATTCATTCTTTGAGTTCTCTTTTTGAGTTTTCTTCTATTTCAGTGATCCATCCTTTGACTTGTATTTGGAGGTATTTTTTTCTATTAACTTCCATTCATTAGCCATTCTTTGAGATCTTCTTTGAGTGTTTTTGGCCATTTTCTCCCGTTTCATCTCCTTGCATGTTCATGGCCTCATTATGATTTTTTAATATGCTTATTGTACTTTTGTGATTCTGGGTTTTGGATCCCCTCTGTGTTTACATTGCAGGCTTCCATTGTGGGACTTGGGTATCTTGTTGGGTATTCCTTTGTTTTGCATCTTGAGTTATTATTTTTTTTTTGAGTTAGCCTTTTCCCATTTTAAGATGAACCTCTTGTCTTGCTGTAAGTGCACAAATAGTAGCTATTGTATGGCTTGTGCAGGGTGGTCTGGTCCTATTCCATTAAAGTGGGTATGTTTTGGCAATCTATCACCAAGCTTGGGTTGGGTGCACTTGAACCTGTACTGGGCCCACCTTGTATGTGCCTCCTCCAGACAGTTCTGAGTGAGGCCTTGGAAGGCCTGACTTACTCACTGACCATGCTGGGCTCTGCCTATTCTCTGGTGGTGTTGACTGCCTGGGCCTTTGGTTTAAGATTAGCTTCAAGTCTGATCTCAGTGCATGAGTCAGTGTGCATTTGGCCTCTGTTTCTGCTCTCATATAGACTTTTTTCTTTCCTTTTTGGGCTTAGTGGGTAGATTTACCTTGGAAATCCCTTCTCAGTAGATCAGCTATTGTTGCCTGGGAAATGGCTGAGTTAGTGAGTAGAAGCATGTACTCTGTGGCTGAAAGCTGTAGTTTTCAAGTACCTTAGAATGCTGTTTATCCATGTGCTCAGGCAAAATTATCCGATCCCTCTAGGTTTTTCCATGCCCTTACCCTGCTTGAGCTTCCTTTCCAGGCTGCTGGTGTTTGCCTGGCATTGCCTAATTTCTAATCCCTAAAGATCCCTGACTCTGGCCTTTTCCAACAGCTGGTGCAGCTGAAACCCTGCTGGCTGTATGGTTGCTGGGTTTTTTCTTCCTCCCACTTTAGTGCCAGGGATGCTCGTGAGTTGCTGATAACTTATAAACCTTCCTGCTTTGGGAAAGGGATTGTTGTGCAGAATCTAGTCCCTATTTGTGACTTTTTTTTTTTTAGCATGGCTTCTATTCTGCCATCTTGACTGTAGGTGAGTTGATATTTTATTTTAAGGAAAAGTTTTGTGCTACTCATGCACTAAGCTGCTTATGTCTCCATGAACTCATGCATTCAAACTAGTTGTATTTCCCTATTATTATTTATATGCAATATCCAAACTTTCCATAATGGCCAATAGCAGTTTATTCCACTGTTCTTGTGACACATTTTCACTGTTTTTTGAGTATTTCCTCACATTTTTGTCACAAGCTGCTTCAGGTTCATTTTTCACATTATTATCTCTGTGGTTGCTGGTTTCCCCAAAGATCTTTGGTCTTTTTTGGTGGTGAAGAGTACTTGGAAACCAAGATCTGATGGCTGCAGTACTAGGAGAGTTTTGTTATTTCATGGATGTCTCAGTCTACAGCACTCAAAATAAAGCTATTTTAATGTATGCACATGAGCACACATTTTTATAAACATATATACATTTAACATATAAACATTTCTCTATATGCACATATTAAAAATAGAGGAGCAAAGGAAAAAGAAGAGAAGAAAACAAGGAAGAAGGAGAAAGAAAGAAGATGTTAATAAGATTTAAAAATATAAGAAGGGCTGGAGAGATGGCTTAGAAGTTAAGGCACTTGCCTGCAAAGCCTTAGGATCCAGGTATAATTCCCCAGTAGCCACAAAAGCCATATACACAAGTAGCACATGCATCTGGAGTTCATCTGCACTGGCTAGAGGCTCTGGTGTGTTCATTCTATCTCTCTCTCTACTCCCCTCTCTCTTTCTTTCAAATAAATAAAAATATTAACACACACACAAGTCACTAATTAGTATATGTGGTCATGCTAAAGTAGTTTCACAAATAAAACCTAAAGCTAAATATTCACATTAGATCAAGATCTTTAGGAGAATGAGATTTTGCCTTTAATTCAGATTTTTACAAATTTTGAAAATAATGACATGTTAAATTTGACTACAGTTTTGGTGTGTGTGTGTGAGTGAGAGAAAGAGACATTTGTGTGCAGATGTGTATGCCTGGGCACATGCATGTACAAGCAGAGGAGAATGTCAGGTATCTTCCTTTTCTGCTTTCCTGTGTGTTTCTTTGAAATAGTCTCTTACTGAACCCAGACTTGTAATTTTAGGTCAGACTGGAGGACCAGTGATCCCCAGAGATTTTTTGTTCTCCACATTTTACCAGACTGCAATTACATGCATGCATAGCTATACTGAGCTGTGTATGAGGGTGCTGAGGAATAAAACTCAATGTGAATCAGCCCTGTCAGGCCCTAATACTTGTGAAGCAATCACTCTTATCTACTGAGCCATCTCCTCAAACTTGGTTTAACTACATATTTTGAAAGAATTCACATTCATTTCATGGGATGTAATTTACATGTAAAGCCTATATAAGTAACATATGTGCACATATATCTTACATATGTATGCATAGGTTCTTCCATTAAGTTCCCATGGAAATACTTTGGCAGAAATAGTCAGCAGCAGAAGTCAATGTTTTCTGGGTTCTTATTAGATAACCTACATAATTGCAGGTTAGAAAGGGTTTCAAGAACCATCCTTAGGGCATAAAGGTAAAGCTTTATAGAGGAAACCATATGGACTGACAGGAAAAGGCCCTATAAAAATATTAATAATAGCACAACAACTGTGTTTTGTGTATACATGTGTTCTAGAAAGATGCATGCAAATGTAAACAAAACACATTAATTTAATTTCTCTAAAGTATAAACAAACATTGCCTTGTTTGGCAGAATCTGCAAAATCCATATTGCTCCCTTTGGCTTTTTTTTTTTTTTTGCAACAACAATAGCAGTATGTTTTGTATTAAACCCATTGTTACTGGGAAATCAATCCTTAAATATACCAGCGTGGCTTTCCATAATACTAAGAATCCTCATTTCATATGAAAAGATGCAACTTCAGCTAAACACTTTGGGGCCTCGAAATTTTCTTACTTTCTTTCTTTCTTTTTCCTTTTCCTTTTCTTTTCTTTTCTTTTCTTTTCTTTTCTTTTTCTTCTTAACAAAGGGAGGATAAAGTATTCCCTTCAAGTTGTAGGCAAGAGACAAACAAGGGATGCTGGAAGCCTGGACACCTTAGTATGCTGGGAGCTGCTGGAGAGGGGACAGAACCATATGTGTACCTAGCAGAATTACAGAGTCACCCATCAAAATGTGTTGCTAAGGTTGTTTGCTTGTAGAGCTGTGGATAGAGAAAAACGGGGACTCTACATTTGGCTGATATCTCTAAAGATAAATCTAATCTTGACTAGCCGAACACCTGGATGAAGACTTGCCCAGAACCCCAAGTCATCATTAAATGTGACAGACAACATGGACAACTGCTACATGGCCCCAGAACCAGTGAGATGGAGACCTGTTGGAGAGACCCAACTGTGGAGGGGTGTCACAGTAAACAAATTATCATGCCACTCTTGAAGAAAAGTTCTGTGCTGCTTTAGTCCTTCTACTGACTGGACCATGATCCTCTCCAGATTACTTTCAAATAGGAGTACTGGAAGATTGTGTGCATTAAAGGGAAAGAGGTTGTGGTTGACATGAAGTAGGTTGAGATGCTTCTCTGTGAGAATGGGGAAGCCACAGCTAAGGTAAAGAGAATTTGCAGCGATTATATTGGTAAAGAAGTGGCAGTTCATTTGGCATGAATCTTTAAGAAATGGTTAGGTGTGATTTTAGAGTTCTATCAGGAGCATCTTTTTGCCTTCCCCTTCTGCATGAATATGAGCTCAACAAAGGCAGTAACTCTATTTATCATTGTCCTCGGTATCTCTTTCTTTCTTTGAAAAGATTATCTGATGCTCAGTAGAAACACAACAAATTTGATGACTGAATGAAATGCCACCACGAATGTCAAATGAGAATTTGCATATTGATCTGAGACAAGGACAAAGTAGAAAAGAAGTAGGACAACCCTATGTGTGCAGTGTACTCTTTGGTCCCTCTGACTTTGTGCCTGCTGTTTCCACAGTGAGTAGAAGAGAATTCCCTATGTTGTGACAGTACCTGCATTTGTGGTACCAGAACCCCCTGCTGAAACTTGACTTAGGTAATTTAACCAGATACAATTACTGGTAGTTGCTGCTTGCATGTTATTCCTGTTGTTATGCACATTCCTAAAAGCCTGACATGGGAAATAGGAACTTCAATGACGGGACCAGAAGTTGATGGACCTTGAAAATAATGCTAGGTTGGCTACAGAGCAAAAATGGTTGGAAATTGTTCAACAAAATAAGTACTTTGTATAGACCTGAAGGTTCCAAGACAAGGACTCCCAGGCTATGGTTGCAGACATTTTCCCAAACAAGAAACTCATCTTTGATGTTGATGATCTAGAAAATAGAAAGCATGGTCAAAACTGAAAATAAGCTAGTATCCTGAACAAAAAGATGGTTATTTTATGATCTACTAGATTGCTGTGATGCCCTTGTGTTGTTCACCTTTGAACAAAACCATTCCCCCAAGTCAAGTAAGCTATGAAGAAAATGCCACCATCCTGGGTACTGTGCTAACTGTTGTCATAGGAATGCAATAGGAATAGCATGACACACACACACACACACACACACACACACACACACACAAAATCAAGCTACAAACCTTACAATTCTATTTCCAAGTATGTCAACACAATATGTTGGTATTGTCTAACCTCTGAATTTAAGTTAGATTTAAATAATAATAATAATAAAAGGAGGTCTTCTTTTGGAGACCCCCTCTCATGTCAGGTTTGATTCTTCTCTACACCTTTTATATGAACATCTTGCAAATGCTAATTAATTAATTCTCACAACAGTCCTGTGAATTAGTAATTCAACCCTTGAAACCTTAGGTTGGATGATCTGGGAAATTAAGAAGAAATGCCTCTTACTACCTGAGAGGCAAATTTTTCTATTATGAATTTCCCAAGTAGTTCTTGAAAAAAGTAGACAAACAAGAACCTAACAAATTCTTAGAGTTTTATGATCAAATTAGAAGAAAAAAATCAATAACATTATTGTTGTCAGTTTGAACTTGTAGGAGAATGAGCTTGGGACATTAAGGAACAATAGAAGTCTCTTTTGATCCTGATAACTTCATTGCTGAATCTCTCTCTCTCTTTTTATTAGCTTTGCTTCTTCTGATCATTTATTTACATGCAATTGACCAAACAGGAAAAAAGAAAGTCTCATAATTCAATATATTGTGCTGTGTGATCACATTGATGCCAGAGGGTTAAAACCTGGACTTAACTTCTTAGAGAAGGGAAAAAATTGCTGGGCTGGGTTCCAGTGAGGAGATTTTCCATTTTCTGAGGCCATGTGTGCCTTGTCCTAAAATCTTTAGGATTTTAGGCCCAAGTAAGTAAACATGGTTTGGAATCATTTATGCAGAGCATGTTTGGTAAATGACAGAAATTTACTTCAGATTGGAGAGGTTTCTAAAGAAGACAGAAGCCAGCCACTACATGTAATATTCCACAGTGATGAGTAGACAACAAGAAAACCCTCTGTCTTCACATCTGCCTCTTATCTGGGGCTGAAGGCCTTGGTGTGATGGGGGTAGGTTTGAATATTGCCTAGAATGTTTAACCTCCGAGCTCAGGTGTGGTATTCATTCATTCATTCATTCATTCATTCATTCATTTTAACTGATATGAAACATGAAAAAGGTACTTGTTTATGGGGTACTCTAGGATGTTTCAGTATGTGTACACATTGTGGAATGTTTAAGTCCACTAAGGTTCAACATAGTGTAGATTTACCATATCAACATATGATAACTCCTTAAGTCTTTATCCTCTTATTTTGGTAAAAAGTTCTGTTAAGGTTTTCAGTACCTCTAGTTAGCATGTTAGAATTTATTCATCCAAATTTTTTAGTAACAGTGATAAACTCAGTACATTAGCAATTAATTTCAGACAACATGAGAACTAAAAGAAGCACAACTGTCCTTGTTATATTCATTTGCATCTCATTTATGTTCTATCTTGTTAGTTCTTTCTTATGAACAGTTATCACACAATATATCACTTGTAATATATACAATTAATTCTGTTGTCCAAATTCCTTTGAAAAAAATCAGCTAAACTGCATTGCTGTACTGTCTCAACGTGTTTGCCACTGGCACCAGAATATCTTGTTTTATTTTGAAACAATATGGATAGCAAATGTATCTGTCCCTCAGTTAGTGGTTGTACTTGAAACACCCACACTAAGGCTGCCTGTGGTCTGACATGCTTTTGAAGATGTAGAAGTTAGCTCTATGGAACCTAGTAAAAAAATAAAACAAAATAAAAAAGACTCCAAAGACCCAATCAGCTCAGATCTTTTCTAGCTCCAAGGGCGACAGGGAGCATACTGTGAACCATGGAGGCCAGGAAGCTCTTCTGACCTGCCTGTTCTAGCAGGAGCTCCTGTGTCTTACATTGGAAGTCAGCAAAGCAAGGACAGGTGGGAACAACAGAGTGATCTCAATCTCATTCGACCTGTACTTAGAAAACAAAAGACCACTCTTTCCCACAGGAACCACAGAGTCAAAAGTAGAGGCTTGATAAGAATTATTGTGCTTGGGTTGCAGTTCTGACACTTCCTATCTTGTTTAAAGAATTAATCTCTCTGTCCCTAAATTTCCTCCCCTGTCAAGTTTATGTAACTGTAGGACCAATCAAAGGAATTAAAATGAATAATGCATTCCACAGGCTAGTAACATACAAAGCATTACTCAAGTTTTCTTTAAAAAAATCGAAAGTAGCATAGACATGATAAATCTCTCCATATAGTCTGAAACTTTGTTCAATATTCAACTCTAATAAAAGTTCAGATTATATCATGCCTAATTAGCTTGTTAATTCCTTGGTTTATCTATTCTGTTTTGTGACTCTCTTTGACATCTTTTAATGATGACATATACCTTCGAATTTAGCCAAAACTTACTGGACACACTAATATCCTAGTCCCATATTAATGAAGTGTTATTGAACACTAGGTTTTTTTTCTTTGCTCTCCTTTTTGGAAATCTGAAGAAAGATTTTGATGTAGTCAAAAACTGGAGCTGGACATGGTGGCGCACGCCTTTAATCCCAGCACTCAGGAGACAGAGGTAGGAGGATTGCTATGAGTTCGAGGCCACTCTGAGACTACATAGTGAATTCCAGGTCAGCCTGGGCCAGAGTGAGACCCTACCTTGAAAAAACAAAACAAAACAAAACAAAAAAACAAAAAGAAGAAGAAGAAGAAGGAGAAGGAGAAGGAGAAGAAGAAGGAGAAGAAGAAGAAAGGGAGACTCACCCTACAGCCTAAAAATGAACATGAAACCAACAACAATACAGAAGAAGATGTGCATTTGCTTGTGCTTCTAAAAACTTCTCCAATACTTGTTCTAAGATACCTGCATGGCTGTGAGATATTATTTTGAATACATGCTTCTGTGTCTTCCAAGTGTGCAGTTTATTATGTAGCTTCTGTCATATCCTAACAATGAATAGAGGGAAACTCAGATTTGTTTTACTCATGAATGGTTTCTGATTCCTTTTGCAGTTGGGCTGTATGATAACTGCCAAGTGGAAATATACCATTTGCACACTAACTTATACTGTCAACAGAAGAACAAAAGATACCAGAGTCAGTTCCTTAAATATATCCTAGCAACCCTGTCTGTATTTTACCACAGTGTCTTCAGTAATTAGAAACTAAAGCAATGACAGTTGCTTAACTCCCAAATCTGAAATTGGCCACACTTGAGAGGGCAGTAATATTCATGGTTGTTGGGGTTTGAAAGGGTTATAAACAAAAGTCACAATCAAAAAATGTTCTGAAGCAAGAAGAAAACATCATGGAAACATAGAAATATAACAAAAATTTGATTCTACAAATGTCACCTGTTTCTTGATCAGCTATGAAAATCAAAACAGAACAAAAGATTCCTACTGTGGTTAGCATTGTGTAACATTTTAACGTGACTTTTCTCAATGAAAGAGACCATGGGCAAGCACCTCTCCATTCCTGCCTGAAATACAAATGACTTATTGGTGCTATTTTTAAATAAGTGTGATGAATAGCAATTCAAAAAGAGTTGTTAAAATATTTAATGCATTTTATCATCAAAATCCCACTTTTATACTGAGTTCTGTATTACTAAATATAATTACTTTCTTTTTTCTATTATCTATGGAAAAGGAGAAAACATCAATTTATTAGATTATATTGATATACTAGTACTAGCTATTACTTGGTTCTCATTATATATGAAACATGGTATTAAGTGATATTACTCTAACAAATTTTAGTCTCAGATCAGCAATGGAATGAGGTAATAATACTACTCAAATTTTGTAAATGTGAATCAGGCTTGAAGGTTTTTAGTAACTTAAAGATTAGATAGCTGATAATTCTAGAACCAGAATTTGGCTCCAAAGACTTTTTATTTTTAATTCCCTCTTCTTCCTTCTCTCTCTCCCTTCCTGCTTTCTTCCATCCCTGACTGTTTTGCTCTCTGTCTCATTTGTCTACAGGCTATATATCTCTTATCTGAAGTGCTTGGGACCAGAAATGTTCAAATTTCACATTCTTAAAATTTTTTTTGCAACATATTCATGCACCCCATGCACATAGCCTGAAGGTAACTATACTGTGTATAGTTACTGTACCTGTTTTGATTGTGACCTGTCAAATAAAGTCAAATGTAAATTTTCTATTCACGAGGTCATACTTATGCTGAAAATGTTTTGAATTTTAAAGCATTTAGGATTTTCAGCTTAATCATCTCAACTTGTATATATATATGTGTGTTGTGTGTGTCTCTGTGTATGTGTGCACACCCATGTCCATAGATACTTATCACATCCCCTTTCAATAATTTTGTTTGGTGAATATTTATTTATTTATTTATTTTTATTTTTATTTTTATTTTTAATTATTGTTTTTTATTGACTTTTATGTTGCACCCCACATTGGGCACCCGTTGTCTTTTTTTCCTTCACCACCAGCAGGTAGAGCGGAAGAGAGAGAGAACTGGGCCAGCCGCTTTTCTGGAAGCTGAGCGGGAAGGCGGGTGTCACAGCTCAAAAAACCTCCCAAGCCACCTGCGAAAAGAAAACCACATTGAGCCGGGAGAACGTCTAAGGCGGAAATCTCTCCTTTATTGTCATGGGGAGGTATTTATATATTTTGAGGAAGGGGGTGGGAAGAGAGGATGAGAGAAAGGTATAAGGGCCAATATTATTTCACCACGTCAGCAGCAGCTGGGCGGAGGCAGTTTCAGCGTAGGTGCTGAGTCACTGCAAGGACAGGTCGCGAAACTCTACTCAGGCTCCGGAAGCTTGACTAGGCCTCACCGGGAGCCAAGTACAGGTAAACTCTGGCTGGGCTCAGAACCACTAGTCCTCACACCGGGGCAGGGCCCAACACTTTATACTTACATACAAAAAAAAAAAAAACCACGTGATATTTCCCTTCCCTTACCCCATTCCACTTTAGAACTCAAGTCTCCATCATTTACAGTATGGAACATGCAGTGTATTTTATCCATTGTTGTGCATCAGAAGAAATACCTGAAAAATTGTGAGAAAAGATGGACTTTGGATATAGATGCAAAAGACTAGTCCAACATTGAAGTTCATTTTCCAAGTGGGATTTAAAATACGTACTTACACATAGCCAAAGTCAGTAAGGGTTGAAACTTGAAGTTAGTCAAGTTACATTTTTATTGAGAACTTTATCAAGTCAGGGCTTCAGTAAGAGATACACCTCTCAGGCAGGTCCGTGAGGACATTTGCAGGAAGGATTAAGTGGGGGATGAAGACCTTCACACATTGTGAGTAGTCCATTGAGTGCAAGCCTATACGTAAAGAGGTTTCAGGGGAAAAGCAGTTCTTTTTGCCTGGTTTCCCTTGCTACTTGGTGGTGAGAGCATCTACCCTGTTGCATTCATCCTTTGTGGCCCTCAGAACCCACCTTCTTTAGTCTCCCAACATGGACCTATGACCTCCAGCTCCCTTCAGTGCCAGGTCAGCAACTGCTGAGGCATCTGGCTTAAAGAGCTTGAGTGGCTTCCTGGATCTCAGCATCTGCAGTGTGCAGGTGGCTGTTGTTGGACTGCATAGCCAGTGCTGTGTAAGCTGATCTAATAAATCTTCTTTGTAATATAAATTTATACTATCACTTTTGTTCCTCTAGAGAACCCTGACTGATGTAATCCCCAATCATACTTTCCTTTTTCTTCCAAATTTTGATAAATCAATTTGAAAATTGATATAAACCACATTAGAATTATTATAGTAACTTGCTACCAAGGCCAAATACTATTTTCTTACTCCTCCTGGAGTTGACTTAGGGTTTCTAGATAATAAAAACAAGCTTTCCAGCTAGATAAGGAGGTAGGTCTTCCCTAGAAATTAGCTTAGACTACACACCTCTTAACCTCACGAGCCAGACAATCATCCTTTCCTCTCCACAAAAGAGCCTGGGAGAGAGATGAGGCCAAAAGGGAACAATTCTAAATTAACAACAACAACAACAACAACAACAGAAAAACTAAACTTCAAAGATTCTGTATTTGGAATCTTTATGATGAATAAAAAGCTTCCCAACAGAAAACATATTGCAAAGTTGTATTTGTGCTAGATTCAAAGTTTGTCATTTTTCCTCTCGTTGGATAAAAGGGTGCAGAAAGATCTACCACAGATTTCTGGGGGCAGTCAATAAGGGCTCAAAGTGTCTTCTTCCTACTTTAGGTAGGTAAACAAATCAAAGTCTCCTCTGTGCACCTCTAATTCTCAGAGTTGTTAGTAGTCTGATCATCAGCCATATTGTGTATGAATGTAAAATGGCCCTCAAACGTCCGTGTGTTTGAACACTTAATCCCCAGATGGTGGTGCTGTTTGGGAAAGGTGTGGAGTCTTGGGAGAGAGAAGTGCACCCCTGGGGAAAAGGCCTTGAGGTTAGAGCTGGAGCCTGCATGTACTGATATTGCTCTACTCCTCTCCTGAAGTGATGCCAGCTTCCCGCTCCTGTCATGTCTTCCTGTCCATGCGGGATCCTATGCCCAGGAACTGTAAACAGAACTAAACCTTTTCGGTAAGCTTCTTCTAGTCACCTATTTTGTAGATGCCACGAGAAAGAAAATGATACACATACACTAAATAGCCCATTTTTGATAACGGTAAGAAGTGCTAGTATTAATAATAAAACCAGTCAATGCATACGTGCTGCTATGAATAATAAAAGATGATCGTGGAAGTGTAAGACTCTTGCTGAATCAGGCTCAACTAACACATTTTAAATTCTGACTTAGTGAAAAGCTTGCTATAATTTCACTTAATCATTCCCAAATCCTAGGTGTTAGGTTTTGACATCTGTAATTCCAGAAAGTTAATTAAAATAAATATGGCATCCAGTCTACCGGATTGTTAATTAAAGCTGAGATTCAAACCCAGATCTACTCACTTGGTCAAGTTGACAGAACCTAGTCCCATTCACTCAACTTTAGTATCTCAGTTAATCACTCACTCTTGTAGACAGAATATGACATAATACAAATATCCACTACTAAAATTCCTTGTGATTTAGGAAGGTATTTCTCAACTAAGAAGAATGATCTCAAAATATTTGTTATAGTCAGGAAATGTTTACAATCCTGTCTCAATAATTTTATTGCCTCTAGGGATATGAATATTGTCTTTTCTCTGGAGGCCTTTTGAACATAGTAGGTTAAATGGATAATAATGAACATTTTAACCTTACTGCAAAGCCTATCATCTTGCCAAGATTTTCTTACTTCTGTAAAACCTACATTCAAGGAAACATCCCCCTCTATGATTTAATGCTTTAGGGTTGAGAATAGGTTTTGATATCTCTGCCTTTGTTAGAACACTCTTTCACAGAGTGCTTTCTCAGACTATGACTCTCTGAAACACTTGTCAGATGGAATTCAATATGTAAGACTTCACTTATAAGATCATATTAGGACCAAAAAAATACCTAGAAAAGAATAAAACAGTAAATCAGCTAAGACCTTGGCTGGGGCAGTATAAATTAAGCTATCAAACTAAGAAGGAAGTGACTACAACAAATAAAATGATTCATCTGAGATAAAATATTCAACAAATGAGAATTATTACAGTTTGGGGAATTGACTATGACTTTCTTTTCTCTTAAGGTCTTAGTCTGAAGCCATCTCAATTTTGTGTTTGGTGCAGGAAGTGCATTTATCACAAAACTGTTGATAGGTTTAACAATGGGGAATGGGATGGTGATCTCAGTCACTCCCACAGGGAATGAGATTGCTTCATGGAAGTGAAAGGGAAAATGCTGGATCGGGGAAGAAAGGAGCCAAAGGAAATGACAAGAGCGTTATTCCCCACGTTCCATGAGGTGCAGAGGCTGAGAGAAAAACCAGGGACCCAGACTTGAAGGGAGTTCAGGTGGAAGCAGCATCTCTTCAGAGCATGAGAGGAGACATTTCACTCTTACTCTCCTGACTCGTGCTCCCTGAGTGGTGAGAGTCTGTAGATCCATCTTGCAGCATTCATTTTCATCACAGCTGTCAGCGAGAGGCTCCTGCATGAAGCCGTTTTCCAAATCAGCATTGTGTGAACCTCTTTAGTGCAGGACAGTAATCAGACAGGCCTCAAAAACTTAGTTTAAAATGATAGATGGAAGCTGTTTTCAATTGGGTTAGTAATTATCTCCTAAGTATTTTTGTATCCATGGTGACTAGGTCTCTGTACATAAGCATCATTACATAAACGTTTGCAGGATATTTGTATTGATTAATTGATTTGTTCATTTGTTGTAATTCACACAAATTGCCAAAACACAAGCATAAATTCAATGCTTAGTTTTTATACAAAGTTTTCTCATAATTAGTTTAAGGAGTATATGTACAATAACAAAACAAAATCTGACATTAAAATTTATTTTATTGTGGAAAAGCATATAAAATCCTAAAATTTTCCATTTTAACCATTTGTAGCATGACATTCTATTGCAGTAATTACATTCACAAGAAAATGTAAGCAATGTCACTGTTGTGGTTTGATTCAGGTGTCTCCCATAAACTCATGTGTTCTGAACGCTAGGTCCCCAGATGATGGCAATTTAGGAACTGGAGCCTCATAGAGGCAGTGTAATGTTGGGGGTGGGCTTATGGGTGTTATAGCCAGCTTCCCCTTGCCAGTGTTTGGCACACTCTCCTGCTGCTGTTGTCCACCTGATGTTGGCCAGGAGATGATGTCAGGAAACACCTGGTAGTAATATGAAGCTGACTGCATCAACCACCATCTAACAAAACTTTTCCTTACACTAAAGATTCAGTAACAGTTAAGCCATAACTCGCATTCCTTCTCCCAAAAGTCCTGATTATCCTTAACTTCCTGTATATTTCTATCAGTTTCTCTATTCCAGATTTTTAACATAAGTAGAACCAAGCAATATTTGTCCTTTTTCATCATTTCACTTAGTATACTATTTTCAAGGTTTATCCATACAGAATGATCACTTCATTCTGTTTTCTTGTTTGCTGTGTACCATACTTTCTTATTAGACTGTGAAAGCAACCATTAATAATGGACATTATATGAACCCATTTAGAAGATTAAGAAAGGGAGGCTCCAAGAACTATATGGCAAGGTCACATTAATTACTCTGAGGCATGGGCATAGCTCATCACAGTGCAATACCAGGGCACCTCTCTGCCTTCCTGTTCCACCCATTTTCTGTAGATACACTGTACATTTGTTTACTCCTTGTCATCTGCTTTTTGAGTTTGTGCATTGTGTTTACCACTAGATCTTTAGTCTACCACCACGAGAATAGTGGTAATAATCTCAAGATGCCACTCAATTCTTCAGAGGAATGCTTAGTTAAGAAAGAACCCCCTGCATCTTGTTCTTCCTCTCCTTCCTCTCTCAAAAATACATAAATAAATAAATTTTATTTGTTTATTTGGGAGAGTGAGAGGGAAAGAGGGAGAGAAAGAGAGAGAGAGAGAGAGAGAGAGAGAGAGTGAGAGAGGTGTGCCAGGGCCTCCAGGCATTGAAAATGAACTCCAGACACATGTGCCAACCTTGTGCATCTGGCTTATCTGGGAAACGAACTGAGGTCCTTTGGCTTTGTAGGCAAACATCTTGTGGTAGTTTGAATATATGTCCCCCAATATATTCAGTGTTTTACTAGGTATAGTTTGCATCTGCAATCACCTTGCTAGAGGCAATGTCACTGGGAGCTGGTCTTAAGGTGTTAATGGTGGGTTTGAGATTCCATTGTAAAGATATGCAAATGTGCCTAGCAGGAGTTCCTGAAGTGTGCTGTGTGACCTTTGGGCAGTAGTTTTGCTCTGTGTGCTGTGGTGACTGGTTGGTTTCTTGCTCTCTTGCTTGGCCTTGTGAGAGCAGGCCACTTCTTCTGCCGTTATGGAACTTCCCCTGGATCTGTAAGCTTCAATAAATAATATCCCTTCCTCCATAACTGTGCCTGGTCTGGAAGTTCATCTCAGTGAACCTGAAGCTGTCTGCAACAGTAAAGTGGTACCGAGGAGTGTGGGGTGAGATGAACCTGACCGTGTGGATATTCGTCTTTTGGAACCTTTGTTTTGGAGGAATGGGCATGGACTTGGTGCTTGCAAGTGAAGGTGCCTTCTGGAGTGGTAAGCCAAGTTTTATGGACTATTCTGATGACAGTTTGAGAATGCTAAGTGCAGACTGTATTGAACTTCGAGGGTGGTTTATGAGCTTTCTAAGGGGAAGGAAAGACTGCAGAGGACTTTGTTGGAACTGGGCTACTGGCATAAGGGATGGCTACATTCCGCTATCCAGGCCCAGGACATTTGATCAAGGTTAAATTTGTAATGGACTGATGTGCTTGGCTAAAGATATCGGACTGAGATTTTAAGATTTTAAGTTGGAAAACCTCAAGCAAGTTAAAAGCAGAGGCACTGAGACTGGTTTTAGGTTACTGGAGCTGCTATTGTCAACGCATTAGCAATCTTAGGAAGGTGGAAGGAAGGTGGCCTGACTTTATTTACATTAAAACAATGGAGAGGATGCCTGAGGAAAGACTGTTAGAAATGCAAACTCTTTGGAAAGAGTTGACTGGAGAAGGAACCTGCTTTTTAAGGCTATGGTTTATTTTGTCCCTGGATTTAGAATATGGCTGTGTCCTGCACACCTGGTATTAGTTTTGGAAATATGAAAAATGCATGGAGTGGTCATGAGTTGCACACGGTTCCAGGAGCCGCTGCTGAGATGCGGCATGAGGCAGGGCATGAAGACCCTCAGGAATAGGCTGGAAGAGCCTTTGGAAGATGGACCGTGGTTTGCATGGAGACCTGAAGATGTTTTGGATATACCAGGACTGTGCAAAAGGGCTACCATGGAGTGCAGTGTTGACATGGGATGAAAGTTTTCCCTGGCGACTCTGCCCAGCTGGAGGGGCGGAACTGGAAAACCTGGAGACTGTCAGTCTATGGTAATATTGAACTTGAACTGCAGAAGTTTGATGACTGCTGATGGTGGCTGAGTTTGCATTATTCTAGTCTCTCTGTGCTATGCCTTATACCAGTTAAAATGTTTACTCTGTGCCTTTACATGTTGAAAGTATTCAACTTGTTTGATTTTACAGGACTCACTATCTTAAGTTGATCAAGACTGTGAGAACCTTTGAAATTGGACTGAATACAATTTACAATGTGTGATAGTTATAAATCTATTAGGGGCCAGGAGCTAAATCTATTGGGGGCCAGGGGCGGAATGTGGTAGTTTGAATATATGTCCCCCAATATATTCAGTGTTTTACTAGGTATAGTTTGCATCTGCAATCACCTTGCTAGAGGCAATGTCACTGGGGGCTGGTCTTAAGGTGTTAATGGTGGGTTTGAGATTCCATTGTAAAGATATGCAAATATGCCTAGCAGGAGTACCTGAAGTGTGCTGTGTGACCTTTGGGCAGTAGTTTTGCTCTGTGTACTGTGGTGGCTGGTTGGTTTCTTGCTCTCTTGCCTGGCCTTGTGAGAGCAGGCCACTTCTTCTGCTGTTATGGAACTTCCCCTGGATCTGTAAGCTTCAATAAATAATATCCCTTCCTCCATAACTGTGCCTGGTCTGGAAGTTCATCTCAGTGAACCTGAAGCTGTCTGCTACACATCTTAACTGCTAAGTCATCTCTCCAGCCCAATAAAATATATATTTTTAAAACAAAAAGGGCTGGAGAGATGGCTTAGCAGTGAAGGCATTTGCCTGCAAAGCTCAAGGACCTAGGTTCCCTTCCCCAGTATCCCTAAGCCAAATACAGAAGGTGGCACTCGGATGTGGAGATTTTTGCAGTGGCTCGAGGCCCTGGTGTACCTATTCACTCTCTCTCCATCTATATCTACCTCTCTTTCTCCCCCTCTCTCAAATAAATAAATATATAAAATATTTTTAAAAGAGAAACGATTTATTTTTAGAAAAATATGACATAGAGGGTTTACCCAAATACTTTGAAACAAATATTCATCTCAGTTGGTACCAGAACACTTTTAAAACACAAAGAACTTTGATAGACATTTGACATCGCTCAGCAGTTCTATAGACTTTAAGTGCAGCAAGATTCTAAATCTGCAAGAAGAAATACAAATAGTTTACTAATTCTGTCATAAAGAAAAATAAATATCAAAGACACTCATTTATAAGACTAGTCATTTGCTTTAAACTTTTCAATGAAAGGTAAACTCAATTGTTTTTGGAATCCCACAAAGGCATTTCTTATTCTAAAATGACATCTAGCTAGCCTCTTCTTGAAATAACTCCAAGTTTCCTTATAATATAATTATTATAATTCAGAAATGTGCAAAACATAAAAAGTCAAAGAAAACAAACTTAAAACTAAGACTGACAAAAATCTATTGCCAAGACTTCTTGGAGTAATTATGAATTACATGGTAAGTGGAATGAATTTTAAAATGTAACTGATGAACCCATTAGAAATATGCCCAATAAAATTAAGACAATAATGTTGCCTCCTTCCTTATTGTTTATTTCCTACCATCTGACTCATTTAACTTAACACAACTTCTCCAGAATTAACACACCATTACTTCATCCAATTGTTTCAACTTCTTAAGATAGCATGAATGACGGCTGTTGCATGAGGGTGTCACATGTATTCTAAATGCTTCATGGGAATGTAAGAGAAGGGAAGGAAAAGTGATAACTTTACAAATACAGACTTTATACACCCAGTTTGTTCAGAGAGTTAAAGAAATAGTGGAGGCTTTGAGCCTGTGAGGCATATAAACCTCCTGATAGAATTTACGAAGATGGACTCTCTCTATGAAGGAAAGCATGTGGCAATGAAGACATATGCTAAGAAGAAAAGGGATATAGTAAGATATTACTTTTCAAGACAACATAAAATATGACATTTGCCTCCCAACTGATGTAGCTAGGAGCAGAATTGACATAAAAAGTTAGTCAATGATGAAGAGATTAGACTTGGACACTTCTCCCAGACTGTAGGAGACAGAATAGAGAAATAGTGCAGTAAGAACATGAGAGGCAGGAAGATGGGTCAGTCACAATGTACTCAGCATGCAAGGATGAGGACCTGAGATCACATCCTTATCACTTCCATAATAGCCAAACACAGCTGAGTGCACCCTTAATCCCAGCACTAAGGTGTCAGAGATGCAAGGATCCCTGAGAGTTGTTGGCCTAATTGGTAAGTTCCAGGTTTAATAAGCGATCTTGTCTCAAAGAAGTAAGGCATAGAGCAATTGAGGAAGACACTCAATATCGGTCTCTGACCTCCACACGCACACTTGCACATGTACCCTCCCATACATGTACACACATGCATGTGAACACATACACACAACATGCACATATGCAGAAAAACAGGGCAAGATGAATATGGCAAGCAAAATGAAAACCAAGATTCTCTGTAAAGGTAAAGTGTCTCTAAGTAAAGCAATCAAAATAGTAACAATAAAAAGACTTAACAGGGTATAACTTCCAGGAACTTAAATAATTCTTCATTATATAGTTTGACAAATCCCAATGGAAAGAAAACACATCAAAATAACATCATATACAACCTTTCAAAATGTCTTTATAAAGGAAAATTGCTGTAATAATGTACATAGAAAGGAGGGAATTCAGTCTGATTTTTGATATTTTTTCCATAGCACTAATAGCTATGAAAACAGCAAGTAATGACAATATAAATTTTAAGAGAAATACTTGTGCTTTAGAATTTAAAAATAAAACAAAACAAAATGAACTATTTTGTTTATAATGCAGGTACAGTTTCAGACATGTGCAGTTGAGAATACATATTATATAGGTAGTTTTGCCTAAGTTATCATTTGTTGCTACAGTTTTAGTCACTGAAGGAAACCAAATTTTGAAAATCAGAAAAGAAGTCAAAATGATAAAGGGAGGAATGTTAAAATAGTTAAAACACAAATTTGTGGGAAAATTCTGTATATTTAGCTCCAAAAGCAAATAAATTAGCAATGACTATTTTGAAAAGTTCTTAGTGTCAATAATAATTAAACAGAACTTGGCACTAAAACCCGAGGTCATAAAATGGTTTAGAAACAGAGTTGGGTAAGGGATAGACAGTGAAATTATGATGAAGTGTTACTCAGACATCAGTTCATATCTGACTTTGCTCATTCAGGAAGTATATATTAAGGAATAAGAAGAGAATTGTGAAATGCTGTCTTCTGAATACAGCATGGAGTGTGCACTCATGAATTCATAACTGCTTTGGTCTCACACATGACTGAGCCTGTCAACACTGCACCTTTGATGGAAGAAGGCTACATGAGACTACAGACCTCTCAGAGTAGCTAGTGGGAGCTAAAGGTTGCTGGGACAGGGAGAATCAAGTTTATCAGTGGTGTGGCCACTGTCAAGTTGCCCACTCTAAAGTAAATAACCTTCTACCCATGTTCATGCAAACAACCCTAATTTAACTCGATGGGTAAAAACAAAAACAAAAACAAAAAAACAATAAAATTAAGATGGAGATTAATGTGGAAGAAGAAGGGTATTAATGGGACAGGGAATAATAAAAAGAGATGGTAATAATAATATGAAAACATGTGATACATGCATGAAAATGTCAAAAGTGGAAAAAACATAAATTCAAAAGAAATTAGAAGTACAAACTTAATAGGATGCTGGTTCAGATGTTAAAGACATTTGTTCTGTAAATCTGCTGACCTGTAGTAAGATCTCCAGTACCTTTATAAAGATAGAAGCAAAAAGTGGCACATGACTCTGTAATCCCAATGTACCCACCATGTTGGAAGGCAGAGTCAGGAGAATTCCAAAGCTTGAGATAACAGCTAGTCCAGCCTTGCCAGTGGCAAAAAAAAATAAAAATAAAAAAGAGCGATCCTCTCTCAAACAAAGTGGAAAGTGAAGACTGACACACCCAACGTTGTCCTATGATCACCTCCACATGTGTGTCATTGCATTGGAACACCCATGTATATACATTGTCATACACTCACATACACATATATAAATTAATAAAATTTAAATAGAAAACATATTAGATCAATTACACAATGATCACAATTTTTAGTGAGACACAAATTCACAGGGAGAAAACCATGACATCTAGTTGTGGGGGGGGGCTTTCTGTTTGTCCTTAAACTTCAATGATTTCTAAATAAAAGTACCTGTTATACTTATAATCACCAAAGTCAACAAACATTAATTTAAAGCTGTTTAAAAGGGAATCTCACAGAATATTAGAATATTATTGGCAGAGGGTGCAAGTTGGGACTATCTTGACCTGTCCTAGACCTAACCTATGTGGGGTGGAGAAAGCTGGGAGAGGAAGAGTCTGCCTCTAGTACAGGTTATAGGACTATAGCCAAATTATAACAGTCTTGGATTTGATGCTTTAAATGATATTAAAAATAAAAGGTTAAATCTACAAAGAACTCAAAAAACTAAATAAAAAATCTAACAACTCACTCCAATACTGTGGCAGAGAACTAAAGAGGGAGTCCTCAGAGGAAGAATATAGATGGCTAACACACACTTAAGAAAAAATGTTCAACATCCCTAACCACTAGTGAAATGCAAATTAAAATAACTATGAGATTCCACCTTACACCAGTAAGGACAGCAAACATTAAAAAAAAATCAAATGAAAACAAATTTTGGTGAGGATGTGGAGAAATAGGAACATTCATTCAGTGTTGATGGGAATGTAAGCTGGTATAGAGTTACCAATAGATCCAGTTATTCCCTTACTGGGCATTTACCCTAAAAGCTCCACATCTCAGTTCAGAGATATTTGCTGAACCATGTTTATAGCTGCTCAATTTGTAATAGCTAAAAACTGGAATCAACCCAGGTGCCCATCATTGGATGAATGGATAACCAAGATGTGGTTTATCTACACAATGGAATTATACTCAGCAGTAAGTAAAAATTTGAAACAATGAAATTTGTAGAAAAAAAATGATCAAACTTGGAGCAGATCATTCCAAGAAACTTCACACAATCAGAAAAATGTAATCGTAGCATGGTCTCACTCATCTCTGGTTCCTAACCTGGATAAGCCTGAGTTGATGACATAACTGAAGAGCATCTTGAGACTTGGACAATAGGGAGAGTAGGACTTGGGGGAAGGGAAAGGGTGGAGGTCACAAAACTGAACCCAAATTGAACTGGTGCCATAGAATCCTATATCCTGGAAGTCAAACTAAAAGGTGAGACCCTCAAGAAGACCTTAGGGGGAGCACCTGAATCAATGGGCCCTAGAGAGGGTGAGATGAAACCGATCCTTAAAATTTTCCTGTTTTTCTTTCTTCTCTGTCTTTTTATTTTTCTCTTTTCCCTTAGCACTGGCCTGTAATTCCCTGTACCAGGATGTGGTTTACATCCACAATGAGTTGTTGATCAGAGAGACCTGCTAGATCTCCCAAAACAAACAAGGCAGATTTCTGTCAGAGCACTTGATTACCCCCCAGAGGTTAATGGTGAGACTGTACTGCTGAAGACACCATATGCTGTTAGCACCGACCATGGAGAGACCTTGTTGGAATCTGGAAGAGAGCCAGTCCCCAGACAATTAGCCCATCTAGTGCTGGAAGGTGCTACATGAGCTACCAGGGGAAAGACACCAACATCTGTCCAAGCAATTCAAAGTATAAGCAACTCAGAAGCAAACACTTGACATGATACTCACACAAGTGCAATAGTGGCACATAGCCATGGTGGGTAACTAACTACTCTTGGATTGGCTAACAGAGAAAATCACTCAGTAGAAAGGAAACCATATCTGGAACTGGGAAACAAGTCAGAATCATATCCAGATAATTATTCTGCTTTCCATTGTCAACCTCCCACTAATCTTGGGCTATAAGAGGGTCTACACCCTTTTAATTCTCTCTAAATTAATAATGGTTATCCCATTTAACCAGTGCTGACTTCACTCTCCTTTGGAGAATCTGCTTCTCATTTTTAGATGGGAGCTGAACCTGAGGAGATAAACGATTCAGTGCACTTCACTCTAGCCCCAGCTGAAACCACAGATGAACTGGAGAAATAAGCTAGAGAGCTGCTGTCTTAGTGAATCTGATATCAGCACAAGAGCAAAGGACATAGACACTGAGGACACTCAACACCTACCAAACTAGAGATCCAGAGGCTCCTAAGTGCCCATCACTGTAGTAGACTTGCTCCCAGTATGGCTCACGGAATTTTGTGGAAGAGGGGGCAGAAAGATTGTTAGCGCCACAAGTTGGGACATTTTGCATAGAGACATTGCCTCTCCCCCATTACTGACTGCTGCCCCCACAATGCATGACCCACATCCCCATGGGTTGACCTGCATCACAAAAGAGGAAGGCCTGTTCAGAAAAGGAGCATGGAGGAATGAAGGATGGTACCAACATGTGTTGTTTACATACTAAATATACCCATATCTAATAAAATACTAAAAAAATCTTTTAAAATCAAAAAGAAAAAAATAAAAGGTCAATTCAAATGCATGGTGAGATCTATTTATATACCATGCTGGCCATCGTGGCACACATCTGTAGCATACTTCAGCATTTGGAAGGCTGAGTTAAGAGGACCTTAAGCTCCCACTCCAGACCAGAGTCTAATATATAGTGAGATCCTGTATCAAATTACACAAACAAAAGACGATCAATCCACTTTTACGATTAATTCAGAAACATCAAATTTAGATGAATGGGAGTATTGGACCTTTCTTTCTCTCGCTCCTATCATTAAAAATACAAGCAGGGAGTTGGTTCAGTTGGTAAAGCATTTCCCATGTAATCATGAGGACTAGAGTCTGGATCCCCAGCACCCACATAAATGTCAGACAAGCATGGTGATGGTCTGTATTCCCAGAGTCCAGCACAGGAGATGAAGATGGGATCCCTTAATTAAAGAGGCTAGCTAAACTATAGCTAAACTAGCTGAATTAGTAAGCTCTGGGCTCAAGTAAAAGACCTGGCCTCAGTGAAAACAGTGATCAAGGAAGACTCTTGAGGTCCACCCTGACTTTCACATGTGCATTCACATGAATAGCCACCACACACACACATGCACGCACGCACACACACACACACACACACACACACACACACACACAAAACAAAAATCAATCCAAAGCAGTGTTATATCTGTTATATCAATGATAACTTCTAACCTGAGGGCAGGCTAAAATAAAATATAAAATATAAAATATTTAAATGTTGATGCCTTAAACGTGTTCATAAAATCATAAACAGCAAATATCTTCTGTTCCTGAAGAACATTCATTCTCCCTAACTACAAATTCCAATGCCATTACTTCCCTTTTCTGTTCTTGTTATTTTAAAATGGGACTCCTTGCCTCAGAGTTATGTAGACTAATGCATATGGCCAGGCACATGGAATAGTTTAATGTCAGCAATGACAGTCTTTTATATGTAGTCTACATCTTCAGAGCTGTAAACCTAGCCCTGCTCATGGAAATGGAATAACTGACAGAAATGAATAGCTCTTAAGTCTTTCAAGAATCTTGTTTTCACTGGTACATTTGAGGTCCTGAGGTATTATTCTCAGAGGCAGAGCATTTATTAAATCAAAATGCATTAATGTCTATGACTTATTCTGTTAGGTTTCATTTTCTTCTAGCCTCAAAATAAAAAGGTAAATCTCATGTTGATGACTAATAGCAATGTGTCACCAATGCCCATTCCTAACGCTGCTAACATGGCCTCGTGGCACATGGTGCAATCAATAATCTCCACATCTACCAAATAGCTCTAGAAGAGAGAGATCTGGGCTTTTTCTTCTGTTCAGTTGTCTCATATGTTTTGTTTTAGCTTAATGTGTTTGTCTGGATACTTGGACACCATGGTGATAGGCATCATAGAAATAAATAGACATAGACATAGAAAAGAACTACAAAATGAAGTGAAAACTTGGGGGAACTGGGAATGATACGTGTATTCACCCGAGCTCTTGGCATTTTCGTTCCAGCATTCAGTGAAGGGGGAACTTAAAAAGGGACTTTTTGTCAGACTTGTTAGTGGGTGATTTGTCTAACTGCTATTTTGCTGACAGTACACTATTGGAGCTCATTAGCATGCTGGGAGTATTTGATTAAACATGATGCTTTCGCTTATGCTTTGCTGGTTATTCCTTACATCACAGCTCAGCTCTTCATTACCCTAATACAATATTACACAGTGTGACTTGGTAGGATGAGAAAAATTGGATTCAGAATTAGCATTAGAGAAACTATGTTTTATTACTTATGGTATTAGTCCTTTACAAGTCTCATTTTCTTATTTAAAAGATATTTTATTTATTTGCAAGAAGAGAAAAAGCAAGAGTGAGAGCAACAGCGTGAGATAAAGAGAACTCCATACATATGTTCCATCTGGCTTTACATGGGTACTGGGGATTGAACCTGGGCAGTCAGGCTTTGGAAGGAAGCACCTACCACTGAGTAACCTCCCCAAGCCAAGTCTCATTTTTCTCATCTCTCAATTATTTGTATTAATGCCTACCTGAAATATTTATGGCAGATCAAAATGACAAACTAACTTCTAACATGATTCCTAGCAAGTATAAGGTGCTTAATAAATGTTCATCTCAGTTCTCACTGGCCTTGTCCATGCAAATCATTTGGTTTCATTTAGTGAAACAACTGTCCAAGAAGAAGGAATGAGACAGCCAAACTACTTTGTGTCTGTTGAATGTTACAAATGTCAAAATCACTCCTGGTTGTCACTCTGTCTCTTGCCCCTCCATGGGGTTCCAAGACCCAAATCAAGGCCTAGGTCAGTTTCCATGCTAGAAAATCCAGGGTATAAATCTTCTTATCTCCCTTACAGCTATGTTTCTTGGATATATTTGTTTGAAAACACCCAAATAGAAACAATAGAACCAGATCAGTTAGGTTTAGGGAGGTCAGTATTCAAAAGCTTAGAAATAAAACACACACACACACACTACTATCCAATCAAACAAAAGCAAACAAATGCCTGGAGATGATCTAGCCAAAGGGTTCCATCTATCATTAGTGGTAGGGGTTGGGCATATTTTCCCCCTTCATGTTAAATGCAAGTCTTAATTTGTGTGCATTACTTGCTTTTGTGGTTGAAAAAGGAGCCAATAAAATATTAACTATTTTTCTCATTATTCTAACTCTAAGTAACATTGAATCTCTGCATATTAGTGAATAATAAACTTACTTCTTTGTTATTGGTGCTTTCAGTGGCTATCCTGGGGAATGAGGCCTAGGATAGGTTGATAATAAGGGCTTAGCAGCCTCAGTGGTGCAATGCTGTACCTTTCCTGGCTAGTGGAGCAAATGGAAATTTCAGCTTATGTCAATTTCTTCTGACTGATATGATTTACCCAAAATACAATGAATACTTTTTTTCTGACATTATTACAAATAATTTAAATTGATAAAACTATACATTCATTTGAAAAATATGATTATGAAAAATTGGAAATAGTCATTTCCTGAACTTTTATAAATGCTAGGACTATTTTTAGGATACTTAAATCAATTCCAAATCCAGTGTTGTGCACAAGTAGCTTCCATTGTTCTTCATACTTGCATCACATACCCTCATATTTCCTAATATTTTTGTTGAGAAAGCAAACAAATTCAAATGTTCTGTTTTAACTTTGCCCATAAACCTAAATCCTCAAGTATCATGTCTTCTTATTCCTAATCAAAATAAAGTTCTGAGAGTAATTGGTGGGAACAACATGCAGGCTAATGGAATGTTGGGAAAGTTTATTCTGTAAGCTTGGGCTGGTGCCGTTAGCCCCAGGGTAGAAGTTGCCTATTCCAGAATGAGAAGGCATGCAGCCATACAGATTCCTGGTACTGATGTCCAAAACCAGACTGAATGCATAATGACAACAGTTTGCATCTTTGGATGAGCTCAAGCTGCTTTCTAAACATTTGGAAAATTCCCTAGGTTGAAAAAGAAGCATCCAACTTGGGAGAAGTCCATCCATGAGTGGTCAACCTATATGTGATGAGTGCCTACGATGTAACTTGTGTGTCATTCGTAGGGATGTGGAAGCTGTCAGAGAGAGAGAGAAAAAAAGCATGGTCCTACTCAAAGCAATTTAGAAACTAATTGGGAAAACAGAACAAACATCCATAAGAAATTAAAGAATAATTTTAAATGCTAAGTGAAGGCTGCTGACTTTCAGGGTAATAGGAGTTCTTGGGTGGATAGGCTCAATGTGTTTGCACAAAGTCCGGGAAGGGTTTCTTAAAAGATTTGAGCTGAGATTTTAAGAAGGGATATGAAGAGAAAGAAAATTACACTGCCCCTGGGCCGATCATGCACATGACAGAGTGGGGATAGTGAGGTGCATGGTAGGAAGAAGTTTAAATAAAGATGGAAAAGTCAAGTGGGATCATACTGTTTGGATTTCATGTAGGGAGAGAAAGCTACTGAGATGCTGAGCATAGGGGAGGCATATGATAAACTGATTTGAAAAATAAAATCTTCTAGCAATTGCATAGAATGAAGCTAATTTGATTTTAGTCTTATAGAGACTTCTAAGAAAACATGAGGAAACCATCCTTCCTTTAAAAGTAACTTGACTACTGTGAAGGAATAAAGATTTATATATTTCAGTTTGGCTACCAAAGGCCTGGTTTATCTAGGGGTCAAAAGACATCATAGGCATGATCATCTAAAGTTCTGAATACAGGCTGGAGAGATGGCTTAGTGGTTAAGGCATGTGCCTGCAAAGCCTAAGGACTCATGTTCAACTTTCCTTGTCCTGTATAAACTAGACACACAAGGTGATGCAAGCTTGCAAGGTTACATATGTGCTCAAGGTGCCTCACATGTCTGGAATTCGATTAAAATGGCTGGAGGTCCTGGCATGCCAATTATCTCACTCCCTCTCTCTCTTGCTCTTGCTTTCTCACATCAAAAGAAAAGCCAGTCTATTGGGCTTGCCTCAAAAAATTTTTTTTTTAAATTTTGAATAGTATGGGTTAGTTTTGGTAGTCAGCCTTGGGCTTCATATGTCTTTGACACTGGCCATATAACATAACTTCTCTAAAAAGCAGGTCCCTTCCTAGTTGTGGTATGAAGAATTATAAGATGACTTTTCATGACCCTTGTTGTTGAGTGTCATCAGAGCCTACAAAATGGATGAGGTATTATTTCATGATTACATTATATTACATGACAAAAGGATTTTTAAGAGCTAATTAAGGTTATTGGTTAGTTGACCTTAAATTATTTCAAGGGGGAATTTATGCAGATGAGCCTGACCTAGTCATTTGGACTCTAAAAGGTAAGCTGTGATATCAAAGATGAAGAAAACAGAAAGAGCCATGTGCAAGAGAAGTTCTCCTGCTGGCTGTTGAGTGTTACAGATTCAAGGACTTGAGGCAGGAAGAGGACCCTCAATGCTTTAAATGGATCACAGTTCAGACTGATCAGTGTTTAGTTGCCTTATGAGACACTAAGTGGGAACAGAGTTAAACTCTGCTCTGAATTTTGACCTACAGAATTGTATTTTTTGTTGTTGTTGTTGCTGTTACCCAGTAAAGGTATACCAACACACTATTGAATGTAGCTAACAAAAACTTCAGTAATGTTGAGGAAATTAAATAAAATATTATGAATAAAAATCAAAGTAATTAATGTAATGCCTGCATATCGTAAATGTATAATAAAGTAGCTATTGTAAGTTTTCTTGTTTTTATTAGTTTGTGTACAGAAGTAGAGTTAGTAAAAGTATATTCTAAATTTAATAGTAATCTCATAAAGAGATAAATGATGTTCAGTTAGATGGTAATATTTGTGTTTCTGGGTGCCCTTAGAGCATCTACAAGCTAGACTGACTAATTAATTACGTGTACAAAGCATGGATTTCTCCTGTTATGTTAATTTTTTCCGGAGAGATGTAAACAAACATTTATCTGTTGACTCCATGTAGGGCATTGATGGCAAATGAAGGAAACTATTCCACCCACATCCAGTTTGGGGAGTCTTTGTGTATACGGTGGTTGCTTACAGGAGCATGAATGAGGGGTTACTTCCAGGAACGTGGGTGAAGTGTTAATTACAGGAGCATGAGTGAGGGTTACTTACAGAAGCATGAGAGATTACTTACAGGAGCATAAATGAGGAGTGACAGGAGTATAGAAGGTTCAAAGGCAGGTGCAACACTGAAAAACCCACCCTAGAATGGACGGTGACTCATGAAAACTGCCCTGCTGGGATCCCATGGCCTTGCAGTCAGCTCTATGGAAGAATCTTTTCCCCTGGCCATTGTGTCCTGTTTTGTAATCTACAGACAGGGCCTTTGGAGTTTCATGACTAGCTGAGTTTGTTGAGTCTTGTCTCCTGAGATTTTGGGGTCTCTTAAGCATCTTAGTTTCTTGAGTGGTATGAGCTTACCTCTTTCTTCTAGGATGGAATGTTTAGTTTGGAGAAAGTAGCTATGAAACATTCTATTTAGTCTTCCTGCTCCGTTTTTACACCCTCACTTTTAGGATGTTCCCTAAGCCTTGGAGGAGGAGAGAAAGATATCCAATTGTCCTTCTCCACTTATAGTTGAGGGTAGGGCCACTATGCCTCCACAACTGTCACTTTTTCTCAATTTCTTAAATGGGTATGATTCTCCACAGTAACTGTCACCCACTGCAAAAAAAAAAAAAAAAAAAAAAAAAAAAAAAAAAAAAAAAAAGAAGTTTCTGCCCCCTCTTCTGCAAAATTCCCTGAGCCATAGTGGGTGAGGTTTTTTTTTTTTTTTTTTTTTTTTTGAGAGAGAGAGACAGAGAGAGAGAGAGAGAAAGAGAGAGAGAGGAAGACAGAGATGGGCATGCCAGTAGCCTCTTAGCTGCTGCGAACAAAATCCAGATGCATGTGCCCCCTTGTGGTCAAGTGCGGCATTGCACCCTTGTGTCGCTTTGCATCTGGCTAACCGTGGGACCTGGAGATTGGAACCGCTGGTGATTGGAACTAGCATTCTTAGGCTTAGGAGGCAGGTGCCTTAACCGCTAAGCCATCTCTCCAGCCCGTGGGTGAGTTTTAAGTCTACTTCAGTGATGAGCTCTTAATAATAATAATTTTAAAAGATGATATTAAAAAAATTAAAAAAGAAAAAGAAAATGAAGTTTATGTCCTTGATCAAGGCTGACAGTGGCAATACACAATACAAATAAACACAAATGTTTAGAAGACAACTTGACAAGCATATCATACGCATTTAACAAAATAATAGACCTGGCCTCTCTAATAAGGCTTATGACCTATTCAGCCACAAGTGTTTACCTTGGTTTACAGTATCAAACGTGAGTCCCTATCTGTGGAAAAGGCCTTAAATCCAATCAGGAATTGGGTGATTGTACCAATGACAGTCATGCCACTCTTGCACCAATCAGTAAATCCTGCCAGACATGTTGGTAGTACAATAGACAAGATCCATAAAACCATCTAGGACTACCTGCAACTATTCATCCACAGCAGACTGCATAGGCCCTCCCAGCACTACAGCGGACAGCCAGAAGCTTACTGGACTGACTCAAGGTACAGATCGTTGGCGTCAAGGAAGGATCAGTATTTATATTACTCCATTTCTCTGCTTCCAAGGCACTCAGCTTGATCCAATATGCCCATGTGCCACAGCTTCATGAGCCAGGTTGTGTCATGTTTGTTGACTATTTGTTTAAGTCTTTCCCAATCCAAAGAGTTCAGACAGAGTACTTCCTAATTTGTTCTCTTTCCCTTGTGACCCACCAGCTGTAAGAAATGACAGGTCAACACCTCTGTCTCATTCTCACTTTTCTCCATCAGAGGCTAATGCAGAGGATAACATCCACATGTCTTTTCCCTTATTGTACTTTGTGTCTTACATAGGCAGATTCTTTCTCAGTAGAACGTTCAGACCCAGTTGCATGTCTTATCACCTATAGCAAAGGCCAAATGAGTGCTGATACAGCCTGCTCTTATTTCTAATGTTGCTAATTGCAGAGATTAAAATATATTTTTTAGTCTATCAGCCGTTTGTGGACATACTCACAAGATAGACACCATCCATTGATGAGGTGAGGAAACCCAACACTACTTCCCAGAGAGCAAAATGGTCACCCCAGGATTCCCTCAAAGGACACCCCACTTTCAGATGGCTTTCAGATGGTTGCATGTGTTATCACCCATGACAGGGAGTTATGAAACAGCCATTGCACCAAGGAGGCACACCATCTTTTACGTCATGAGGAAGGTATCCATGTCAGGATTACCTGCATGTGTGCTCCACCCTTACATGGATCACCTTAGGTGTGTGCATCATCATTCCCTGCAGGTACCATGACACTGCTCCTTCTTATTGCAGTTTTAGTTCTGTTAGTTCATGTCTTGCTGTCAATTGTGTTATGTGACTTTTCCTAGGAAGACACATGCAAATTTATCTCAGATAGGGCACTGACCAGACCAGAGAAATAATTCCACTTATGTCCCGTTTGGAGAGCTAATGATTTTATTGATTTTACTTATAGGAGCATGGGCTATTTAAAGACAACTATATCCCCAAAAAGCCTTTCCAAGAATGGTGAAGATTCATGAAATGTGTATCCCAGGAGCATCCTGCTCAACTTGCAGGCAGCTCCACTGAAGATTCTCCTCTTATGTGAACCCAACAATTGCTTACTGTTTATATAGTCTTGGAGAAAGCCTTGTGAGATTTCTGAGCTCTTGGAGTATAGCAGCTCCTGAGCTTTTGAAATCTCCTAAATTTAATTACCTTATTGAGTGTTATGAGCCTCCCTCCCTCTAGGAGGAACAGTTTGAATTTGGAGGAATAGCGGCACAGCAATTCCACTTGACAAATCTCAGCAGGTTGTTTTACTTGCAGCAATAGAGGACAATCCTGACTGCATTAAAATCACACACCCACTGTCCTAAGGTGTTTGGGATCAGCATGAGTCAATCAGTAGAACAAGTTGCTAGTACACAGCATTAGCTGTCCTATAGGAATACAGTCAGTAGATTACAGTCAGGAGTGGAAAGCTAAGCTTAAGGAACTAGAATCTTTATATCACGAGTCACAGCCTGGCTGCCTTGTGCAGAAGGGGGACTTTATATCTTCCAACCCTAGGAGTAACTGCAACGTTTAATTCAGAAGCAGAAAATGACATCTATTTCCCAAAGCTATTCTCTAATAAGATGTTCGTTTCCTACAAAAGAAGGCTAGTGCTTTAGTCCACAAGACACGAAAGAATATGAGCAAGCAAAGAGAATGTCCTCCTAACAGGAGCCCTCAGCATTGAGATATCAGGTGAACATGCAGAGCGTATACCACAGTTGGAAAGTAAGCTCTGGTACATGTAGCTTCTGAAGGGTTGGTAGAAAAGGTGGAAGACTGTTGGGAAACTAAAAAGACACATTCAAAGAGGAAGAAAGAAAACTAATGGAATGTTTCCCAAGGAAGGAAATGATCAACAAGGTCAGGCACTACCAACGCCAAATAAGGTATTTCAGCTTGCTCAGCAATAAGAAAATTAGATGAGCCTGTGGGGGTGGGTGCACATAGTCTTAAGATGAGAAACAAGGAAGCAGAGGCTATAGGAAGATATGCTTCCTTCAGGCACGGTGGACCACGGAGAAGCCGATACTGTAGCAGACACATGAAAGAAAGGTAAGTAGTTAGAAGCTAGCTTGTTTTCTAAGGGTACTCTGCCCCTTTGTGAAACAAAACTCATCCTTTTCCTGAGTACACATGGCTCTGCGTCTTCTGTATGAGGCACAACACGCCACTCAATCAAGGCAACCATATGGTTCCCACTCTTCAGTGTCCAGGTGCAGAATGACAATGTGCAGCCATGAAGAAGCCATTCTTCATCGTTCAGATAGGGTACAGACTGTGGAATTGTGTGGGCTGTGGAGACCAACTGATCTGTATTCAAACATAGCTTCCATAATTTACTGGCTGTGGGGATCCTTAGCCTGAACCTACATTTCTTCACCTTTAAAACAGAGCTAGTAATAAATAGATCCTGGGCTTGTTAGGATCATGTAAATCTCTGAGCACAGGCCTGCCTCATTACCAATGATAATTTTAAAAAAGTAAAACCCCTTTAAATTACTTTGAAGGCAAGCACTAGGACCTCACAATCAGTTACATTAGTTTGTGTGGAGGCAGCTGTGACAAGTGGGGGACTTGAGACGTCACTCATGTACAGCCACCTGCCCTGAGCAGTGCACCAGGAAGTAAAACATCTTCTCACCACTGGCCTTGCATGTATCGCCACCAGCCCCAGGCATCCCAGTGAGCTTGTCTCCACTAAGCTTGGCTCGGCTATCAGTTATTTCAGTGCGAGCATCACAATAAAATTATTATTTCGTGTCTTAAACTCCTTTGACAAACTGTGTTCAACTTAATTACCTGAGATAAATCCCTGTTTGTTCAGAAATGACAACTATGGCTGTTTGCTAGAATTCTAAGAGTCATGTTTGGTATCCTGGGTTTATGCGTCCTCGGATGCTTCCTTCCCTCTCAGAGCAGCAGGAGTGACGACTGGGAGGCAAATGGTCAATTTAGAGGTCCATGTAAGCACTAAATTCTTCTTTCACTATTTAACCCATAAAAGTGATCATATTTGATTGGAATGAAATGTGTTGTTGGGGTGGCATTCATGACATCTCACATAAAGGGTGGCTGTGAGTCCTTCAGAGCACACTGACGCACGACGCCCAGCTGCCCAGCTTGTGTCACGAAAGCAACCTTCCGTATGGCATGCGCTTAGCAACTAATTAAGCTAAAGAGACAAATAGGAGGCTTTTACAATTTTAATTGACCAGCTTCCAAATATGATTGCTGCTATTGTGATGTTAAAGTATGGTGCAGTGTTCTGCATTTGAAACCTCTTAATCTCATTGTCATAATTAAATTTGTAAATAAAAAGGTCTATGCTAAGGGTGGGAGTTATATTATCTGTTTGTTTTTCTTAATACAAGTATGGCACTGGTCATCTTTGTGATTAAATCATATTTTTGTGTGATTTTTTTCCCTGAGATGAATTATTATTTACTTATGTCAGTAATTTTGTCCAAATATGATTTAGACTTTAAAAAGTTCCAATGTTTAACAGTTCTGACTGCTGTACTTTAAAATCCCTTTTTATTTCTGCTTTGTAATTTCTGAGGACAATGGTGTTTGAGTAGGTATGGTCATGTGCTGAGTTATTTGTGGGTGTTCTCTTATTTATCCATCCCATGTGATGTTACCTTCTGGCAGCTATTTCATCAGAAAGAAAGCAGGATTGAGGGATTAGCAATCGTGATGTCTTCAAAGTGTGGCAGCTGCTTCACAATACACGTGGCTTGGAGCTAGGCTAGCCCTTTGACTTAGAGTTTTCCCTCCCTAAGGGAAAGGCTCTGGGCAGCACCCCGAACACCAAGAGATGGGAGGGTGGGACAGAAAGGCAATAGAAAGAACACCTAAGCCGACACCTACCTCACCTTCATTTTATAGTTGAGTGAAGTGACAGTCAGAGATGGTAAATTGTCACTTTAGGGAGAAGTAAGACTTACTGAGGCCTTCAGGCTGCAAATTTAGTGCCAATATCACTAGAGATATGCAGGAAACGACTAAGGTTACATTTGAATTACAGGAGAGCATCTGTTGCAGAATAAACGGGGGTGTACCTAAATCGTCTAGATTTTTTTTTTTTTTTTGCCATTTTATTTGCTCTTTCCTTAGGTTTTTAGAAACAGTGAGTTTTTTATTCTTCATTTTGAATGTTTAATGTCACTTAGAATCAGTCTATGGTGTCTAAAGGCACAAATAATAAAGTGTTTAATAAACCACTGGCCAGTGCAATTAAATCAGGATGACGTCTTTATTGGTTTTTTTTTAAAATCCCATTAACATGATTGAAGTTTTAAATAATCTTCTTAAAACTTAGTTCATTTCCTAATTACTAAGACTGCTTTTTGACAAAAAATGAAATGTTCTCAAGTCTTCTCAGAACATATGTGCAAAGATTTTTAAAGATGATCAAAGTTTGGTGAGGTAACCTGCCCCCGATTACAAGGCAACTCTTCCAATGACTGAAGCTGATAACGTCTTTCTTGGAAATGCACAACTTCAACATGACTACATTTCTATTACCCACAATAGCTACGCTGTTTGAGGGTTGGGTCAAGTTTTTAAAGACGGAATAAGTGACAAGTTAAATATGAGAAGGTATTTAAATGACAACATAAATACAGCGATGTGTTATTCAGCCCCATGACAAGCTGATATTCAGACGTTACTGCCCCTTGGTGATTGCCCTTTCAAATCGAGGAGGTGTTGGTTCATTATAATGAAGTCAGCTGTTTTTAGAAGCAATTTGCATCTTGTATTGGGAAAAGAGGCAGATGATCGCTCTGTGCTGGTTTGATCCCTTGCAATGTGCATGGTGATTCACCTGGCTGCCTCCACATATGCATATTCAGAGTCTGCTTTATTTTCTGGGCATTTCCTTTACCATGGAGACCATAAAGATTTATTCCATTTGGTTCTCTAACTATACTGTGCCAGTAGAAACAGATCAGGGGTTGTGTCTTCTTAGCTGACCTGTCACATTCTTCAGTGTCCTCCCTTGTCTGGGAGGAGGAGCCCGGATCAAAATGAACAGTCCTCCTGATGTTGACATTGCTGAGCAGAAGTGTGAACCCAGGAGCTGCCGAATTCCTAGCTCACTGCTCACAGTTTTCAATCACTTTCCAAAAGCATACCCACTGTGTTGCTCACAGGTTTGACTGATGGAGTGCCACATGTGTGTTTATCACTCATGCCCCCTTGTATTGCAATAATGCTAACTTGAATTCAAGGTAATTATTACCAATGTTTTTGTGACGGTTGCAGTTTATGAACTTTAAGACATGGAATTCTTTTTTCCTGGAGAATACTTAGATAGATTAGATTTAAAAATTATAGGCCACAGCACTTTTGCTCTGTCACCCAATGTTCACTGTGAGTTTGCACATTATAACACATGAAAATAGCTCCCCAATAAAAGCAGAAGCCCCAAAGGAAGTTGTTATCCTATGACCAATCTCATGTCTTTGGAATTGCTCCCCACTCCCTTCTCAGTTTTTTTTTTTTTTTTTCTTCCTACTGGGGCAATTATGTGAATTGCTTGTCCCCTAGTGGTAATATGAGTGGTGAATCACTTCTCCCTTTCTTTCTCCCTCAGCAATGATGAAACCTTTGTTAACTGACAACAATATACAGTGGAGAAAGGTTGAGGAACTTTCCATCTGACAGCCTATGAATGGTATCACTTCATCCTAATTCTAATATTGATTGGAAAGATAAGAACAATACATCAATAAGAATTCACATTTCTAAACATTTGCTTTCATTTGGGAAAGTAATTAGCACCATTTTTTTATTTGTGTTATAATAAATAACTCTGGAAAGTAAGTTTATTACTTCATTTATCAATAAATATTCACTTAACAAGCCAAGAGCTAGAAGGTGTTAGGGTACAAATGGCACTCATACGGTATTTACAGTGCAATGGGGAGAATATTTATGTAATTGCTCTTAAAATGGTTTTATAGACTGTGATAAGAAATTTGCACCTCATTTATTAAGGAAAATCTCATGCAGCCTAGGAGAAGGATATCAAAGAAAGGAGAGAATAGAACCTTCAGAATTTAAAATTTGAATACAATGTCATCATGGACTTTTCATAACCAGCATTGGCAAACATGAAGAACAGATAATATTACTTTATGATGGAGGTCAGTTCTTTTATGTTTAGTTCAAATTAGTAAAGAATAAAATAGAATACCAACTCACAACAAAAATCTCAAATGAATTTTCCATAATGAAATTTCTACCTTAAGCTTATTCTAAGCTTTTGTTCTTTCTTTCTTTCTATCTTTTTCTTTCTTTCTTTCTTTCTTTCTTTCTTTCTTTCTTTCAATAATGGCTGATACAGTTGATCAATTTCAGAAATTTTTAAAATGTGGATCATGGTGAAATTCTTAAGGTATAGTGACATATTTTGCATGAAGATGTCTTGCTGTATTTTTCTGCTATAACAGAATATCCAAGATTAGCTGTAGTGGTATGGAAGTAGAATGTTCCCCACTCATTTTTTTTTTTTTTCTGAGGTAGGCTTTCACTCTGGCTCAGGCTGACCTGGAATTCAGTCTGTAGTCCCAGGGTGGCCTTGAACTCACAACAATCCTTCTACCTCTGCCTCCTGAGTGCTGGGATTAAAGGTGTGTGCCATCACGCCCGGCTGTCACTCATGTTTTAATGTTTAATTCCCAGAGGTTTGTGGAACATTTAAGAGGTACAGTCTTGCTGGAGGAAGTGTGTTACCGGAGGCAAACACCTCAAGGGTGTCACAGCCTGGCACTCTTGCACTCTCTACTTACTCCCTGCTCATGTGATGATGAGATGCGGGATGTCTGCTCCTGCCATGTTTTCCCCAGGGGTTAGAAACTTCCCCACAAAACTGGAAGCTGAAACAAACTCTTTATTTTCATTGGCTGCTTCGGGTTGTGTATTCTGTCTGAGCAATGAGAAAGAAACTGTTACACTGGCTCATTTATAATAAACAGGAATTTATGAGTGCATGGCTCTGTAGGCTGGGAAGTTAAAGGTTGAATGGCTGGGTTCTAACAAGGGTCTGTTTGCTGTGTCACCCCATAGAAGGTGTAAGGTTAACAAAGAACAACAGACACACCTCACTTTTTAAAATATATTTTACTTTTATTTATTTCATTGAGAGATGAGAAAGTAGAGAGAGAGAGAAGGTAGAGAGAGTGAGAGAGAAGGGAGAAAGAGAGAGAGAGAGAGAGAATGGACACACCAGGACCTCTAGCCACTGCAACAAACTCCAGCTGTGTGAGCCACCTTGTGCATTTGGCTTCTGTGCATCCTGGCGAATTGAACCTAGGTACTTTGGCTTTACAGTCAAGTCTCTTTCCTTCTTTCCTTCTTTCCTTCCTTCCTTCCTTCCTTCCTTCCTTCCTTCCTTCCTTCCTTCCTTCCTTCCTTCCTTCCTTTCTTTCTTTCTTTCTTTCTTTCTTTCTTTCTTTCTTTCTTTCTTTCTTTCTTAGATTTAAAAAATATTTATTTGCAAGCAGATTGAGAGAGAGAGAGAAGAGAGGCAGACACAGAGAGAATAAGCATGCCAGGGCCTCTAACCACTGCAAATAAACTCCAGATGCATGTGCCCCTCGTGCATCTGGTTTACATGGGTCCTAGAGAATCGAACCAGGATCCTTTGGCTTTGCAGGCAAACGCCTTAAGTGCTAAGCCATTTCTCCAGCCCCAGGCAAGTTTCTTAACCACTAAACATCTCTCCAGCCCAAATCTCACTTTCATAAAGGTGCTAACACCATTCCTGAGCATGGTTAAACACTTCTGAAAGCTCCTACCTTAATTCTGTTAATAAAGGAGTTCAATGAATTTTTGAGGAGACAATCATTTCAACCAAAGAAGAGTAATAATATTATAGATGTTTTATTTATTTGTATATTTATTTATGAGAGAGAGATCTACTGGGAACACTAGGCCCTCCTGTGACTGCTAATGAACTCCAGTTGCATGGGCCATGCTGTACATGTGTCTTCATGTTGGTACTGGGGAATTAAACCCAGGTCATCAGGCTTTGCAAGCAAGCACCTTTAACTGTTGAGCCATCGCTCCAAATTTTTCTTATGGGCATTTCACTTGTATATTTAGACCGACTACAAAGTACATATATAGCATATTGTACTATTTTGGAAGATCCACAGACTGTACAAGTCTCTGATTTATACTTTTGGTATTCACAGCTAAGGGATTTGTGTGTGTGTGTGTGTTTATTTTGAAAGGATTTTTGTCTGAAACAGAAAGAACAAGTTATATATTGGGTGTTTATGAGCCTGGCATGTAAATCCTAGTGTCAGTGTTGCTGCATCTGTGAACCTGGACAAACTTATTGAAATGTACTTTATCTTTCTTCACTGACTTATGATCAAGGCAGAAGGCATTCCCTCATAAGATATTATTTTTCATTACTTTATTTTGAATTTAGCTTTCATTATTTTATCTAAACTATTTTCACTAAGTCACTGGTTGAGCTATCCCTTTATTATCGTTACCAGAGGTGGCTTGCTTCTGCAGACAAGATTTTAAGATGTGTGGTATGAAAAGAAGGCAGTTGCAGTAGAGGGGTGGCTCTTCATCAGGGCCTCCACAGTCCCCAGGACACGAGGAAGCAGCTGTCACGGGCCTGCTGCTCTGCTTCTCTCCCAGAGAGAGAGAACAGGAGTCTGTGGAGAGACCATTCAGGACTTTGAAAGGTATTTTTATGAAGGGCTGGGCTATAAAGGATGTGTCTGGTTTCCTCCTGTTCCTCTCACCAGATCTCCAGCCCTCTTCAAGTGAGCCTTATCTCCATCATGGCCTCTGCCTCATTTCCTTTCTGTTGACTGCTCAGACCTGTCACTCAAGTCCAGTGAAGTCAACTGTCAGCATTTCTTGTCCAACCCAGCGGATCCTGTAGCCATCCTCATCTTGTATTCCTTCCCACCAGATTTCTTTGTCCCTTGGCTTTCTTTTATTCTGCTTAGAACATTGGTCTTTTAGAGACAAAGGGGAATAAGATCAAGGGAAGGACGTTAGCTTTACAACCAGAAGCCAGTTTTGCCAGACTTTGACTGAGGGCAGATTACTTTACCTCTCTGAGCCTTGTTTCTTTCTGTTCTAATATGGAGATGTTGTGAATCTTCTAAGGTTCCCTTGAGAATTGGATGGGTTAAAGTGTGTGTGTTTGGAGCATGGTAAATACCCTTGTGCATTTGACTGAACCTCTGTCTTCAGTGACCTTATAATATACAGCCAGACTTTCCCATGCAGATGATTCTGCTCTGTGTTCTAGCATCTTTTGATAAGCTGTGTTATTTCTCTTTAAAAATCACATTATAAAATAACCCTTATTAAAGAGTATTAAAACTTAACTGAAATTTTTAAACAAATCAACCTTGGAATGGTTTTGTTGAAATTCTCTTCCATATCCTTATAACTCTTAATTGTTTTTTTTCTCCCAATTATGATGTCTTTTTAGTAACATATTTTCAAGGCCATAAATGTTTCACACAGAAACTATCCAATTAATTTTTATCATAAGTTTTCATATAAATTAGGAGCTGGTAGACTTTCCTTTAATTTGAAATGGGAAACATTGAGCTGTCAAGACTTGTAATAGTAGGTGATTCCTATATGAAAAATGTTTATTTAAAAGTGTGAAAGCTTATGCACAATTTATATATTCCTGAGTTATCTTTGGAATAGCTTCTTGATAAAATTCTCTCTTCTAAACTATATTTGCTTTTGGATCACCTCTGGATTTCTTTTCTCTTTTTGAAAAGGTTTTTTAAGACCTATCAGGCAATATTCACCATGCTGTCAGATACTTACCAACTTCACTTTTAAAAATGAATTGAGTAAACAGGCAATGTTACTCTGACAAGTCACTTACTACCATCAACAACACTTGTTGTGAATGACTTGGAACGTTCCAGAAGATCAAATTTGGTTTCCCAAGACAGATGTTTGCCAATATTGATGGAATCCAGAAAAAGAAGTAGAGGACAGTTGCTAAAACAGACATTCCAGAACTATTTTGAGCGATGTCATCATTAGTGGAATAAGTGCCTAGTTTCCAAATTGGACTAACTGATGTGTATGACACTCATGGGATTGTGTGAATCATGGTATTCCTGTTATTAAAAGAAGTTAGTTACTCTATGGTTACAGCTCACATCGTGATTGATTTCCAATTTGAATAAACATCAACCGTTCAATCATACACTTGATTATTTTAGAGAACTAAGCTCCACAGTTTCAAGAAATCTCTCACTTCTTTCCCAGAGAGTGGTTGGAGGTAGAGGTAGTTTCTGTATGCTGTAGGGTCTCCAGGACTTTCCAGATCAGCTCTCTACAAAGCAGTTCCATGCCTATCTGTTTTGCTTGTTGGGTGTCTGTAAGAAAAATTTAATTATGATATTAAAGCCTCTTGGCTTAAAAAATTTGAAAATGAATAAATTTTACTGCTGTCCTTGTAGAGAGAGTTCCAAGGGTCGTTAAATGCCTGCATGGAGTCTTCACAGGAGCCACTTTATATTGACTGTTTATGCTTCATGGAAGACAAATAAAAACATTTCATGTTCCAAAATAAAGAACATTAAAAAATGATACAGATGGATCTCTTCGGTTTTCAATTAATATTTCACAGATTAATTTCCTACCTGCTTTCAAGTTGAATTTTGAAGTGCTATTGAAGGAGTGGTCAGCAAGTGGCAAACCGCCATTGATGAAATGCCTGTGGCAACAATGGCTTCACTGTGGGCATAGGGAGGGGTTTGTACCAGGTTTACACCCTATTGCTAATAGGATGTTGTCTATATGCTAGCTTTCCATATGATATTTTCTTCTCTTTTCCTTTCTTCTTTTCTTTTGTTTGTAATACTAGGGCTTGAAATCAAGCTTTCACACGTGATAGGGAAGCACATTGCACCTGAATATTGCTGCGTGTGTGTTTGTGTGTGTGTGTGTGTGTGTGTATTTTTACATGTGGATTTACTTTTTTAATTTTTGGAGATAAGATCTCACAAAATTATATAGCCTGGCTCTGAACTTGCAATCTTCCTCTACTTCCAGGGTAGCTGGGATTACAGGCCTGTACCACCAGGCCCTACTTCATATATTATTTTCATTTATTTTTGGTCCTTTCTGTCAAAGATCTGAGAAATATCTTACAGCCATTGCTCATTAGCAGCAACTGCTCCAATCTTTAGAGCCACCAAATGCTGACCCCATCTGACCCTGGTCTTCGTCCAATTCACACAGAAGAAAACCAAACATAACAAGGTTGCTGCTGGGCACAGTGGCGGGAGTATGTTGATATCTACAGCAAGAGAAAGACAGGGTTTGTTTGTTCTGTGGAGGCTTTATTGTCCCCCAAAGAGAAAGTTACCTGGTTATCAACAGAATCTGTCTTACACAATTAATTGTACTGTAATCTTTCCCCATGTTCTTCCAACCTGAAAACCCTTTCTGAGTATTGTTAACTTTGCCAACAGAGGCGTGGCCGGCAAGAAATATTCTTTCCCATCTAGAAGACGGTGGCTTAGGAAAGAATGAAATATTTGGAGGAAGAAAGATGTAGGTTAAATTCCTAGCATCTACTTTGCCGAATGAGTGTGAGGAGAAAATGCATCACTCTTCAAAAATAAATGAATGCTGATAGTATTATGCTATCAATGAAAGGCAACTTATAAAAGAAGGGAAGATGACATAACAATATTAACGTATATAAAATGCTTGAATACACCATACCTGTTTTTACTGTCACATCAATAAAACTTATGATTCCCAGCAGCTGCTTTAGTGAGCAGACATACTTAATGTTTCTTTTTTCAGTACCTTTTCCTTTATTTTTTATATGCTCATTTTCTTACTTATGTGATTCACAGAGAAAGTACTTTTAGAGAACGGAGGAGGTATGGTGGAGGTTATGAAGGGACAATGCTAGATTCATTCCCAACTATAAAAGTTTCACATTTTGCAGTCCCCTTTTTGCCTAAACCAACAAATTACTTAACAAAATTGTGTATGAACACTCATTTGAAATTCACTCTTGTATTTGACAATTTCTAAAGTTCTCTTCTTCTGACATAACAAACTGCTATATGTTGATCTATGGAATGCCATAAGTCTGATTGTAGTACTTATGTTATTAAAATCTAAATATATTTATAAGTAAATTATATCTAAAACTCTACCCAATATCAATTTGGTTTTATAAAACATTAACTTTTCATGAACAATTTCTAATATCTTGTGTATCTGACTTTCTAAAGGTATAATGCAGTGATGGAACAAAAAAAAACATTTCATCACTTTAATAAGCTGATTGTTTTCCCTACTCTGTGATGCTTCGATTTTAAGGCTTATTATATAAATTCTGTTTGGACACTGTGTTAACCCTCAGGCCACAGAGTATTGGCAAACAGTTGATTTCATTTTTCCCATTGGCATAGCTGCCTTTCAAGGCAACACTCCTCCCTTTCTTTTGTTTGAATTGGCTGCAGTGTTTCTTGCTTAAGGGATTTACCAGAATGTGGCTGTACCTGGGACAGAGCTAAAGTCAGGATAAAGGGCTGGGAATGGGACGGTTATAAACTGGGTGGGTAACATCATTCTTTTAGCTCTTCAGAAAAACACATGCACACTATGAGCCCCAGCTTTTTGAGGTGGAAAAATGAACAGAACATATGGTAAAGTGAAAAATTAATATTAATAAATGGAAAAGCTATTTCCCCAACAGACATTTCATTTTAAGATTGTCCTCTACTGGAGTGATTTATTTGACTCTCTAATCTACTTGAAATGGTCAACAGGCTAAAAATTGTAAAGAACTCGCCGTGCAGAAGAAGGGAAAACAAAAGCAACTGCTCTTCTTATCTAAGAATGAAGGTAGACTCAAGTTCTTGTCCAGAACATGGTCACACAGTTTCCATCTGTTCTGGGTGTCAGATTAAATCACATATACAAAAATGCTTAGAGAAGGCATCATTATTACTTATTAAAACCTTAACTTGCACATTTCTTACATTTAAGTGACCTTGAGAAAGCAAGTGAAGCAGATTCCATAGCAAAGCCATGGCTTCTTTAGGCATCTAAAAGAGCTTTCAGAATAAATGTGGTGGGGCTGACTCAGCACCTTGAAATTTAACAGTGAGTGTTAACATTAGACCACTTTGTAAGTTTTTCTTTTTACTTATTTGTTTTGAGAGAAAGAAAGAGTGAGGGAGAGAGAGAGAAAGAGAAAGAAAGAATGGGCACGTCACCTCTAGCTGCTGCAAATGAACTGGGGAATTGAACTTGGGTCCTTTGTCTTTGCAGGCAAGTGCCTTAACCACTAACCTGTCTCTCCAGCCCACTTTGTAGGTTTTTCTGTGTTAAGATCACATTTCATAATGGCATTGTAGTTTGTATTTGAAAAGAAGTGCTGGAATCAATGATTGATTAGTTAATGAGGTACTTAATTTTGATCTTCAGTGAATTCTTCTAACACTGCTCATCCTCCACTACTTTTCACCTATCTCTTGTTTTTGTTTATATTTATCTATTTTATTTGAGAGCTACAGGCAGACAGAGAAAGAGGCAAAGAGAGAAAAAATGGGTGTGCCAGGGCCTCTAGCCACTGCAAACGAACTCCAGATGCATGCGCCACCTTGTGCATCTGGCTTATGTGGGTCCTCGGGAATTGAGCCTCAAAGCAGGGTCCTTAGGCTTCACGAGCAAGTTTTTAACCACTAAGCCATCTCTCCAAGCCCTCACCTATCTCTCTCTCTTTTTTTTTTTTTTTTTTTTTTTTTTTTGGTTTTGAAGGTAGGGTCTCACTCTGGTCCAGGCTGACCTGGAATTAACTATGTAGTCTCAGGGTGGCCTTGAACTCTCGGTGATCCTCCTACCTCTGCCCCTCAAATGCTGGGATTAAAGGTGTGCGCCACCATGCCTGGATACCTATCTCTTTTTATACCAGTATAAACAGGATTTTTTTTATGAGATAGTCAAATGTTCTTTCATGACATTTTTCCTTGCTGTAGTGTTTTGTGTTCGGAAATCTAGTTACTGAAACTGCTGGATTGATATGGCAGTAAAAGTGCAAAGGCAAGTGGGTTCTGGTTATAAATGTGACAGTGGTGATAATAAGTAGTGGCCATAGCTTACTCTATCGTTAATTAATTTATTCAATAAGCCTGTTTATTGGCACCTACTGTAACAGGCCAGCAGCACTCAAAATATGGTGGAATACCCGTGGAAGTTCTGAGTTCCTTTCAGGAAGATTGTGAAGTTTAAACTATTTCCATAATTATACTAACACTGATGCTTTGGTTTTTACACTCATTCCCCAACCACAAATTTTTCTTGATGTTTTCTAGTCTCCATGAGAGTGAATGGAATCAACTTTCTGAGGGTTGCTGGTACGCGTGCTTACGGATACTTGTTTAAAATTGTTCTGTTTTAATTTTGAATACAGTAAGCAGCCATTCTTAGTATATTCCACATAAAAAAAATCCCATTAAGATGGTAACTAATTGTAAACCTAACAAGGGATTTTGAAATTAAACACTTTTGAGGACCTCTGTGCTAGGCAATCTATCAGATGAAAATTATTCATTATGGGTAAGATGTAGATTGAAGATGGTATCTAGGTTCTTTTTTCTCTTTTCCAATATGGTAGCTGAAGCAGAAATTGTCCTGAATCTGTCATTCCTGGACATTTATTTGTTCTCTCCTCATGCTTGAGGTGGCCTGTCCTACTGTAGGGCTAAATTCTATCTGTGCTCAGTGGATTCCTATAAATGCAAGTATCTCATGAATTGGTTTTATTTCTCGTGAACTATGCACAAAAAGAGTGCCTTGCATGTGTATTCATGAGAATATGCTACTTATTAATGGTGACAACAGCCAGTGCAAAGTTATGGGAAAATCTCTTATTCATTTAGCATGTGCTGTCATGGAAAACCAGCAGAAGCAGCAAGAACACATATAGATTATGACTTAATAATCTGTACATATGTGACATGACAATGAAACCTTATGATGAGAAGAAATAAAATAAAAATAAAGACTTAAAAAGTAGAAATACATTTTTAATGTTGATAAGCATTTTATGTGTTTTATAAATGGCATATAAATCTTTCCATTATGGGCTTGGTTATCTTTTGCCATTAGTAAGTGTTTACAAGGAGTCTGGTGTGTATATGAGACATTTTGAGTATATAGATAAATAAAGGCCTGATTTTTGCTCTCGGAAAACTTACAATTTACAACCTAAAATACATGGTGGCCTAGAGTATACTAACCTGCCCGGCTTCATCTAAGAAAGTTTCACAACAAATGCATTAAGTAGGTGTGAAAGAGAGGATAATGGTGTTCTGGGCATAGAAAACACTGCACTTGAACACATAGACATTCTATGTATGGGAAATAGCATGAGGCCATGTGATCAGGTTATATCGACAATAGCTGGCAGTAAGTTAGAAAGTGAGGGTGAGATTACATAAAGAAGGGATCTGCATTCCAATTTATGTACTTTGGATTTTAAAAATTCTTCCCCAGAGATTACATTCCTAAGGTTATGCATGGGCCAGACAACTAATATGATAGGGAGATGTTATGTTAAGTCTCATCGTTTTGTTTTCTAACTTTGGTGTACATACTTTTCTTAGTTTTTATTGCAATGCCATACCAGAGCTGGCATGAAAACCTCGTTAGCATCTCTTCTCAGCATTAGTCAGTAGTCAGTCTTGTCCAGTTGGTGACTTCCAGTCTATATTAATATAAGTATTCGTACCAGGGAAATTGAGAAACATAACACATCACAGGTTTTTCTTATTTCATCCTTACCTGTACATTGTAGCCTTGAGAGTCTATCAGTATATCACTGTTTACCCACTTGGTGAAAGTCTACCTTTCTAATATCAAACACATAGTCTAGTAAGTAGAAATTCACCCCCAAATCAGAAAACAACATGGGCTGTGGTGAGAAATAATGAGTATCCAGTTAAAAAGGAGGTAGTTGTCACTGTGCTCCTGTATAGGTAATGAAAAGGGTCCGTTAGCTTCAAACTATGTCAATTGAATAAGAAAAGCAAAAATCCATGCATATATATATATATATATATATATATATATATATATATATATATTGTTGAAGTTAAATACTTTTTATTACTAAAAAGTAATTTGATAACAACAGTAATAAACATTAATAAGATAAAGTTTGTTGTGGGCAATAAGAAGTCATTGAAGGTTTGTAAGCATGATGGATTTTGTTTCAGGAAACCGACACTGGAAGACAAAGAGGACAGATGAAAAAGACCATCTTTACAATAGGAACTCTGGCTATGAGGATGATGGACAGGGATCCAAAGTGCTTTAACTTCATGTAAATGAGTTATAGCCATGATCTACACACTTCATACTGGCAAGCTGTTCTGATAGCACACACTGGTATTTGGTCAAGAGAGTGATTAAGGACTCATTTTCTTTCTTTTTAAAAAATGTTTTATTTATTCATTTATTTTATTTTGATGAGAAAGAGATGGAGAGAAAGAGGCAGATAAAAAGAGAAAGACTGGGCATGCCAGGGCGTCTAGCAACTGTAAATGAACTCCAGATGAATGTGTCATTTTGTGCACCTGTGGGTACTAGGGAATTGAACTCCAGTCCTCAAGCTTTGAAGGCAAGCACCTTAACTGCTCATCTATCTCACCAGCCCAGTGACTTATTTTCTTATCTGTAGGAAAAGCTCTAACACAGAAACATACAGGGGGGAGCTTCAGATGCATTTTTGTAAAGGCAGCATTGTGATTTTGATCGTGTTGTTTATGTACCTCAGAAATAGCAGCGCAGAGGTAGGAAGATGTTACATAGATCATGTTTGTTTTCCAGATTTAAACCCGGATATTGGCAGATGACTTTATCTGTACCACATACCTGATGGCTGTCTTCCAACAGAATGAAATATTTTAAAGAAAACAAAAGTTCTTTTGAGCTCTTTGCAAAGTCAATGCAAATGGGACCTTGGCAAGGATTTTCTCAGAAAGCTGCCCAAATTCACCCTCATTTCTTCCTTCTTTACTGGTTTGGATAAATAAAATATTTATGATGTGGTAATAAAATCTCCTAAATCCTAAGCTCTTTCATATGTCCACAAGGTGTGGGAAACTTCAGAAGGGTTAGAAATAGCAGGACTTAGTTGAAGTCCTTGACTGGAACTGGACCACTCTGCTGTCTCCTGATGTTCTTCTCCAATAGTCAAGGACACACATGGTACTTTGTTGAATTTTGTCTTGTGAAAAATAATCAAGCTGCATCATGCAGAAGACCCTCTGCCTATTAAGATCATTTAAGTGATGGCACAAGTCTTTAATCCCAGCACTCAGGAGGCAGAGGTAGGTAGGAGCACTGTGAGTTCAAGACCAGTCTGAGACTACATAGTATATTCCAGGTAAGCCTGGACTAGAGCAAGACCTTACCTCAAAAATAAATAAATAAATAAATAAATAAATAAATAAATAAATAAATAAATAAAATAAACACACAAACAAAAGGAACAGAACAAAATGTTTTAATATTTTGTTTGCTAACTCATGAATGGATTCTGTTGATCATGCACATGGTCAGTTTGACTAGCCGTAGCAGTTTATTCAGTTGTAGAGAAGGCAGTGCTGTGTTAACCACCAGTAATCTTTGCTACTGTGGTTAACGCAAGACTTGGCCACAACTTTCTCAGCTGAATCCTTGGAGTGCCACAGCAATGGCTGGATACCTCACACTGCTCTGGGCCTCAGCCTGTTAGAGGATCATTTCCATGCTTTGTTTTTTTTCTGTGTAAAATGTGAAAATGACAATAGTTGCCACATGAAATTTCTAAGAATTTACTGACAAAATACATGTGAAATGACTTTAGCAGAATGACCAGATGATGGAAAATGAACTATACATGTGAACTATTATTACTGCTGCCATTGTTGTTGTCATCAAAGATGTGTTTATTTCAAAAGCAGATGTTAGCTAATGTGGACATGACAAAATGTCCCGCCAGTTACACTGTTACAGGATTAACAGACATTCATTGATCACCCTCCAAAATATATGTTGTCTTATTTCTCCCATGGATCTAATAAATAAAATAAAATAAATCCATTGGAAATTGCTAGCATTGTGCTTATTCCATTAATTCAGGAAGAACTGGCCACTTTAAGAAAAATGAATAATACAAAAGAAATCTTAACCTTTTTCTTTGCTTTTTCTTTCTTTGCCAATCCAGAATTTAGTTACAGGATGGTTTTACTCATTTGTACCAATTCATATCTAGTGACATATCTGAATGGCTGGTCCAAGGATACCAGATGTCATTTGCTAAATAAATGATACCCTTGACTCTAGAAGAATCAATAACCTCATGTGTTTGAGCACTTAGCTTTGGAGACTCTTTGTTTATGCTGACCTTCCATAGGAACAGGCTGACATATGGATGCTTAATCAAGCATTTAAAACAAGTATAAATAACAGGTTCTTACATGTGTGATATCCACAAGCTTGTTAACTTGTTTTTCAAGTTTCATGCACTAGAATATCTAATAAAGGCCATTTAGAGCACAATTTAAATTTTAACACTTTAACCTTAGTATATGAAATGGGTTTGTGAAGTTTTATAAAATGCATTATGTAACTGGTGACATAGCAGATGTTTTATATATTTGCTTAACTCATATATTTGTATAACTTGTGATAAACATAATTACTGTGTGAAATTTCTGAAATATTTATGCAATTTTTCTTTATATTCTTGTCTCTCCTTTCCCCCTCTCATTCCTTACATCTCTCTTTAAAAGGTAAAATATTTTAGTAGCAAAAATGGTCATTTTGACACTGAATTCATACACAAATGTATAACACCAAAGATGGAATCATAAAAAAATCTTAACAGTGAACACTTAAATTTCTTTTATAATATATTAAGGTTTCTCAGATTTGGAATTAGCTTTGATAATAAAAGGAAAATTGAGGAAATAGGATGCATTTTTTTAGGATAGAAATATTAACTTTAGTTTTGCCTAGTTGATGATCATTTTGCTCATGATGAAAATATTTTTATTAAAACATTTTAATTTTTTAAAGCATTGTTCATTAGTTTTCTGTTATTGGAAGTGACTTTTCTTGTCATTTCTGGCTACAGTGAATTTTGAAACTAAAATTTGAAAGAAAACATGTATAAGTTGCTCGTTGTTTATTCCATGTAAAGGAACTCAAATTTGCATGAATTTTTGAAATCTGACATTTTTCGGACTTAACATGAATTTTCAATTAAAGCAATAGATGAATCTGATTTTAAGAATTAAGTAGTACTTCTATCAAAGGTGCTATTTATATATTTTTAAAGAAATACTAGCAAAAAATTCCACATATGTAGGACAGATTTTTCTAATAGTAAGGTATAGATTCAGGGGCCTCTAACTGTAATTTAAACTGAAAAGAAAGAATAGGCCCTTATCCCAACCCTGCCCTTGTACATTGGTTTAATTTCAGTGCATCCTAGTCCATATTTAATTATTGTACTTCATTGTATGTTTAACATGTTTTCAGGGAGTATAGAAATTAACATGATAATAAGTTACTGACTCTGTAAGCCATGGCCTGCTATGTGCTTCCTATCTAGGTCTTGTTAGATTCATTTGGAGCAACTGAAAACCAATGAGTCCAAGTCCCACGATTAGAAGGGATAGCTGTGAGCTGCATCAACATGTTTCTAACCAATGTCTGCTGAAATATGAAGCACTCTGCACATTTTGGTGTGAGGCTCACAAACTTTTAGAAGTGCAAGCAGATCAAGTACAGCAGGAATGGGCTTGAACAATGTGCTAGGGCACTGAAAAGGAGCAAATTCAATGGCATATTTTTAAATTTATGTTTCATATTCTCCTTTAAGAATTATGGCTTATACAACTTTTTAAAAGTTGAGCTTTTCAGTGTAGAATATTTTATACTAGTAAAAAGGCACAAGGCAGAAGAAAAAGAATTACTCTTTATTATTATACTGGTGAGGAAATTTGGTTATATTTTTGATTTTACTTCCAATCCAACTATCTTCAGTATATGAAACAATGGAGAACATGTTATCCACCTGCAACTTTCAGGAAAGAACAGTCAAAAGCATCACAGGCTTATAAATGTATGGTTAACAAGGAGTCCTATAGATGTAGGCTATTCTGAGGATAGTGAGTATTTCTAGGGGCAAAGGAGAGGAAATCATAGAAAACTGGCCAGAAGGTCATGCGGCAAGGTGAGAAGAGGCAAATAAATAAATAAATAAATAAATAAATAAATAAATAAATAAATAAATAAAAGTGTAATGGAGATTTGGGGGCTATGGAGAGGACAGACAGATATAGCTCTTGCACTGAGCAGTAGCTGCAAAAAGAAAGAAATGTCAAAGGGCAATATTAGTGAGCTGTACCAGTATGGGTGGCAAGGGTTCTCCAGAATACAGAAGCAACAGGTTTTGTGTATGTCAGCATATACACATATACACGTGAGCAGACAGAGGTGGATTATTAATTTTAAGGTGATTTAAGCTAATTCCCCCAGGCTGGCTTATGTATATGTGAGGCAGAGTTGCATGCTGAAGGCTAGAGTCTGGAGGCAGAATACCTTTCTTCAAGGGGAACCTAAGCCTAAAATGAATCCTCACATCTTTCAAAATTATTGAGTAAAGTTCCTTTAGAAACTATGCTGGGGATAAGGTGATATATAAAACAGTCTTGATTTTAAGATATTTACATTGTCAGTATACAACTTTATGCATAAATGAAGCACATTTCAGTTTATGGAAAGGGCAGTGAAGGAAACAAGCAATGTCCCGTGACTGAGTTCTATGAGTATGCTTCTTGGCTCTGTGATGTTAGCTCCTTTCTAGATGTTGGCCCACAAAATGCAATCTTTCATTCCAACTCAGCAGTACACTGATAGTTCATGGAAGTAGAAAATTGACATTTTAGGAAAGTAAATGTCATCCAAAACATGCTATTTTCTCTTCATGTATGTACATATAAGCAAGTACGTGTGTGTACTGAACACATTTCTGGTGATGACCACTAACAGAACTCATTCCACTGCACAGGTCAGAAAACTTGGTCCCTTACCTGAGCATTGAGGGAGGGTCTCTGAACAGGTGCAGAGAGAGCCTAGGAGCAGGATGGCCATGGTGGTTGGAGGGCAGTGAGGAAGGTCAAGTATGGCATTGGGCTGGATCTCATTAATCAATACACTTTTACAACAAGTATAATGTGAAGCAAACCCAGGCCAGTAAATTGCTTCATGCACTCCAGAGGCATCTATTTCCTGAGATGATTGCTCTGGTTGCTCTATAGAGAAGAAGGATGAGAATGGAAATGAGTGAGGACACTTAGAACTATATTTTGGGGTTCATGTGAGCAACCCTTACAGTAGGGACAAGGATAGGGAATCAGTATGTGGAAATGCAATGGCTTCAGTGAGAAACTTCTAGAATGTCCCTTGTCATAGTATCAGTACAAGGCAAGGTGTCAGTGAGGATTTCATAGATTCTTCTCTCTACAAAACTAAAGAACCAAGTTACAGAAGACCTCAGTATCTTTTGGAAATAAATTCAGCTAAAGGTACTAAGGATAATTCACACTAGAGAGAGGGAAAGGAAATGGCAGGGAGTTTGTAGCCTCTCATGATTCTGCTGTCAATGTATATGATGCTGGCATTGATGATGGAAATTAATTTTTTAAATGGAGGAAAGTGATGATTTTATAGAAGAAATTTGACCATTTTCTTTTTGGGAGGTCTCTCCTCTTTTCTCTCGGGAACTCAATGACCTGGATCAGTTTCTTAATGTCAATGGAGAGAGACAGAACCCAGTTTAAAAATCATTCTAGTGTTGAAATGGTTATTCAGAAAGAAATGTTTCTGCTTACATGATCATTAAGTTAGTGTTTATTATAAATGACAGGATGTGTATGTCTGTGGGTGCATAGACATTACAGTGGGAAATAGAAAGAAATTTGAGTTTTCAGCAAGTACTGCAGAATGAGTTTTGCTTTGTTTGAACAGCCTGGTGTTGTAAAATGACTGTGAAAATGGAAAACCCAATGTTGTCAATAATTAATTCTTCTCCCCAGAGTTCTGCTTTCATCTGTCACTAGGACATTGAAACAACTTCCCTGCTGGCTTTCCTCTCAAGTATTTCTAAATCCATCCTTTGTACTCTATCATGACACCTTTCAAGAAAATAACATACCTAGATCTTCCATTTAGGATAAGTTCCAAAGGCAAAAGAGATGAGGAAGAGGAGGAGGGGGAGAAGGCAGTGAAGAAGGTAGGGAGCAAGAGGAGGAGCCAGAGGACCAACATCTACTTAATACTAAATACCAGCAAGGCTTTATCTGAGATGTGTGCATTATTGGTCCTTCACAAATGAATTGAGCTATGTCCCAATGCTATTTATTCCCAAGTCTTATCATCTTGTATCTATTCATGGGCCAAAAATCTTGCTCCAATGACACTTATGACTTTTGAGATCATAGGCAGTGCTCCTTAAGGAAAAGAAAGATGCTTTGCTCACTTATTTATCACTTTGCCTGGGAACATGGTAGGAACTCAGCTATAATTCAGTTTTATACTATTATAGTCTCTTCTTCATGTTTTGAGTGACCTTTTTGGGAAGCACACAAGTAGTAGTGTTTAACTTGTCCACCTCTGCTCTGTGACCTAGTTGCCTGTTTTCTTTTTAAAATTATTTTTATTCTTTCAAGTTTTAAGTATTTTTGATTATTTATTTAATTAATTTTTTAGCATAGGTCACAGTATGTTCCCTGACAGCCCCCATCCCACAGTGCCACCCCTCCCCTTTACCTGAGGGCCCTCTTCAGTAGGGTTATTGGTGTCATTGTGGGGTGATTAGGGCCTCTGTCTCTGGGGGGAGCTGTGCCTCAGAGTGTTTCTACCCACCTTTTAGCTCTTACAATTATCCTGCCCCTGTTTTGCAGACATCCCTGATCCTTGGCAGGTGTGTTATCAGTTAGCATTGATTTGTCTGTGGCCTCTGCATTTCTGTTATGATGTGTTTCAGTTCACCACAGTGTTGTTATTTTCCTGGATGGGGCAGTCAGGCTAGTATTGGAAGCAATACTTGTGTCACTGCTCCCTCCACTCTTTCTTCTGGACCCCATAAATGTGGTAGAGGTGGCACAGCATAGCACATTGAGAGCATTCGGCTGTCTTTTTCTTGTGTTGATGGATCTTGCATCTCCCCAGTATTGTCTGCCATCTGTAAGATAAAACAGGTTCTCTGACCAAGGGTAAGAGAAGCTTTGACTAAAGGAGATATGTCTAGGATCTTGAGAGACATTTGGATAAGGCTACCTACTCAATTTGTGCTGGGAGCCGGGAACACTGGGGTCTTCTCTTAGTGTCTTGTGATTGTCCTGACCATAGGGTACTGACTTGGTTTCCAAGTACCAGTTATGCATTCTCTCCCAGTGAGCCGGCCTCACATCTCAATTGGAAGGCAGTTGGTTACCCACAAAGGCTGTGTGCCACTATTGCACATGTGTATACTTCTTGTTCGGCTGGTGGACTGCATTGCATGCAGGGTTTCCTTTTATTCTAGATGCATATTTTCTACTTACAAGCTATGTGAGTTTCAACTAGTCTTCTTAAAATAAGGTATAGCTTGGTCACCGTTGGTGCCTTAATTTTTCCATCTGTAAAATGAGAAATAATCATGACAAACTTGCAGAGCTCCTGCAATTATGAAGTCAGATAATATTTGTAAAGCTTTCTATACAAAGCTCAAACCATATCATGTTCAGACAATAGTAAATGATGTGATAATGGCTTATAAATGCATTAAGGCCCAGGCAATTCTGACACAAAGACATGCAAAGTTTTGTTTAAAAAAATATTGGAGGATATATATAATTAGTGCCCATGAATGCATTTAATGTCTGAAAGAAATTAAGTCAGGCTTTAGAAGAATCAGAGAGCTAAAAAAGTGAATAATATTCTTAACTTAATCTGCAAAAGGATTAGGAACCAGCCATTATAATTCATGACTATGGCAGTGGAAATGTTGTAACATTTTTTCCAACTGATAGATTTTTTTTCTAAATTAATATGTGAGGTTGCCTCTGAGATCACATTATTTTAATGGTTGTCATTATTATTATCCACTTAAATACAGAGGAATTTAGATTGAAGAGAAACTATAACCTTTCTTTATTTAAATTCACATTCTGTACAGGAAAACCACGACTTGCAGGTTCAAAGGAGAAAGCCTTTAAAAGGGCTTGTAAAAGGCCTCATAGGTTTCTTGGACATCAAATAGCTCAGCAAAACAGCATTATGATGATTTAAATGTAAATGAATTAGAAACATATGGATCACATTCCCTTGAAAATGCTCATGGGTTTGGAAATTAAGGGGGAACTGTTTGACAAAATGTGCTGCACTTTGCTCAGTACAAAATATTTGAATAATGGGTTGCATTTTTTTTTTTTTTTGCCAAATCCTGAAGGCCACAGGTTTGTCCTATGGATATTATCACAAACCCCATGAGTCTTGAGGTTCTTTGGATTTGAGAATAATGTTAACTTGTCAAAGCCAACTACTGCTGCCATGCTCCTGTGTCCTTCTCCACATGATATCCTTGGGTATATGGTTACCAAGGAGGAATCAGTTCCTAGTTAATGGGGGGAAAAACAGGTACAAAAACAATGCTTAGAATTTTTTTCTCATCCATTTTTTCTTTTCTTTTTTCCCTTTCTCTATCTCTTTTCTGTTTGTACTTTTATTCTTAATTTCTTGTTTCATCTCACCCCCTTCTTGCTAGTTTACTCTCTTAAGTAGAAAAGTGGATTAAAATAGCATGCTTATCATCACAGATGCTAGTGAGTTGATGGAATGAACTATCCATTGTCTAGTAATTTCCTTTTTTCAAAATTAGACATGATACCTTGCATCAAAGAGTGGAAAACCTGAAAACCTTTCTCTGTAGATGTCTTAGCTTTTACCGTGGCTTAAGAAGTGCCAGGTTTTGTGATGTTGTCAATCAGTGTCCCAGTGTCTTGAGAAAGTAGCATCCTATCAGTTCAGCTTATTTTTAAAAAGTAACCCATTATTATGAATATTGATTTGAAGTATAATTAATTAATTCCTTGCAAACAAGTTGGCATACCGACTATCAGGCCTGAGGCTAATTTGCTGCTGCCCAGTGTGGGTGGAGGCAGGTGTCACTGTAACAGGATCTGGCTTTTGTGTGTGTATTACAAAATATACTGCATCTTGATAAGCCAGTACAGAACTGATAGTTAAATCCATCCGCATGGATTTGCTTCCCATATGGAACTAATTGCCTCTGGAAGAGCAAAAGCCAAAGATCTCGACAATTTCAAAAGCTTCTCTTATCTTTCTCCTCGTATGGCTGTTGACAGGAGCGAAACACATCTATCCTCATTTATTATATCGGTCTCATCGAGTGCAGACGTGTTGATGGGGAACTGTTGCAGAACCAGATGGTCCAAGTTGGTCTTTTATGTTTCAAGCATCCTCCCTCCCTGGTTTTATAAGTCCACACACAAAGGCAGTCCTGAGTTTGGCTGGTCTTGTAGAACCTGTGTTCTTAGAGCACCCAGGGTAGCCTCCTGCTGTGTCTTTTAACCCAGTATCATTAAGATCACCCTCTTTTTAAAGTAAATATTTTATTTTGGTGCTATTTGTGGCTCACAGAGAAATGAAGGGCTACTATAATTTCAGGACCCAAGTCCTCATCTCAATGTGCTGCTATGATGCCACCTCTGCTCTTCCAAACGGCATAGTCCTCAGACCACTAAATTCAAATCTTGATAATTAGTCATCGCCCTCTTTCCCTCTCCCTCCCACTCAATCTAAACCAATGAGGAAAAAATCATATAGAAATAGTCATCACCATCATTCCTTTTGTCATGTCATTGTGTTATTTAATATTTCTGCAACATATGCTTGTGTCAGGAGCAAGCACTTTAGACATATGAACTTTCTGAAGCCTTTCAGCCACATTGGCAAGCATTGTTACTATCACACACGTTAGGTAATGAAAATGTGGCATAGAAGCTTCCAGTCAGGAACAAGCATGCCACATTTTACAAATACCAAAGATGTAGGGATTATCTAGGAACTACATATAGGTCTTCACCTACCATTGCATGTTTGGCTGCATATCTTTCTTAGAATATGTGGGGAAAATTTCAGAGGGGGCATTTCAGCCAGAAGAGAGTTGGAAATGATGGAAATGGGAAACCTGTGTGGAGAAAGGTGATTTCTGTTTTATCTCGGGAAATGACTGGTGCTTTCTATAACCCAGCTTCCTCTATGGAAGGGAGACCATAGTGTACCTTCACTGTAAGATCACTGTGAGGGTTAGCACACCAAAATCGCAACAGCATTTGCCACTAAACTTAATTTAATTTTCCATAAAACCTACAAGTTCTTCTGCATTTCCCATGGGGTTGGTATCACCAGCACATCTCAGCCTAGTGGTCACCATGAAAAATCTAGGAGTCTGCCTTCTATTCCTCTCACCAGCTCCCAGATAACCAGGTGTAGACGTCTCTTTATTCTACTTCAGATTGTCTTGCTCCTGGCTAGGACCTTGCCTGAGATCATCTCATTGAGGGCAATAAAAAAGACTTCCCTACATATAACTCATAAAGTCACCAAAGTCACTGAAAGCATCAAATATCTTAGTGTAGACAAAATTTCTCTTTGCCTGCTCTAAATATACCATGCATCAGTTACATGCCTCTGGAACAATGGCCATCCTTTGTATTCTATCTGAGAGATCTTTCTGAGAGAATATTATACCTTCTAAGAATCTTCAAGTCCTTAATTGCCTCAATCCTTCACCCAGAAAACATTGAAGATAGCTCAGATCAAAAATTTTGTAGGAACACCGTGAATGTGTTTAGAGCTCTTAGGAGCAGTGTTTAGCTTCAAAAAGTGACCCTTGGGTAGTTTATTTAACATCTCTGGGCTTATGTCTACGTTTGGAAGGGGAAGCTAGTACCTAGAACACAGAGTTTCATGACACTTGAGCTAACTAGCATATGTAAAATACTTCTGATGGTGCTTATTGTTCCTGTCTGATTTTTCTTATTATGTCACTTATAAAATATAGCTCACTTAAAAATGCCATTGTGCTAATTTGTGCTCAAGAGTTAGACAGATGGGTGGGGGGATTTATTCCAGTTTATAATGTCCATTTCATACATCCTGAAAATAACATTGCATTAGAGCAACATATTTTAAGGCATTCCCCAAATGTTACCACCTTGTGAAGACATTGCCATGATCTCTGTCTTCCTACAGACCAACCTACTGCTGCCTCTTGTTTCCCTCGCAGTTGGCCTGCATATTGAGGACAGCACTTGACAGTGTAATACAAGCATTGCCTGAATATGTATCTGTATGTGTCTTAGGGAATGATCCAGGAGTCTCTGCCATGTGAATTTTTTATCATCTCTCAACCTTCTTATCCCTTCCTCCACACCCAGATGCTGCCTCTGTGCCTGGCCACCGGCAAGCATTTAATAAAATTTGACTGAATACATTCTGAACTGGGTAACGAGTCATTGTCCCACCTTTGTGGCTGCCTTCACAAATACCTAAGGTTTAATTTGGGACTGTGGTTCTGTTGGATAAGCTTCAGAGACCAGAATGTTGTCACAGCAGTGGGGACCCCACAGACTTGGCTCCTAGAACATTTTGACAAGAAAAATGTCTGCATTTCAAGATACCTTAGGGTTTATTCCCTGTTTTTTTTTTTTTTTTTTCCTCAAACACAGTCAGGCTTTCATGTGGTCTTACACTTGCTTATTGATACCCAGTATTTTTCTTGTTGGGCCAAATGTGGCAACATATTATTTATTTGACACTGCTGCAATCCATTCAATTGGATGGAAAAGAACATATTAGTCAAATGAAACTGATGTCTGGTAGCCATGCACACTCACCCAAATAATCTGCCCCTGGATCCTGTTCAGGGCTGCTTCTCCAGCTGCTTGACACTGAGCCACATTCACACACAGGGATTTATTTTCCCTGGCCCTGCTGGGACGCTAAAACCAACTTTCCAATTCAGCCTCCGCCTCAGCCTCCAACCCGGGGACAATAGCAATACTGTGTGATGACTCCCAAGGACAGACTGAGAGGGATGACTGTTTTAATAGCACTTTATGACTCCTCAAGATGGACTGGAAACACCACCACAAGGAGCAAAAGATATACACCAAAGAGTGAGGACGCCTCCGTAGTCAGAATCTGAGCTGGAATCAACACCACAACCAGAAACCGAGCTGAGGTCCTTCGGGGTGAGTTCCAGGAACCCAGGAGGAAGCATGAGGACATGGACACTCGGGCTTTCAGAAATGTGTTAATTGTGCAATATTCACAACTGGTGAGGGAGAGATGATAAAATCTTCATAAAAGTGAATGACTCAAATGAATGGGCTCCTAGTTTGAGGAGCAGTTGTCAGTAATTTTGAAACAAAGTAAGGCAGCCTTCAGCAGCTCCATTTTCATTACTGCATTGATCTCTCTCCCTTTTTCTCTCTCTCTCCTTTCAGGACAGTGACGTCCAATAAGCCCATCGAGTCTCTTTATGGAAGCTCATAGTGCATTGCAGTATCAGCACATGGGTTGAAAATATAAAAGATTGGCATTGGCAACTAGAAATTCATTGATTACATTTAGCTTTCCAGTTGGGTGATCAGAAAGGTCAGCTTTACTTTCCTGTCTTGAGTCTGAACTGTGAGCACCATCTGAAATTCATTTCTCAAACAGTCAAGGAATGAAGCAGGATCCTGGTAGAAAAATTCTCACTTCTTATGAGCCAACAAGAAATCGTTAGACTTTAGTCAAGGGCCAATGAGAGACGTATTCAACTTGTGTTTAGTGGTGATGTTAATATGTAGGATTTCTCACCTATTCAGGTCAGGTCTTAGGGGATGTCCTAACTAATGTGTGAGGAGTTCTGCCATGCCAGGGCAGGCTGCCAAAAGTTGTGTATTCATGCAAACCCAAAGGGCCTCCTGGAACAGACACTGTCAGACTTACCACTGTTTCCCAGAACCAAGACTCTTGAATGGGGACAAAGTCTGCCTTAAGCTTCGCAACTTGTAATCTTATATCACAAGGAATTCATTTGGGAAAAAAATTTTAAACATGCCAATTAAATTACATATATTTCATGCCACATACTGAAAATAATCAAATGGCTGTTTCTTATAGAGTCTTGTTAAGGAGGATACAGGGGTTCCATGAAAACCATTTGGGAAAGAATGTAATAGTCACTGTTCAATACCTGCCAGTGTTGATGTAGGTACCTGAGTATCCTGCTGCCCCAGAAGGGCAAAGAGAAGGGCTATTAGATGTGTTTCTCTGTCTTGCCACTCATATAGGATCTACTCTGTCTGGGAAACCAACTCCAAGTTGTGAGAGCAAGTAATAAGAAACAAAGCCAACTTAGACATAAGTAATAGTAATTGTGTAGTAATGGGGGAATATGTAGGTAGACATATATTAATATGTAGTATGTGTTATTATATACAGTTATATATAGTATGATGGTGAATATATATACATATAATATATATGACATGCATACATACATACACACATACACACACACATATATATATATATACATATACATACATATACATATACATACATATATATTTTTATGTATATATATATATATATATATATATATATATATATATATATATATATGGATATGTGAGTGTTATAGTAATATAGAAAAGCTGAGCCTGCTAGAAAGTATAAAATCAATATAGTGAGAAAGCACTGCTGTTTTGTAGGAACCCTGTCCTGAGAAACCATGCTAGTCAGAATTCCAGCAAAGTGAAGGTCAGGCTGGTACCAATGGGAAAATGAGAAGTCAACTCTTAGTTTCAGTAGGAGGAGACAAAAGTTACAATTAAACATAATAACAAAAGCAGAAATAAATCACTGAAGAGGTATATCTAAGACTACCACCAACAGCTACAACCTAAACTTGATAAAGTACACCAAGATGTCTTGATCTTTCTAAGATTTCTTGAGTTCCTATAGTGCTTATCCCACATCCAAAACATTTTTATTTGTTCCTGACATAAGCCTACCCTGTTACACATGGCTTAGATTTAGATTTGTAAAGTGAAGTAGGATTAGAACTTCTGTGCTTCTGAAGACCTCAGTAGACACACATGGTTACTGGCTACCATATTGGATAGCAACCGATGGAGAGTATTTCCATGTTTTATTGGAACACCCTCATCAAGACCACAGAGAAGAGAGAGTGCTGGTTTGTGGAACCACCTTCACAGGACACCAAAGAGCACTCTTTTCTAATTAGAGCTGTGATTTCTTTCTGCTGTTGCTTTGTTGAATATTTCTTGCTCCATCCTCAATTTTGGAAGTGTGAGATGGATCTTGAATCATGTTGACCTCCATGTCCTGTTAATTATTTGGCAAGTGAGATGGGTATGTAAGCCATTAAGCAGGGGTTGATTGCTATTGGATTCTTACCTGTTAGAAAACACTAAATCTGGCAGGAATCTTGTGACCCTGACAGGATTGCGGATATTAGGTTTTCTCTTCCCGGTCTTCATTAGAACTATTTAAGGTGAGTCCTTCCATTAATTTTAACAAGTGAGCACATTAATACACTAAGAAAATAATGTGGCACAAAAATAGAATGGGATAATGCACTGATAAACGCAAATGTTCCCAACTGTAGCTCTGGATTTCTATGATGGTATATTTTGTGTTGGGGATATAAGGCAGGTAGACAAATTATATTATAAGTAGGAATGGTAAATTTCTAAGGATAGGGAAAATTAGTTGCTGAGTATCTCAATTTTTTTCCTGCTAACATTCTTACACAACTTTGTACATAAGACAAACATTCTGATTACTTGTTTAAAGCGAATAGTAAGTTATTTTCCTTTGGGGACTATGGAGCCATCTCGATTTGTAGCCCAGACCTAGAACTCCTGACCTTCCTGTTTGGTTCCCCCAAGTGCTGAGATTACAGCTGGTTTATCACTCTCAGACATTTTGCAATTTTTTTCACTATTTGAATATTCAGGTGGTGAGTAATCTTTCACAGTGTCCCCTGCATTCATAACTCCTTCATTAGTAGTGCTTATTGGTAGTGATGGATTTTTATGAATAGGCAGGGTCTGAATTGCATTGGCTGTCATGAGATTTGCAGATTTTAAAATCAATTCTCCCTAACCCAGCATTAACACCAGGAAGCTGGAAAGCCAGTATGTTACCCAGTATTGTTAGACATGAGGTAGGAAGCTTTTTACTCCATTGTTCCAAAGATGAAAACCTGATTCCTAGCTCCTTAGAAATCTTCTAACTCTCTTTCTTCTGTGGAGTAAGACTGGATGATTTTCCTTTGACACAACCTCCAGATCCCTTGACACAAGGCAGTTGTTGGTCAAGAGAGGATGTAAAGGTGTGAGAAGTGTAGCTTTTTCTCAGCCTTCCACCCAAGTCCATTGCCAGGTGAATGAGAACTGGAGTGTGTGACTCTTGGTAACAGGTCTCCTTTGTGCATGATACTGTGGTACTTTAAATCAGATGTCCCATAAATTCATGTGTTTTGAGTCCTTTGTCCTCAGCTGATGGCAATTTGGGAGGTAAATTGTTTCTGGAGGAGGCATGTTGTTGGGAACAGGGCTTTCATTGTTAAAGCCAGCTCTCCTTTGCCAGAGTTCACCTCACTTTCTTGCTGCTCTTTTCCACCCGCAATGGCAGAGGTGATGTTCATCATCAGCTCATGCCATGCTTTCCCCTGCCATCATGAAACTTCTGCTAAAGACTGTGGGCAATAATAAATCCTTCCCTCCCATCTGCTGCTTTTGGTTGAGTGTTTTGTCCTAGCACCAAGTAGGTAACTGCCACAATCCCTTGAACACTGAACTACCTCTGGCTTTGATATGATTCTTTGTGTTAAACTTGAGTTATTTGGGATAAGAGGGGGATAGAAGAGAGGAAAAAAATCTATCCTCAAAATTATACTAAGCCTTACTGAGAATTCAAAACCGAGGCATCAGATTTGAATAGCTCATCTGCCCCACCGTGTTTTCATAGGTTTTTCTTGAATGCTTCTGAAGTCACAATGCACTGTGGCAGTCAGAAGACACTAGTGGCCCAAAGTCATGGTTTTGAGACTATATATCCCCACTTTTGAATTTTATTTGTCTACTCTGGTTGGTTTTAACTAGAAAACATTCTTCAAAACTTTATTGTTCTGCTGGAAATGTGTTATCCTTTTCCTTATCTTCTCCATATTACAAGAACCATGGAAGGAGTGTTTCTTTTTGAAAAAGTACGTTTTACCTTGTTTTGATTACTGTTCACTATTCCATGGCCTGTCATCTTTGGACCCATTTTGAAGAACCAAAGAGACAATAGTCCCCTCCAAGGTATCACTGGGACATTTTCCCTTCTAGAAGTGTCATCAAAGAAGTAAAGCAGGAAGACAGAAATGGTTCAGAATGCAGATTCCAGGCCAAAGCTTGGGAGTAGTGAGTTGGTTCAAGTCACATAAAGCATTGTTTACCAGGACTTTCCTCATCTGAACGAATTTATCTTTCCCCATTAGAGACCAAATTTCAAGCATTAAAAAGTAATAGATATTGAAGTAGCTATCACTTTTTAATTTTGACTTATTGCTAATCATCTTTTATACATTTTAATATAGCACAAAATAGATCTTTAAACAGAGCTTCACAGACCATTTCCTTGCTTAAAAAAGTTGTGAAGTTTTATTTAAGAATGATTTTTGGTAACATCACCACATGCTAAAAATCCAATCAGATATAAAGCTTTAAAATATTAGAATGCAATCTTTTCAATTTAGCATGTTTTGAGGAAAGTGAGATATTTTTATTGATGCTTAAATGTCAAATTTTGATCCCTCATAGAAAGAAGATATGTTTCTTAACCTCAGCAATAGTTCTTAATATCATACTCTCCATAAATAAATACTTTCTTAACACCAGCAATAATTCCCAGCATAATACTACTGTAAATGAATACTTTATCAACATCAACAGCAGTCCTCCATATAATACTACCCATAAATAAATACTTTCTCAATACCATCACTAGTTCTCAATACCATACTCTTCACAAATACTTTCTTAACATCAACACTAGTTCTCAGTATAATGCTACCCACAAATAAATACATTCTTAACACCAACGGTAGTACTTAATACAATACTATCCATAAATAAATACTTTGGGTATTTCTACTGTATCCCTTAAATAAATTCTCAAAGTAGTTATTTGAAATAAATAGCTCAGTTTTAGATACTAATGTTTCTGTTATTCTGTATATTTTTAAATTCCACATTTACCATGCCCTACATATATCCTCAGCATATGAAATTTTCAAAAACCTCTGTTTTTATTTATGAAACATTTGTTAATATTGTAATGAGAAACATACATGCTAGAGCTTTTCTTTGAAAAACTGGTCCTTTTTTAAAAATCTTCCACCTTAGAGAAAATTTTATTACCTCTTTCTCTTTAAACTGGACAATCTATCTGACTCCATTTTAAACAGGATCTGTACTGATTATTCCACAGAAAAATTTATAACTTTTCTTAATTTACCAAAGAAACACATGCTTGTGCAGTTACCACTAAAAGAGTTTAATTTTAAATCTATAGCACATTAATTTTCTTATTTCACTCAGTCCTAAGGAAAATTAGGGTAAAAAAAAATCTGTGTGGGTCTTTAAAGGTCATTTTCTGTGTACTGCTCTCAGGATGCTTACATGCAATTCCATTAGATCTAAACTGTTCAAGTCTCTTGTCCTACTTCAACTCAGCTCCCTCAGCTGTTAAATCTCCATAGTAGGCTGGGGATGAAAACCCTGGGTGTACACACACACACACACACACACACACACACACACACACTCACCCCGATCTAGAATACAAGATCTCTATCTCCCTTTCCATTAAAATCATAAAAACATACTGCTGGAAGATTATTTGTAGATTCTGCCTACAACCTGGTGCCCTGAAGAAGAATGACTCTAAGGCATCATTACCATGCTATGATGCTACTATATTGTCACTTAATTTCCATGTGAATGTCTCCTGAAACAGGAAGCTCTGTACTCTTGGAATTAGCCAAGCTGTCAGGCATTTGTGATTACTCAACAGTCCTTTTGGTAATTAACCCCAGGCACCCTCTTTGTAACCTTGTTCCACTCTTCCTCATTCCCCATGATGAGGTGTTTCACATTTTACTAGACAAAACAAAACAAACCTTCTTGCTTTGCCCCAAGATGACTCCTTTAATTATTTGAAGGGAGCTGCTCTCACTTTTCCTAATCTCCCTCCACCCCACAAAAAAATGTCTACTGGTTTGAGCCAAGAGTCCTTGGATTTGGATTCCAGATGTCTCACCATCCAGACCTTTGGAGATTCTCCTCCATCCTGAGAATACAGTATGCCAGATGTGTCCTGAGGAGGACCCGGCATCCTCCATTTCTCTTGTTTTGGCTGCATCCTTTGCATGGTTGCAGTCTGAGTGTATCAGCCTCTCACACAGTAGCATTATGCTCATGGCCTCTGCTGAGGTGGTAGTCCAAAACCCCAGGCCTCTCCTTTTCCCTCAGGAAATGCAGTCAGGCCATGGATCTTGTATCCTGTCCTTCCAGAAATAATACTTATTTGAAAGTATGAGTGAGGTTTCTCCTTCGTGTTTTGGTGCCTTTTATCATATGGGTCCCCAGAAGTGCACCGGGGAACAATGGAGAGAAAAACCACAGGATTCTTGGCTGCTCCGGATGCTGCAGATCTGAAACAGCTCTGCTGAATTATAATAAGAGTTCTGCTCAATAAACCTCAAACCCTATGGATAGTAAACACATAAAAACAAGCAAAATGGGGCCGGGCGTGGTGGCGCATTCCTTTCATCCTTGTACTCAGGAGGCAGAAGTAGGAGGATCACCATGAGTTCAAGGCCACCCTGAGAATACATAGTGAATTCCAGGTCAGCCTGGACTACAGTGAAACCCTACCTTGAGTCCCCCCCACCCCCCCAAAAAGGAGATAATTCTTCCAAAACCAAGTGCCATGGTGGGGGCTGTACTGTACCTTTAGTAAAACTAAAATGAGATAATATCATAATAATCCTAAATCCCCAGGACCAGGACATGGTTTTTCAGTTTCTGAAACTTTCTGTTGTCATTGCAGGTATAGAGGACTCACATGGGGGATACACTAATAAATGTGGAATGTTCTGGGCATCCCCTTCTTTGGACCAAGTTAACACTTGTTCAATGGTTTTCCCTTCCCACTAGTAGCAAATGTTTTCATTATCTCCAAGCACTCAGGGACTTAAAATGCTTCTGGGTACTTGGATGGTCTTCTCACAGGAGGTGAGGGATGCATCTCTCAACAAATGGTCAGATTCTTGACAAACGCAGCCTTCCATTCCTCTACCCACAATCACGTGAGTCCCCACAGCCACAGCCTCTTACTTTTCCCCCTCCACTTTCTTGATTGCTTTTTAAAGAATTTTTGATCTACTTTGCTTTGGAGACTGCAGCAGGCACTCTATGTACCTATGTTACAACACAGGCTAGGTGACCTACACAACAGAAACGCACTTCTGGAGCCTGGAGATCCAAGATCACAGTGGGACATGACTCATGTCACTTCTCTCTTGGCTCGTGGAAGGCCATTGTCTCTCTCTGCTTTCACATAGTTGCCCATCAGTGCCCATCTATGCACCCATTTTCTGTTCTTAGAAGCACCTCACGCGCAGTGATGTAAAGTTCACCTGGTGATGTTATTGTGCTTCAGATATCACTTTAAAGACCCTGTTTTTATTGTTTTTCTAGTCACCGTGATGAACTTCTTAAAAGAAGAAACTCAAGCGAGCTAGGATTTATTTACTTATGGCTCAGTACACACTGTCTTTCATGGCAGGAAGACATCGCAGCAGAATGAGTAGCTTTTGGTTGTAGCGGTGGGATGTGAGACAACTGGTTATATCACAGTCAGGAAATAGAGAGATAGGACTAGGGCCAGAATATAATGCACAAAGGCTGCCCACCAGTGACCTGCTTCTTCCAACTGGACCCCATAGCTTAATGATTGTACAGCTTGTCCAAGCAGACCCAACAGCTTGGGACCAATTATTCAAACACATGAGCCTTTGAAGGACATTTAACATTCAACCCCCTGTAGAGGTGTTGGATGTTTGGATCTCATAGGCATACATTTCAGTCCATCATACTAACTTTACCCGGATTCACATTTCTGCACTTAGGTACCATCTTCAAGGACCCGTTGCTAAGTTCACTGCTCACAGCTCATATCTGCATCATCTCTGGGGCATATACCGGGTTGATAAAATCTGTCTAGCATGGCAATATTAGCAAGGTCGAAAATGCATCAACACAATTCAGTAAAGTGACCATTACCTATCATAGAAACACCAGTAGGGTGAAGAACACCTTCTGTCCAGTCTCACTGTGTTGAATGGCAGGGGGTGGGTGTGGAAGAGTTACAACACACAAGCTTCCAGACCTTTGGCTATGATAACACCTGTGCTACAGTTTCTGCTCCAGGGCTTCCCAGAAGATGCAACAGGCTAGATTTCTCCTGGGACTATCTGAACCTAGCTCATCCTCTGTATATCCAGCTGTTTTTCTCACTTCCTTTTTTAGGACAACTTCCCCTTTAAATTATTTGTGATTCTCTTCCCAATTTCTGCTTCTTAGGAAAACAAACTGAGTCAAGGGCCTGCTTTGAAATCAGAGCTCTTGTTTAAAAATTAAACTCTGCAGGAACAGATTCTAGTTAGTTCAGCAAATATTTCCTGGGGGTGACACACAGGTGAATTTTTTCATCAGATGAAAAGCTCCTTGAGGATATGGGTGATGTCTAAGGGACCCCTGGCCACAGGTGTGCAGGACAGTGTCAAGTTTGATGTTTATTGGGCAGTGTTTTGTTGTGAAGGCATTGTGATGACGCAGCCTCAACAGATAATAAGTCTATCATTTTAGTAATACAAACATATGTCCAACTTATGCTAAGCCAATTATCACATAGATAGCATCAGCCATTTTGGAGTCATGAGTCCTGGGCTCATAGCCACTTGTGTCAGGAAACACTATTCCCCTTCCTTTGGATCTTACATTCTTTCCACCACCCCTTCTGCAATGGTCTCTGAGCCTTAAAGGGTGTGATAGGATGTTTCATTGAAAACACTCCATTGATACTTCAAGCACTTTGATGAGTTTTTCCTCTGTATTTGTTATCTGGAATCCAGAAGACAAACTACTGAAGTAACAATATATGTCTTGATTTGTTATCTCAATCACATACTATCTCAACACATTGTCATCTCTGTTTCTCTGATTAGACTAAATTTATTTTGCAATTACAGTTGAGTTGCTTATAGCCTCCATCCCCTTTCCATGGAAAGGGTCCTGGTAACTGAGAGCTGAGCTTTTACACTAGGGCACAGCTGCTGTTCAGTGTCACATGACCAATGGTTGAAAGGTTAAACAGCACAGCCACCATTGACATCTTACTTACCTAATTATTTGTTTGGCTGTTGTTATTTTGAGAGTCCCAATCTGTTAATTATTTATTTATCTATCTATTTGTTTATTGTTGTTTTGAGACACGGTATCTACCTATTGTCCAGAGAGACCCAAACCTCAGTATATACGGCTCAGGATGGCCTTGAGCACAAAACAAGCCCTCCCCCGCCCCCCCGCCTCCTGCTTGCCAGGATTATAGCCACCACATCTGGCTTGTGAACATTAAAAAAAAAATTTTATTTTCATTTTATTTTTGACCATTGCATATAATGTATTTTGATCATTTTTACCTCTGTTACTCTCTCCTATTCATTTCCTACCCTTGCTAAACCCTTTAGTCTTCCCAACTCTTCCCTTTCCATTAACACAGACAATTTTTATGATTATCTTGGTCATTGTTGAGCCCTTACTATAGATAAGATCACTTGGGACCACCACATTTTTGAATTCCTTGTTTTAGAATTCAAAAGCGATTGCTAGTTCAAAAGGAGCAACTGCCAAGACTCAGCATCTGCAGTGTGTGATTCCTTGCGGCCACTCAGAGGGTCATCAGACTGCCATTGACTGGCTTAAGACTTACAGTTTCCTTGGATGGGATGACAAAGAAATTTTGCTGGGGCTGCAAGCCTTCATATCCCTAGACAAGTGGCATACAGAGAGGTTTGCATTCGCTTTCTTTGCCTTGCATTGTGGAGCTAGTCACCTGATATTTCTGTCATGTAGTAAATCCAGAAGACTAGTATTTGCGGAAAATTTTCACTGCTTCACTTTACACAGAAACATAAAACAGTTTCCTGAGTCTGGAGTATTTCGACTTACAAGGTAGAGAATATGGCCGTGTGCGACTTCAAGTCTGTTCAATCCCATTTCTAAACTGCCAGTTTTGTCATTTATGTCTTGGCACAATTTTCAGTAAAAAAAAAAAAAAAAAAAAAAAAAAAAAAAAAACACTAAGGTAACAACAGCCATTTATTTTCTCATATGGAGAAACTGAGTGTGATAATCTAAGTGGTCTGTCTGAGGCTACAGGCTACAGAGGAAGGTGGAGATGGAATCGGAAGATAATTATGGATTTGAAAAAGTCTGTAAAGTTTTTTTTGTGTATTTGTTTGCTTGAGAGATATAATTCTGTAGTAAAAATGATTTTGCCAACTTAGACAAATGTTCTTTGACTGTGTTAATCCTCTTCTAACCTACGTGTAGCCAGCTTTTTAGTGGACCAAAGTATGGAAAACGTTGTCCTTGGTATTTTGCTGCTATTGTCTCCACAGGACATTGTTACTACTGTTTTATCATGACCACATATCGCAGGTTTACTGAGTAGCGTTGTTTAATCAAATGCAAGACACTTGTCTGAATTTGAATTTCAGGTCAATCATGAATATATTTTTGTATAAATATGTTCTAAAAATTTCATAGTAAAAGAATATTTACTTTTTTATCTGAAATTCAAGTTTAATGTAGAGTTTATTATCTTTGTTAGCCAAGTATAGTGACCATATATATTGGGACATCTATACTTTCTGATAATTTTGTTCTTTTTGATAAATTCAGTTCAGTAAGCATACACACATAGCTGCTCTATGAGCTTTTCTATAAATAAATAAACTATCATAATGTGGGATTTTGATAATAGAATATAATTAAAGGGACTGGGAAGGTGATTTAGTCAGGAAAGGGCTTGCCATGCAAGCGTGGGGGCTGAAGCTTAGATCCTAGCACCCACATAAATGTCAAGCAGGCATGTAACCCCAGCACTCAGGAGGCATAGATGAGATACTTGGAGCAAACTGGCTAACTAAGACTAGTGGAATCAAGAACTCAGGGCTCAAGTTAGAGACCGGAAAGTAAGAGTGACTATGAAGGACACTAAGTGCCTGTCAGCCCCTGGCCTCCATATGGTACACACACTTGCACATGAAACCATATACATGTCCACCTGTACACATACACATATGCACATAAATAATTAAAATTAAATATAATTAAAAGACTTTGGTCAAAAAAGGAAGAACATACTCCATGCTTATGCTACTTAATTCTGGCACATAGAATGGACAGAATAAACAACTTTTAAATACATATTAGCCTTGCATAACAACGTGTGTGTGTGTGTGTGTGTGTGTGATGTGTATGAGAAAGAGAGAGAGATTACAAATGTCAGCTTGCATCGGCACTTGGTCAGAGCACTGACAATACCTTATTTCTTCTCTCCTTGTTATAAGTAGACTTCTGTTAGCAGGTTGTTCTCAACATCTTCAGGCTACATCTGAGAATTGTTCAATCAATATTTGTCACCTAGATATTTCTATCCTCCCTTCAGAGCCACTGTGGAAAGAAAAATCGTTAGTAAATTTTTTTTAATATGTTGCATATGTTTTTCTCATTGCTACTATTGACTCTTCATTTGTGAAAATCGTGTAATATAGTTATCTAAAGTCTGTGTGACAATCCTTCCTTTTTAGAATCTTGTCATTCTTCCCACTTAGAGGCAAAGTCTCTTTGTACCTAGATGGTCCTGACTAATAAAGTATGACTTCAGTGTCAGGCAGCTTGTGATTTTTTTTTTTCCATGAAAATGTACTTGAACTCCTCCATTTAGAAGTTGGATACTGTGATGGGAGCAAGCCCAATCAGCCTGTGGAGATATTCACATGGAAATGAACTTGTGTCTATAGTCCACTCCCCCATCTGAACTCAGCCACCATTAACTAGCCAGTCATGACAGGGAGTCATACTGCTGTTGGACCTTCCAGAGTCCACTGCTTCTCCAGTGAAACCAGGGGAAGAAGAAAGCTAATCTTATACCCTGTTGAAACTACAGATGCATGAGCAAAATAAATGATTATTGTTGGAGAAAACCACTAACCTTTGGAGGGATTTGCTATCATAGCAATATGTGAGTAATATGTGGTACCTGGGAGTGGGGTGTTGCTGTAGCAAAAACCTTAAATGTGTGTCAGTAGCTTCAAGACTAGGCAGGGCAGAAATTTACAGGTCCTTGGTGGAGAGTTCAGGACCTAAAGTGGCCTCTCAGAGACTTCCAGTAAAGGCTTACAAGAATCCAGGGAGAATGTTATTAGAAGGTGTAGAAATGGAGAACTTTGTTATGTAGTAACACAAAGTTTGGAAATCTTAGAGCCTGTGGCAACTTGCAAAACAGGAAATGAACTCAATGATGTAGCTAATGATTTCCAGGCAAAATACAGAAAGTGCCACCTGGCTTCATGTCACTGCCTGTGATAAAATGTAAGGGGAAAGAAATTACTTAAAGGACTGGGAATATATAGGATATAGGACTTAGTGAGCTTGAAAATAAAGTGGTTTCCCACTCCCAACCTTTTCAGATGGCAAAGTTGCAATTAAAAAAGACCTTCAAGTTCAGAATGAGGTCTAGACTAGGAATGTCACATCCTCTGAGAGGACTCCATCATGATTCTGTATGTCTCATAGATCCTTTGAGAATAAAAAGATGGGAAAGAGCTCTTTTGGTCTTAGGTGAGAGCATTAGACAGAGAGAAAATTCATTAAAACAGATTTGTGAATTTATAGATATGCTATTAGTCAAATGAAATGAGTTTATAAATTGATACAAAACACACTTTTTTATTATCTTTTTTGTATGCATGTGTGTGTGTGTGTGTGTGTGTGTGTGTGTGTGTTTGTGTAAGTCAGAGGATATCCCTAAGTGTTGGTCCTGGCTTTGCAACTTTGTTTACGGGTGCAAACACTAGAATGGATATCCTATAAACTTCCAGGATTCTCCTGTCTCCACCTCCCATTTTTCTGTAGGAGATTGGATTATGCACATGTAATCCAGCTTTATGTGTATTCTTGGATTCTAAACTCTGACTATCAAACTTGTGCAACAAGTATTTTTAGCCATGGAGTCATCTGCCCAGTCTTAAATATTTTATTTCGTATGTAAAATCTGAGTGCTTTCTGGTCTGATCTCCCTGGAGCAGTACATCAGCATTGCCTGGAAAGTTTGCCAAACACAGAAGAATGGTGTCACCTTCAACAATTGTGATTCAGTCAGTCTTGGCTAGAGCCAGAGAATATGCATCCCTACAAGGTTCCCAGTTCTGGGGTCTCAGGGGTGACTTCTGAGAAACATTGTCTTAGAACACAGTAAAACGCTCATCTGCATGATGTAGTCCAACTTGTGACTCCATAGACAGCCTCCCCTTCTCACCATTTACTTTCCTTCAGATTTCAGTGACTTCTAATGCTCGAGACTTTTGGAGTGAAGAAGCAATTGTCTTCTAAAGTCCAGCTTCTTCCCCATTCTACCCTCTCTGCAGCCACCCTATCTTTGACAAAAATGCCAAAAGTACTCGTTGGAGAAAAGACAGCCTATTCAACAAATGGTGCTGGGGAAACTGGATATCTATATGCAGAAGAATGAAAATAGATCCTTATCTCTCTTGATACACAAGAATTAAGTCCAGGGCTGGAGAGGTGGCTTAGCGGTTAGGGCATTTGCCTGTGAAGCTTATGGACCCATGTTCTACTCCCCAGATCCCACGTAAGCCAGATGCACAAAGGTGAGGCAAGCACAAGTTTGCACAAGTCCACTAGGTGGTGCAAGCATCTAGAGTTCAATTGCAGTGGCTGAGGACCTGGCTCACCAATTCTCTCTCTAAATAAATAAATAAAACAAAAGCAAAAGAATTAAGTCCAAATGGATCAAAAACCTTAATATCAGACCCCCAAACTCTGAAGGTGCTAGAGGAAAAAGTAGGGGAAACTCTTCAACATATTGGCATAGGCAACAATTTTCTGAATATAATCCCAGTTGCTCAGGTAATAATACAACTAATACACCCCTGGGACCCCATGAAATTAGAAAGTTTTTGTACACCATGAATAGAGCAATTAGGCAACCTACAGAATGGGATAAAATCTTTGCCAGCTATACATCTGACAGAGAATTAATATCCAGGATATACAAAGAACTGAAAAAACTAATAAGAAATCAAACCACAAAATTAAAAATGCAGGAAGTTTGAGTTGACATGCAACCACTCTGCTGGCTTGTTTGCTGTATAGTTCTCTCCCTCTGACATGTCTCCATCTTGATACTCCAAGGAGGACATGACTTGTGGCCTCATTTTCATTCATGCTGGAGTCTGAGTGTCTTCTTTTCCTTATTTTGGGGTGCAATAGAGTAGAATAAGGAGAATTTTTATGGAAATCATGTTGATAGATTAATTTGAATAGAAAACCAAGAATCAACCTTATTGTCATCATTTTGAAATTGATGAACAAATCTATATTTTGATTCTTGAGAGTTTGAGTGTATTTTTGAGAACTTCATTTTTGGATAGTATTATTTGAAAACTGAAAATTCATGGCATATAGTTCCTTCCATTCAAATAAAATTGACTAGAACACTACAGTTGTCCAAGAAGTACTTTATTTTTAAAATTTTTTTATTTTTATTTATTTATTTATCTATTTATTTTGGTTTTTCGAGGTAGGGTCTCACTCTAGCCCAGGCTGACCTGGAATTCACTCTGTAGTCTAAGGGTGGCCTCGAACTCTCAGTGATATTGCTACCTCTGCCTCCCGAGTGCTGTGATTAAAGGCATGCGCCACCATGCCCTGCTTAGAAATACTTTATTCGTAAGGACTTAAACTCTGCTGAAAGTTATAGTTATAGCAACTATTTTGCTTTTCTGTTTTCTTATACCAAGTTTTATCATACTTTTATATAATAATTACTTCTTGGTTAATTACTTGGTTAATCCTTACAAATCCTAAATTTCCAAAGAAAGAAGTCATTGTGTGAGGTGCTTGTTGTTGTTGCTACTTTTGGAAGAGTTTTGTTTTATACTATAAGCTGCCCTAGGACTTAGTGGTCTCTTTCTCTGTCTCCCTCGTTTTGGGATTAGAGGCATTACCACCATATCTGGCTTGAAATGCCACTTTAAATACCAAGAAGTATGTTGTTTAATTCAGTTACCACTGGCCATATATGCCTATTTAAATCATATTAGATTGGGTTTTACTTTTTTAGCCCTAATCATCTCCATTTTATTAACCCCACTTGACTAGTGACTTCTGGAGAGAACAGCTCAAGTCCAGTATATTTCCACCATGGATAGTTCTATAACACACACAAGTGTGAAGTTGCCGTTACTTGCATAAGAACAGAAAGGGAAAAGAATGACTGGATTTGAATGAAATCATTCACTCAAGAATCTTAATTTTAAAGTATCAGGATCTTTGATCTACATCCCAAATGGCCAAACACATTTTTACCTTGATAGTGGTAATGTGGGAATGGAAGTGATTTACTCCAAAATGCTGAATGGATTTGCATGAAGGAGGAGTTAAACTCTTGGGGCCTGAGGCTTATCTCTCACTGCAGCCTACCCCATCCACTTCCCTCTCTGGTTAGTGTCAAGAGGAGGCATGTTGAAAAGCTGAGCCAACACAGGAGTGTTTTGTCATCTGGGACTCCACCACAGATTTCTCAGATCCCACAGAATGGCTAGTTTCTTGAATTCTGGCTGTATAGTTTTTGACCTTCAGATCCTGATTTAATTGTTTATTGATCAAATAACCATAAGAAACTATTTTGTTCCAATAAGGAACTGTTATACAGTAAAAGGATCATAAACATATTTAAATTCCTGTGGCTAGTTTTCATATATCCTTTTTTGTATGTTGTTTGTATGTATGGTCTCATTCGCCTCCTCTCTGCCCCCATTCCACTGAAGGTCTGCCTCACTGGGATTATTCACCATGGGGTTATAGGTTATGAGTTATGAGAGCAGCAGTCAGTCATTGTGGGGGAGGGCAATGCCCCTTGGTACTCCTTTGTACCCTGTGGCTCTTACAATCTTTCTACCCTCTCTTGTGCAATGTTCCCTGAGCCCTGGCAGGTGTGTTATAAATCTTCTTTAGTGTTAAGCTCTCACCTACTTATGGATTTCTGCTTTGATACATTTTGAGTGTCCTTGGTGTCTCTCATCATCTCCCTGGCACAGGTTGTCAGGCTCACTGTGAAATCAGCACTCTTGTTCATCTTGCTAATCCTCTGTGGTGTCACCTGGGCCCTACCTGATGTGCAAGAGGTGGCTCATCTCGTGATGTGAATGAAGTCAGCTATCTTTTCTTGTCGTGGTGATGGATTTTGGTTCTCCCTAGTTTTTGCTGCCTTCTGTAAAAGAGAAAATAGATTCTCCAACAGAGGTCAAGAGTGTGGTTAAAGGGGATAGGCATAGTTAATTAAGAGAGATTTGATGGGGGTAGCCTCTCTTTTGGCAAAAGACTAGTGGGAGCTTCTCACTTTGAGTCCATGACCCTCATCCCCATAAGATTCAGCCATGGTTCTTAGTACCAGCTGAGTTCTTTCCTATGGAGTGGGTCTCTTGTCCAATCATAGAACCACTGTTTACCTGTCTAAGCTGAGTGCCACTATTGCACAGGTGTATTTTGACTGGCTGGTTGATTTGTCTCTAGCAGAATGCCCTGCTTGTTTACCACTTTGGTAGTCACCCCCCCCCCATCCCCACCCAGCAGCTCAGGTAGCACTTTCAAGCACTGTGAGGGCTTGTCATCAGGGGGCTGGCTTCCTTCTAAAGTCCAGCATGATTTCTCAATATTCTGTGTGAGCAGCTTGTGGTGTCTTAGCAATAAGGTCTTACCTTTTAGCTCAGGTGGGTAATCAAATGTTTTGACAGAAGCCTGTCTTGTTTTGGAGACCTCAAAGTCTCTCTGGCCAACAGCTCATTGAGGGGTGTAACCCATTTCTGGTACTGGGAGTTACAAGCAAGAACCCATGGTTTTAGGATTAGGCTTCCACCTGCCTTCTCTGGGGACCCTCTGGCCAGACAACCCCTCCCCCACCAAAACAAGCACTCCTGTGGAGGGTTATATCTTTTAGTTTTCTACACAGGGGAAAGTTTCCATGGTACTAATTCATGCTGCCTTTAGTTTTGTGATCTCTCTCTACCTTCCCTTTCTCCTCCTTCCAAGCCCTTCCGCCATTATTTGTCCGAGTAGCTTGTCAGGTATGCCTTCAACTCAAGCTGTTTCATGTTAGAAACCGCATGTGAGGGACAACATGTGGTATTCATCTTTCTGTGGTTGTGTGAGTTCACTTAGTATGTTCGTTTCCAAGTTCATTTATTTTCCTGCAAATTTCACTTTTTCCTTATAGCTGAGTAGAATTTCATTGTGTATATGTACCACGTCTTCATTAACATTCATCTGTTCCTGGCATCTGGGCTGATTCCAGATCCTACTTATTGTGAATAGAACAGCTCCAAACATGGCTGAGCAAGTGTCTCTGCAGTACTCTTTGGAGTATATGCCCAGGACCGAGGTATGGCTGGATCAAATTGTGGGTCTATTTTCAGCTTTTTGAGGAGTCTCCATAAGGATTTCCATAGCAGTTGTACAAGTACACACTCCTCCAGCAGTGGATGAGGGTTCCTTTTCCTATGCATCCCCACCAGCATTTGTTGTCTCTTGATTTTTCGACAGTTGCCATCCTGACTGGGGTGAGATGATATCTTAAAGTTGTTTTAATCTTCGTTTCCCTGATAGCTAGAGATGTTGAAAATCTATTTAGAAGTTTATTAGGCATTTGAATTTCTTCCTTTTAGAACTCTCTATTCAACTCCCTTTCCCATTTTTTTTAAACTTTTTATTTTTATATTATTTTTTTGGAGAGAGACAGAAAGAGAGACGGGGGGGGGGCAGAGATGGGCGCGTGAGCAGTGTCTCTGCTGCTGCAAACGAAATCCAGATGTGCCCGCCCCTTGGAGCATTGCGCCCTTGCGTCACTTTGCATCTGGCTAAACGTGGGACCTGGAGATTGGAACCAGTGTTCTTAGGGTTAGGAGGCAGGCGCCTTAACCCCTAAGCCATCTCTCCAGCCCCCTTTCCCATTTTTTGAGGGGGTTGCTTGACTTTTTATTGCTCAAGTTTTTGAGTTCTTTATAAATTCTAGATATCAGACCTTTGTCAGATGTATAACTGGCAAAGATTCTCTCCCATTCTGTAGGTTGCTTATTGATTCTGTTGATGGTTAGCTTATCTGTATAGCAGCTCTTGAGTTTCATGAGATCCCAGTAGTTGAATGTTTTTCCAGTTGCCTGGGCTACTGGGTTCTTGTTCAGAAAACCCTTCCTTATGTCTGTATCTTGGAGTGTTCTTCCTACCTTTTCTCCTAGTCGTTTTAGAGTTTCAGGTCTTAGATTGAGGTCCTTGATCTATTTGGAGTTGATTTTTGTGTGAAAGAAGAGGGTCCAGGTTCATTCTTTGACATGTAGATATCCAGTCCTTCCAGCACCATTTGTCGAAAATGCTAACATTTTTTTCCAGCATGAATTTTTGCTCCTTTGTCCAAGGTCAGGTAACTATAGTTGGAGGAACTTATCCCTGGATCTTCTATTCAAATCCATTATCTATGTGTTTTTCTGCCAGTACCAAGCTGCTTTATTACTATGGCTTTATAATATGTCTTGAAATCAGGTATAGTGAAGCCATCAGAGGGATTCCTTTTGCTGAGGATACTTTTGACTGTCAGAAGCCTTTTGTGCTCCATGTGAAATTTGAGACTATTTTTTTCTAATTCTGTAAAGAATGCTGCTGGAATTTTGATGAGAATTACATTGAATCTGTTTTGACTTTTGGTAGGATGGCCATTTCACATTATTAATTCTTCTGTCCATGAGCATAGAAGACCTTTCTACCTTCTCATGTCTTTCCTTCCTTCCTTCCTTCCTTCCTTCCTTCCTTCCTTCCTTCCTTCCTTCCTTCCCTCCTTCCCTCCTTCCCTCCTTCCTTCCTCCCTCCTCCCTCCCTCCCCCCTCCCTCCCCTCCCCTCCCTCCCCCTCCCTCCCTCCCTCCCTCCTTTCTTTCTTTCTTTCTTTCTTTCTTTCTTTCTTTCTTTCTTTCTTTCTTTCTTTCAGATAGAGAGAGGGAAAGAGAGAGGGGGAGAGTGAGAATGGGCATGCCAGGGCCTCCAGCCACTGCAAATGAATTCCAGATGCCTGTGCCCTCTTGTGTGTCTGGCTTATGTGGGACCTGGAGAATCAAACTGAGGTCCTTGGGCTTCGCAGGCATATGCTTAACCGCTAAGCCATCTCTCCAGCCCTTCTTTCATTTCTTTCTTCAGAATTTTTATACTTTCATTGTATAGGTCTTTTACTGCCTTGGCTAGGGATATTCTAAGATTTTTAATTTTTTGGTGGCTACTGTAAATAGGACTGCCTTACTGATTTTTCTCTGTGTTTGTCATTGGTATATACATAGGCAACTGGTTTTTGTGTGTTGATTTTATATAGTGTCAGTTTACTGAGTTTATCACTTCCAGAACTTTTTTGGAAGAGTCTTTTGGATCACTTAAGTAAAGACTCATGCCATCTTCAAACAGAGCTAGTTTGATTCTTTCCTTTCCAATTTGTATGACTTTTATTTCTTTCTTTGCTTTATTGCTTCAACCAAGTCTTCAAGTACTGTGTTAAGTACCAGTGGTCCTAGTGTGCACCCCTGTCTTGTTCCTGATCTTAGTGGGAAAGCTTCAACTCTTTCCCTATTTAAAATGATATGGGCCTTACAGCTGGTATATATTCCCTTTTTATGTTGAGAAATGGACTCTCTATCTCTAGTCTCTCCAGTATTCTAATCAGGAAGAGATGTTGTATGTTGTCAAAGGCCTTTCCTGCATCAATTGAAATGATCATGTGACTCCCTTCTTTAAGTCTGTTTATGTGATTATTACATTTATTGATTTTGGTATGTTCACTAACTGACACTGAATTACTATTCAACCCACAAGCCTACTAATAAGCTTCAAACTAGACCTTTACTCCGTCCTATTTATACCAGTAGCCCTATACGTTACATGATCTATCATAGAATTCTCAACGTGATACATAGAATCAGACCCCAACCTACCCCGATTTATCAAGTACCTACTTATATTCCTGATTACAATAATAATCCTAGTCTCCGCCAACAACCTCATAACTGTTCATTGGATGAGAAGGAGTGGGAATTATATCTTTTCTGCTCATCGGATGATGATTCGGACGCTCAGATGCCAACACAGCAGCTCTCCAAGTCCTATACACAACCGTATCGGAGACATCGGCCTCATCCTAACTATATCATGATTCATTACCAAAATAAACTCATGAGACCTAGAACTCATCCTCTCCACCCCACAAACAACAAGCCTACTGCCCCTACTAGGCCTACTTCTAGCAGCAGCCGGAAAATCAGCCCAATTTGGCCTACACCCCTGACTCCCCTCTGCCATAGAAGGCCCCACCCCTGTATCAGCCCTACTCCATTCAAGCACAATAGTTGTAGCCGGAGTATTCCTTCTAATCCGATTCTTCCCTATTCTAGACAACTCCACCATAAAAACCCTATACTATGCCTAGGGGCCCTAACCACCCTATTCACAGCAATCTGCGCCCTCACACAAAATGACATCAAAAAAATCATCGCCTTCTCCACATCAAGCCAACTTGGCCTAATAGTTGTAACCCTAGGTATTGGCCAACCTTACCTAGCCTTCCTACATATCTGCACCCACGCATTCTTTAAAGCCATATTGTTCCTATGCTCCGGATCAATCATTCACAACCTCAATGATGAGCAAGATATCCGAAAAATAGGATGATTAGCCAAAGCTATACCTTTTACTACCACAGCCCTAACAATCGGCAGCCTAGCACTAATCGGCACCCCATTTCTAACTGGCTTCTACTCTAAAGACCTCATTATCGAAGCCATAAACACGTCTTATACAAACGCCTGAGCCCTTATTATTACACTAATCGCAACCTCCATAACAGCTATATACAGTACACGAATCATCTTCTTCGCCTTCATAGGCCATCCACGATTCCTCCCAATAGTAACTATCCACGAAACTACCCCAATAATAATAACCCCATCAAACGACTGATAATCGGAAGCATCTTTACCGGCTATCTGATCACCTATCTAGTACCCCCAATTACCACCCCTCAAATAACCATACCAATTACCCTAAAAACAGCAGCCCTACTTGTAACCATCGCAGGGCTAGCTCTAGCTATAGAACTAAACAAACTAACCCTTAACCTCACATTAAACACCACCTTCTCCCCACGCAAATTCTCAACCTTACTAGGATTCTTTCCACTCATCTTACACCGACTTATCCCACATAAAAACCTGACTATAAGCCAAACTACGGCCTTTAAATCCCTAGACCTAATCTGACTAGAACACGCCCTACCCAAATTCCTAGCTAAATTCAACCTCATAGCCTCCCATACCACCTCCAACCAAAAAGGCCTAATCAAACTATACTTCATATCAATCCTCCTAACCCTACCAGCAATCCCTTTAATCGCACTACTCTAGCCACCCCGAGTAATCTCAATAACAATAAACACACTCACAAACAATGTTCAACCAGCAACAGCCACTAACCACCACCCATAATTATAAATAGCAGAAACCCCAACCATATCCTCCCCTATATAACCCCCCTGATCACCTTCCATCACTACCCAATCCCCTATACTACCAAACTCTACAACCAGTTTAACATTGTCTGAACTCACAAACCACAGAAAAAGAACCAACTCCATAATAAAACCTAACCCTAATATTAAAATAACTGCCCAACTAGAAACTCAAGTCTCCGGATAGTCTTCAGTGGCTATAGCAGTAGTATAACCAAAGACTACCATCATACCACCAAGATAAACTAAAAATACTATAAGCCCTAAATAAGACCCCCCAGACTCTAAAATCAACCCACACCCTAAACCCCCAGCTACAATCAACCCTAACCCCCCATAAATAGGAGACGGCTTAGTTGCAAAAGCAATAAAACTCGCCACAAATAATAAACTTAACAAGAAAATTGACATAGTCATTATTTTTGCATGGTTACCCCATGACCTATGACATGAAAAATCATCGTTGTACATTCAACTACAAAAACTTAATGACCAACATCCGAAAAACACATCCCCTAATAAAAATCATTAACGAGTCCTTTATTGACCTCCCCACCCCATCCAACATCTCTGCATGATGAAACTTCGGCTCCCTTTTAGGACTTTGCCTCATCATTCAAATCCTTACAGGACTATTCCTAGCAATACACTACACATCCGACACCACAACCGCCTTCTCCTCCGTCACTCACATCTGCCGAGATGTCAACTATGGCTGACTTATCCGATACTTACACGCTAACGGAGCCTCACTATTCTTTATCTGCCTGTTCCTCCATGTAGGACGAGGACTGTACTATGGATCATACACATTCATCGAAACCTGAAACATCGGCGTGCTCCTTCTATTCACCGTAATAGCCACAGCTTTTATAGGCTATGTACTACCCTGAGGGCAAATATCCTTCTGAGGAGCTACTGTCATCACTAACCTCCTATCAGCAATCCCCTATATCGGCACTACCCTAGTGGAATGAATCTGAGGGGGCTTCTCAGTAGACAAAGCCACCCTGACCCGATTCTTCGCCTTCCATTTCATTCTCCCATTTATCGTTCATCATCATTGGGCAAATAGCATCCATTCTCTACTTTAGGATCATCCTAATTTTATTTTATTTATCTGTTTTTTTGATTTTGTGTTGTCGTTTGTCTTTTTTTAAAATTATTGTTTTTTATTGACTTTTATACTTACATACAAAAAAACCCCACCTGATATTTCCCTCCCCTTTCCCCATTCCACTTTAGAACTCCAGTCTCCATCATATCCCCTCCCTCTCTCCATTAGTCTCTCTTTTAATTTGATGACATCATCTTTTTCTTCTATTTTGAGGGTCTTTCGGAGGTATTGCTAGGCCCTGCAAGGTCATGGATATCGATGCCAATTTCTGTCCGGGCAGTTGCATTGTAGGAGGTCATACCCTTCCTTTGGCTCTTCCATTCTATCCGCCCCCTCTTCTGCAATGATCCCTGAGCCTTGGAGGGTGTGATAGAGGTGTTTCAGTGCTGGGCACTCCTCCATCCCTTCTTCTCAGCACTATGTTGCCTTTTGGGTCATCCCAGTGGCCATCACCATCTGAAAAGAGAAGCTTCTCTAACCAGAAGTGAGAGTAGCGTTAATATGTGAATATAAACATTAAGTGTAGTGCTTTCAGGGCAGCTTGGTGGGAATAATATATACTTTTAGTCAGACAAGAGCAGGCTTATAACCCTAAAGCTCATGACCTCACCTACCATAGACTTTTACTTAGGTTTTTCAGTACCAGGTATGTATTCCCTCCCTTAGAGAGGGCCTTCAGTCCAATTATGGAGCAGTTGGTTACCCCAAGAGTAGGCATGCCACTTTTGCACCCTTTCAGTCATTGGGCCTGTCTGGCCAAGCTTGAATATTCAGCATCCACTGTTTTCACTGTTGATGGCTTCTGTCTCCCACATGGTGCGTGCAGTGCATCTTTTTCCAGCTTTCAGTTAGCTGGTCTACAGGGAGAAGGTTTTCTGCTCCACACCAGCTTGCTTTCTCAGTGACCTTGCCTCTCAGGCAAGAGATGTCTTCAGTAATAGGGTCTTACTATCCGTATCACTATCTAGCATATTAGAAAACAAGATATTAAAATGAAGATATCAGCCTTTGTAGTATAAACCATTACTTTGGTCTTGTAAAACCAGAAATGAGGAATTTAATCCTCCAAAGCCATTTCAGGAAAGGAGCCCTAAGCCCCACCATTAGCACCCAAAGCTGATATTCTTAACAAACTGTTTCTTGACTGCATACATAGCCCCTATGTATATCATGTATAATATTATCTGACCCATGCATATAAGCTAGTGCATACTACCATTTACCTTACATAATACATACTATGTTTATTCCACATTAAACCTTAGTCCCTACCTATGTCTATTCTAGTCAAAATCAACTCCATGAACTAGGAAATCCAGTTCAAAAGGAGATTGCATAAACCATTCTGTCAGGCTGCCTAGACATCCTTTCAAGTCAGTATGACTATCCTGATGAAGGTGGATCCATTTGATATGTTCTTGTATTTGAGTTGCAAGAATTTTATTGAGAACTTTTGTGTTTAAGTTCACTAAAGATAACAGCATATAATTTTATTTTCTTGTTGGGTCTGTGTCTACTTTAGGTATTAATGTAAGGTTGGTTTTGTGGAAGGAATCAAGGAGCTTTCCCTCCTTTTCAATTGTGTGAAATAACTTGAGAAGTAAGGGTTTTAGATCTTCAAAGAAGGTTTGGTAAAAATTGAGCAGTTAAACTCTCTGGGTCTGTACTTTTATTTTGTTAGGAGGCTTTTTGTAAGGAAAGTGTAAGAGAAAAGCAAAAGAGAACACAGACCTGATCTCTACAGACACTGTTTTTATTAGAGAAAAAGCAAGGAGCAATAGCTTTCCCATGGGATGGAAGCTGAAGCACTGAGCCAGGCTAGGGTGGAAGTATATAAGGAGGATCTTACTAAGAAAAACAGACAGTACCAGGGTCAGTTGATAAGAAAATTGTAGCTATTTGTGTCCTTGTTCATAATAGGATTCTTCAGCCAGGAATGTCTAAGGAAGGGTACTCAGATGGTCTCTGATCCTTCAAGGCCATCTAGGCTAAGGGGAATATATCAGTCAGGGAAGGGTACCAAACTTCTTTATTGCCTGAAAGCTTTCAGGATATCTATTAACTCATTAGTTCTCTTTAGTTTTCAGGGAAGGCTATTAACCCTTCAATACAGACTCTGGAAGGATAAAAGAAACTGGGGAGAACTGGGGTGAGTGGGACATTTTAGGGAGGACTGCATTGGCCAGAGCAGGGGTGGAAAACTCTTGTACCACTTCTTGCTGGGGAACAGTAGAGCTCTCGGGGTGTCCCACTCAGTCTTGCTGAAGTTCAATGCTCAGGGGCTGATATTTAGTGGCCATGAAGAATTAAGTGACTCACTGTGAAGTGAAAGCATTTATTCTGTCCAGGAGGAATTCAGTGTGGCATCTGAGTATGCAAAAACCAAAAGAGAGGGTGAACATTATGATAATCAGGGGAATAAGTGTCTGTCAGAGACAGGATAGGTTTAACTTGAAGGGAGTAGAGCTGTAAGATTTCTCAACTTATAGTAATAGATATCTTAGTTGTTTACAGAGATATGTCAGGTCACATGTACAGAAATAATATTATTGGCCATCAAAAAAGGCTAATATAGCCCCAAATTTTACTGGCTCTGGATTGGTAACATTTACCTCTCCACAATAATTGTAGTCCATCATCAAAGTCTTAGTCACATAGGTGTGGATTTGGGGAGTTTTAGATTTTAATTTTTCATTTGCCAAACTTCATTTTGCTGTTGGTGTATATAGTAGGCTATTATCCCACGTTGATCTTATGAACAGGTAAGGGGGCAGCTCTTCAGGAGAGTGATAGTTATCAGAGCCATTTGGAAAGAGACACCTAGATCATGTCAAATTTATTAGCCATTATGATCTGGTTCATATCCATGTATGAATTTTATGTCATGTGACATGGCATTTACAGGTGACATGAAGTGCCCATTTTGGAGAACAAGGACTAGAGTGGCCAATACAACCATCAGGGACACCTCCCAGGCTTAGGGAGGGTAAACAAAACCCAAGGTTTATGAGGTAGTGTCCTCACACTCATAAGGCTTGGTGTGTCCAGTGGAATGACATATGGGCTGCTCCCTGAGTCTCTGATCTTCCACAGATTGAAAAGTGAGAAACTTCCAGAGTTTCTGAGGTCTGGGGTGGGGTGTCTCTGCCACAAACTGAGAGCAAATACCTTGTCCTGAAGCAATTTGATAAGGGTGTGGATGCAACAGATCACATGGTGAGAGGCCTCTGGTCTGGAGTTCAAAAGTCCAAGGGGGGGGGCAGGAGAAGAGAGGGACATATAACACAGTGGATAACCCAAAGGACTGTCAGAGACTTGGCTAAACTCAGAGAAGGATTTTGGACATCCACCAGGGAGTAGCCCTGTCCAGAATTCATGTCTCCACAAACCAAGCTCACATAATTTGAGGGTTAGAATGAGACCAAATGGAACTTGTGCCACTCACATAGACAAAAGTCACAGATAAAACAGAGGTTTCCCAGATCACACTGGTGACTATTTAGTCCAAATAGTGAGCTCAGTGAGTGTCTGTGATCCCCAGGGAATGATACACTGGCAGGGAGGTGGGGAGAAGGAGAGAAGTTGGGGGGTGTGCAGCCCAAATGCTCCAGAGGGGTATCTGAGTAATGGCACCAGAAATGTAAGGAAAGTGTAAGAGAAATGCAAAAGAGAACACCAGATCTGATCTCTACAGATAGGGTGTTTTTTTATTAGAGAAAACAGCAAGGGGCAACAGCTTTCCTGAGGAATGGAAGCTGAAGTACTGAGCCAGGCTAGGGTGTAGGTTTATAAGGAGGATCCTTAGAAAACAGACTGGACCAGGTGCAGTTGCTAAGAAAATTATAGCTGTTTGTGTCCTTGTTTCAGAATAGGCTTCTTCAACCAGGAATGTCTAAGGAAGGATACTAAGATGGTCTCTGATCCTTCAAGGCCATCTGGTCTAAGGGAAGTAGGTCAGTTAGGGAAGGGTGCCAAACTTCTTTATTGCCTGCAAGCTTTTGGGATAGCTATTAACTCTTTAGTTCCCTTTAGTTTTTAGGAAGGCTATTAACCCTTCACTTTTAATTACATTTTCAGTCTCATTTGATGTTATAGTTTTATTCAAGTAATTGATCTCTTCTGGGTTTAATTTTTGTAGGTGGTAAGAGTGAAGGAAATGACTCATATCTTTGTGATTTTCTTGTTTTATGAAATATAGATTTCTGAAATATGTCCTGATGATACTCCCAGGTTCATTGATATCCATTATTACATCTCCATTTTCACTTCTAATCTTGTTGATTTGAGCTTTGTCTTTTGATCTATTTGGCCAGGGGTCTATAAATTTTATTTATGTTTTCAAAGGACCAGATATTCATTTCATCATTTTAAAAAATTGCTTTCTTAATTTCCAATTCTTTGATTTCTGCTCTGATTTTTATTACTTATTTCCATCTGTTACTTTGGTATTAGGATTGCTCTTGTTTTTCTATTGCTTTCAGGTAGATGGTTAAGTTGAGCTCTCTCTGAATATAATATAGTTACATTTATTTAGTGCTATAAACCTCCCTGAAAGGACTGCCTTCATTGTGTCCCATAAGTTTTGGTATGTTGTGTTTTCATTATAATTCAGATCTAGAAATTTATGGATTTCCTTTTTGATTTCTGTGATAACACAGTCATTGTTTAATATGAGTTATATAGTCTCCAGGAGTTGATGTATCTTTTTCTTCTTTTGCTATTGATTTGTAAGTTTATTGCATTGTGGTCATGCATAATGCAAGGAGTTAGGAAAACTTGCCTTAATTTGTTGAGACATGGTTTATGCTCTAATATGTGATCTATTTTAGAGAAATTTTAATGTGCTTCTAAGAAGAATGTGTAATCTGTGGAGTTAGGGTGGTATGTTCTTAAAATGTCTGTTAAGTCCAATTGATCAACGATGTTGTTTAGCTTCATTATTTCTCTGTTAATTTTATGCTTGGATGATCTGTATATTGATGATATTGGAGTACTAAACTCTCATAATAGTATTGTATTAGGATTTATTTTGTGTTTATTGTCTAGTAGATTTTGCTTTATGAAATTTGGTGCACCTATGTTTGGTGCATGTAACTGTATGATTGCAAGGTATTCTTGTTGGATTGTTCCCTTAATGAGTGAGAAGTGACTTTCTTTGCCTTTTTTTCATTAATTTTGGTTTTATACTCAATTTTACCTGATATTAATATAGCTACACCTGTTTGTTTCTTACTTCCATTAACTTGAAAATCATTTCCAATATTTCACCCTAAGAGGGACCTATTTTTGATGGTAAGGTGGGCTTCTGCTTGACAGCAAATGGAAGGATCTATTTTTATAATTCATACAATTAACCTGTGTCTTTGGATTGGGAGTTGAGTCCACTTATATTCAGAATTATAACTCTGAGGTTTGAGTTAAATCCTGTAATGTTGGAAGTTTTGTGAAGTTTGGTGTTTTCTTGAGTTTTGTATGATTTTTTTTTCCTAGATTTAGTTGTTGCTTTATCCCTCTTGTGATCTTTTCAGTATGTTTGTTCATCTCTTCTGTGTGGAGTATTATTTACAGTATATTCTGTAGATTTAGTCTCATTCTCATATAGTCATAAAGCTGGCTTTTATCATGGAAATATTTCTTTTGTTCATTTATTATGAGGGATTATTTTACTGGGTGTAGTTAGGGTTGCCAGGCATGGTCTTTCAAAATTTAATATACTCTATGTCAAGCCCTTCTGCATTTTAGTTTCCATTGAGAAATTAGATTTAATTCCAATTTTCTTACCTTTGTATGAAATTAGCTGTTTTTTCTTGTGAAGCTTTTAGTAATTGTGGTGGTTTAATTCAAGTGTCCCCCATAAACTTAGGTGTTCTGAATGCTAGGTTCTCAGTTGATGGAGATTTGGGAATTAATGCCTTTTGAAGGCAGTGAATTGTTGGGGGTGGGCTTATGGGTTTTATAGCCAGTTTCCTCTTGCCAGTGTTTTCACACTCTCTTATTTCTATTTTCTACCTTATGTTGGCCAGGGGATGATGCTCATGCCATCATTCTTCCTGCCATTGTGAAGTGTCCCCTCAAGTCTGTAAACCAAAATAACCCCTCCTCCCTTTTTTCCTCAAAACCTGCTCTTGGTTGGGTGATTTCTGCCAGCAATGCGAACCTGACTGCAACAGGAATGTTGGTTCCAAGAGTAGCATTGCTGCTAGACATATGACTGTGGTTTTGGCCTTTTGGAGCTGATTTTTAAGAGGAATGTGGATGAATTTGAAACCTTGGCTTAAGAGACAGCTTGCAGTGCTGTAAGTACAACTGGATAGATTATTGTAGTCAGAGTTGCAAGACGTGAATGCGGTAAGAACTATGGACAGTAAGGTTTGGCTGATGAGGGTGAAAAGGAGCTTTGTCTGGACTGGACTAGAAGCAGTTTGTGAGAGGCTTGCAGTTATGCCTGTGTACTGAGAAGTTGTACAGGGTTGCATTGCATTGAAATGGACTGGTGTGAGCAGAGGGATATGGCACAGAAAACATGAAATCTTTGGGCCTAAACTGCTGCCTGTTTACCTGCAATTGTTTGATAGATTACAACCATTGAGATTTGGCCAGTTGACCTACACTGGGGCAACAGGAAGAATGTAGACTCTTTTGAAGGGGCCTGAGTGATAAGGGAGTGTCCTGTTCTTCAAAGCCTGCTATTTCTCCCTGGATTAACAAATTGGCAATCTACCTGGTATTATGGAGCATGAGAAATGCAGGAAAGAGAGGGTCATTGAATTCATAACATGGTCTTGTGTTTAGGAAACGGCCATGGTCAGTGACTAGCAGGTTTCCTGGATGCCTGCATGGAGACCTAACGGAGCTGTGAGGATGTACCGTGGATTTCAGTGGCTACCCAGTGGAGATGCCAGTACCACAACGTGGTTACTAAGGAGAGCTCCAGCCTGGATGAAGTTTTCCAGGACTGTGAGTAGCCTAGCTGGAGGGGCAAAATTGGAACTCCAGAGACTTGCTGCTGGCTAGAATTATCAGACTTGGAGATTTGTCACTGACTAGAGTTGTTGGACTTGGAGCAACAGAGTTTAATGGTTGCCCTGTTTAAATCTTGTATTAGTTGAATATTTCCTTGGTATTCCCAATGCCATCTTTTGCAGGGTGAGTGTTTATTCTGTACCATTATGGGTTTTGGCTGGATTTTTTGGTATTATGGTTTACAGTTAAAAGACCTTGGACTATGGGGATGTTTGAACATCATTGACATTGATAAAAACTATGAGGACTTTTAAAGCTGGATGAAAGCATTGCATTTTACATCATGTATGGTTATTAGTTTATGGGGATCAGGGGTGGAATGTGGTGGTTTGATTCAGGTGTCCCCCATAAACTTAGCTGTTCTGACTGCTAGGTTCCCCAGCTGATGGAGGTTTGGGAATTAAGGCCTCTTGGAGGCAGTGTATTGTTGGGGTGAGCTTATGGGTATTATAGCCAGTGTTTGGCATACTCTCCTGTTCCTTTGTCCAGCTGATGTTGGCCAGGAGGTTATGTCTGCCCTCTGCTCATGCCATCATTTCCCCTGCCATTGTGGAGCATCTCCTGGAGTCTGTAAGCCAAAATAAACCCCTTTTCCCCCAAAGCTGCTCTTGGTCAGGTGGTTTCTGCCAGCAATGTGAACCGGACTGCAAGAGTAATCTTTCTTTGTCTTCTGTGTTTGCGTTTTAACTATAATATAATATGGAGAACACCTTCTCTTATCCTATCTATTCAATGTTCTATGGTCCCCTGTACCTGGATGGGCCTCTCTTCTGTGAGTTCAGAAAAATTTTCTTCAATAATCTTGTTGAAGACATTCTTTATATCTTTGGCTTGAATCCCCCTTCCCCCATATGCTTATAATCTGGGTATTTATTTTTTTAATGTGTCCCACATTTTCCTGTTTTTGTGTTTGTTGAACTTGTCATTATTATTATTGTTATTATTGGATTCCCCCTTCAGTTCCTTTGTCTCATCTGTGTGTTCTGATATTCTGTCCTTTGCTTGCTCTATTCTGTTGGTGACGCTTTCTTGGGAGACTTTTAAAGTGATATTTCATTTTTATTATCTGCTGTGTTTTTCTTCCTATTGCCTGGCTTAACTTTCTTTTTTTTTCCCCTGGGATTTCATTTTTGCTTTTATTTGATAATGTCCTCTTTGACCATTGTGTTCATGGTTTCGTGGATTCTTCTCATTCCATTTCATTTATCTGTCTGCTAAGTTCTTCTTGAGTCTCTTCAATTTTATCAAGGTATCTATAGAGGATATTTTGTTGGTTCTCTTCTAATTCATTCAGGTGTCTATTGAATTCTTCTAACTGATTTGCTTGCACTTCCTTTATCCATGTCTTGGGCTCACTTTGTTGGCTTTCTTCCTTCAGCCATGCTTGAAAGTCTATTTTACATTCTTTTTGGAGATTCTTTGTGAATTCATTCAACCTCTTGTTCATAGCCTCATTGAATTTGTTTAATATGCTTATCATTGTTTCTTTATGGACTTTCCTCTCTGATCTCATGGGGTTTCCCTTATGGGACTAGTCATTCTTGGTGGGAATCTCTTGGCTTGATGCCTTCCGTTATTTGTTTTTCATTGGGATTTGTCCATCTCAAGACAGTCCTCTGTGGCTTGTTTTGTGAATATTAAAGTGTTTCCAATGAAATTGAAACATTTCTAATAATTACTTCCTTATAAAATATGCACAGCAGAACTTGGGAGATGGCTCAGTGAATAAAACACTTGTTACACAAACATGTATACCTGAGTTCAGAGCTCGAGAACTCATGAAGCTAGAGCCAGACTCTAGATATAATCCTATGGCACCTACATTGAGAAGGGAAATGGGGACACTGACCAATGAAAAACTACCTCAGTCAAGGTGGGGAGGTAAGGACTAACAGATAAAGTTGTCCCCTAACCTCCACACAAACATTGTAGCACATGTGTGCCTTCACTCACATATATGAACAGGCACCATACACACCTGTCACACACAAATAAAAAGAATGTACATTAAGGTGGATTTCTTTATTTTTAAATTTTTAAATTTAAATTTTTTTTTTTTTGAGAAAGAGTCTCACTGTAGCTCAGGGATTTCTTTATTTTAATGTTATAAAAATATTCCTTGAGACACCAGGCATGGTGGCACATGCCTTTAATCCCAGCACTTGGGAGGCAGAGGTAGGAGGATCACTGTGAGTTCGAGACCACCCTGAAACATAGTGAATTACAGATCAGCCTTGACTAGAGTGAAACCCTACGTCAAAACAAACAAACATATATATATATATATATATATATATATATATATATATATATATATTCTTTGAAATTCAATAAGGAGGAATTCATAGAATTAACAGAGTTAAAAGAGTGATCAGGGGCTGGATAGATGGCTCAGTGATTGCTTTCCTGCAAAGCCTAATGACTCAAGTTCAATTACTCAGTACCCACATAAACCCAGATGCACACAGTGCTACATGCATCTGGAGATTATTTTCAGTGGCTAGAGGCCCTGGTGTGCCTGTCCTCTCTCTATCCTATGAATGGGGGCACATGCATTTGATCCTATCACTATGGAGGCCAAGGTAGGATGATAACTGTGAGTTTTAGGGCAGTTTGAGACTAATTCCAGGTCATCCTGGCCTAGAGTGAGACCCTACCTTGAAAAACCAAAATAAATAAATAAATAAATAAATAAATAAATAAATAAATAAATAAAATGTTAAGCAGATAGATGGTAGAAGAATTAGTTAAGGTGTCAGATTATATAATTTGCTTAATTTTATTATTATAATTAATTAATTTCAATTATAGTAATTAATGCCAATCACAAGAAAGATTTTTCTTTCTTGCTGTTTGGAAAGGTCAACTCAGAACATTGTCACTATAATAGCTGTTGATATTTTTTCTTCTTTTAAATTATATAAAACAACAAACAAACCTGGCTTCCAAAAGTTTGTTCCATTCTATTGAGTTTTCTGAAAACTTGTGATCTCTAACTGGATTTGGAGAGAGCCTGAGGCTGGCTATGCATTCCTCTGACAGGTCTTTGGAATCCATTAGCAACAGTTTTCCTGTTGAATATATCTATAGAGGTATAACTCTCCCCTTCACTCCTTTTCCAAGTAGACAATCTTCAGTGGATGAGATAGCTAGGCTGCCAAGATTTAGGAAAACATAACCCAGTTTTGAATCTGTCAAAATTAATTGGAATTTTAAAATTAAAGGTACTGGTAGTCCACACATCAGCAAGGTAATGTCGATTTTGGTAAGGACACATTTGTCTTTTGTTTCTAAGGTAGCAGACAAATAGAAGGAACAAGACAAAAATGATAATATAAATGATCATTCTTGAGTACTAGATATACACTAAGCACAATTTTGAGTACCATATATACATATAACTATTTCCATGTTATAACTAAAATATATAAAATATAACATCCCACTGACTTTTGGATAGATTGCTATTCCTGTTTTATCAGAAGAACATTGAAGGTTACTTTTAGCATTTGACATTGTTGTTTTAAAATTTCTTTTTTATTTTATTTTAATTTTTATTTATTTATTTGAGAGAGAGAGAAAGAGGCTAAAAGAGAAAGAGAATGAATGGACACACCAGGGTACCCAGCCACTGAAAATGAACTTCAGATACATGTACCACCTGTGCATTTGGCTTATGTGGGTCCCAGGGAATTGAACCTGGGACCTTAGGCTTCATATGCAGGTACTTTAACCACTAAGCCATCTCTCCAGCCCTTCCTTCACCCTGCTTTTAACTGAAGGTATCCAAGACTCAAATTCGTTAGATTATGCTAATCATTCTCATACTAGTGTAATAGAATTTAGAAATAGCCACTTAAGGAAACTTGAAATAATGTACAGAATAAATTAAACACTGATATATTCCAAGCACCTATGATAGTGTCTGGCATGTAGCAAACAATCAGTAAATAAAATGACTAGTAGTCACTATGCACAGGTTATAGCAGGGGTATGCAAAGTCAATGAGTAAAATCACGTGACTCACTTGAGATATGATAAGAAATATTTAATGTTTGTATTTATTTTTATTTGTATGTGGCACATAGTGTGGTCTGTGTAAGTAGTGTACAAGTCAGATTATCTATCTATCTTATCCTATTCAAGTAGAATTGACTCCAGAAATGTTTTTTATAACAAGATAATAATAGATTTTGCTGCTGAACAACAGCCTGAGGCTATAGTAGATATTTCAACTTTACTCATTGTCTTAGGGTAGCAATTGCTTTACTTATCTTTTTTTTTTTTGGGGGGGGAGTATGGGTTAGTTAGGGACTTGCTATGTAACCCAGGCTAGTTTTGAAATTATAATGATCCTTCTGCTTCAGCCTCTTTGGCACTGGAATTGCAGGCATTCACCACCATGCTCAGCTCAGTCTTTTAATATTATTGAACAAGTTGAGTATGTGTTAATCTAAGATAAACTGCTTCCCATGGAGAGAGTAGCATTCTAAATCTTATCTCCTTGCAGGTAAACTGTACCTACCAAGCCTTTGGGAATCAGGATCATGCATCTTCATGATTATTTAAAAGACTCATCATTATTATTTAGCTGGTATATAATAGCTAATGTGTATCTCTTAATAAATAATAATTTATTATTAAATAAATTTAACAAATAATAAATTACTAATATTTAGCAAATGAAACACTTTACATATCAGTTTGCATTGTATTGACTTTCCATCGCAGCCTTAACACATTTCCACAAACTTAGTGGCTGAAACTGTACACATTTATCATTTAACAGTTCTCATAATAGAGTCTCACCCAGCTAATTTCAAAATGTACTTATGGCTACTGTATTTATTTCTGGAAGCTGTAGGATCTACTTCCCTACTTTTTATGGTTTCACTCGTTCACATTCTTCATCTTTCTTCTATCCTCAAAGCCAGCAATGGCAAATCAAGCCTTTTTCAAATTGCAGCCCTCTCATACTGATGTTTTTATCTCTTGTATCCATATTTAAGTACTCACTGGACTACACTGGGTTTCCCTTGATAATGCAAGATAATACTTCTAGTATAGTTGCTGGTTGGTAAATGTGATTCCATTCTCCAGTTCACCTTTTCTTTGCTATTTGACTGTAACAGGTTCATACAGTCTGGGGATTAGGGCATGGGCATGTTTGGAGAGCCACTATTCTGCTGCCACAGGTAGAAGTGGGAGTATGGTGACATTAAGTAACCTACTTGCATGTGTCTGAATGAGTGCAGGTTATTTCACATATACAAGTTGTCAGGACAGCAAAACTTAGTTAATAATCACTGCTCCATATGGTTGTCACGGAGTTGGAGTGAGCATTAGAGAATCAAGTTTTCAAACAGTGTTAAAGAATTCTCCTATTTAGTGTGCAAAATACTATGAAATATGGGAGGTTGGACTTCTTACCAAAAACATATTGTAGATTAAAGTCCTTTTAGATAACCTCTATTCTTTTCAAGTGAAATTCATCCATTACTGCCTGCTTTATAGCACATTACTAATCCTATCTAAAAAGATGATTATTGATGAAGAGCATATTATCTGTCTTTCTTATTAGCTTACCATGAAATTGTCATATTATGGCACAATTCTTGAAGATACAAGATGAACAAACTTGTAACACTTAGAGAAAACTTGATGGATCTGCACAGACTGGTTTAATTGCTTAAACTTTCAATGCAGCATGGGCCGTACTGAAAGGGAGTTGAAATGAAAAGAGTAAACGAGCAAAAATGTGAACTGCTGGATGAGGGGGAAGGTGGAGGAAGACAAGAAACCTGTCTGACTGAGTAGAAGCTGCATTGCTTATAATTATGAGGAGGAGCAATTACATGGAATGCAACATATCATGCAGGCACCTGAAAGTAGGTGTCATGGTTTGAATTAGGTGCCCCATAAATTCACATGTTCTGAATGCTTGGTCTCCAGCTGATGGCAGTTTTGGAACTGGAGCCCTCCTGGAGGTATGTTGTCGGTAGTGGGCCGATGGGTGGTATAGCCAGCTTCCCCTTGCCAGTGTTTGGCACACTATCCTGTTGCTGTTGTTTACCTGATGTTGGCCAGGTGGTGATGTCCAGCCTCTATTCATGCCTTACTTTTCCCTGCCATCATGGAGTTTCCCCCTGAGTCTGTAAGCAAAAATAAACCCTTTCCTCCTATAAGCTGCTTTTGGTCATGTAGTTCTGCCAGCAATGAGAAGCTGACAGCAACAGTAAAATTGGTATCAGAAGTGGAGTAATTGCTGCTAGAAAGCTTACTGTGTACTTTTTGGCATTTTGAACCTAATTTGTAGGAAGAATGTGGAAGGATTTGAAACTTTGGTCTCAGAGACACCTTGCAGTGTTGAAGGCAGAGTTTCATGGACTATTCTAGTCAGAGTTAAAATACTTGAATGCACTAAGAATTATGGACTGTGAGGTTTGGTTAATGATGGAAAGAAAGAACTTTGTTAAGACTGGGCTAGAAGCAGTATATGGGAGAGGCTTGCTGCATTCTGCCTGCTTGTGTCCTGAGAACTTGGGCAGGGTTGCATTGTGTAGATATGGAGAGGTATGAGCAGATGGATATGGCACAGAAATAAATGACAGCATTGAGCTAAAGACAGCAGCTCCGTTCAGCTGCAGTTGTTTGTGAGATTACAACTGTTGAGATTGGGACAGCTGATCCAAACTGGGGCAGCTGGAAGAGGGTGGAGTTTTGAAAGTAAGGGGTCTGAAAGCTGAAATAGTTTTCCATTCTTCAAAGTCAGCTTTATTCCCTCCCCCCGATTAACAAATTTGGTAGCCTACCTGGTACTATGGAGTATAACAAATACAGGAGAGAAAGGGTCATTGAATTTTGTTTTTGGGAAATGGCCACGGACAATGTGAAGCAGACTTGTTGGATGACCCGTGTGGAGGCCCGATGGAGCCATGAAGATAAAGCGCAGGCTGAAGTAGTAAAGTGAACCCTTTCCTTCCATCAACTGCTTTTGGTTGGATACTCTCTACCAGCAATAAGAAGGTGACTGCAACAGTAGGTAAGGTTTTAAAAGAAAAGAGAGTACTTATGATTATGGAAGGAAGCAATAAAAGTGTTGTGAATTTAGATACTAGATTCACTTGTAGACACTGGAAATATATGTGGCGATTGAATCATAGCCCCATCCCTCAATAGACGAAAAATTGCTCTTGATTAATGGATGACTCCTCAGAGCTTGATCTTACTTTTATTTGTGTAACCATTTCTGCTTTAAGGACACTGTGGTGCTTAATCTTGATTATCAATTTCATGGGAGCTAGAATTGCCGTGGAAACAAATTGTTGGCCATATCGGTGAGAGATTTTCAAGATTATATTAAATGATGTAGGAAAACCCAGCCTGTGAGCAGCACCATCCCATAGGCTGTGGTCCTTGGCTGATTAAAAGGGGAAAGGTAGATGAGTGTCAACATCCAGTGCTTTCTGCTTCTCAACAGTAGATTGAATGTGACCAGTTGCTTCATGCCCTGCTGCCCTGCCTTCCTCCTCTGATAGATTGTGTTCCCTGGAACTAGAAAGTGAAATAAGCCCTTCTTCCCTTAAATTGCTTCATGTCTGGTATTGTGTCACATCGAAAAGGAAAGTAACTAATACAGAAGCTGTACTCTATTGACAGACTCAGTGCTGTCCTGAGAGATAGTAACCTTTTCATAAAAATCATGAGTGTGAGAGACAGCAAGCATTTATTAAACAGAGCAAAACAAAACTCCGAACTTAAGATGAGTTTATTCTTTGCAATCTGACATCTTGCACATTTGTCAGTTATAACTCAATGCCATTTCTGGAAAAGGATAAATGTTTCCCTTCTCCTATTTACTAAGTAGAGAACTTCATAAAATAAGAAACTTTTGAGAACTTCAAATTTCTACATCTTTAATATAAGAAATACTCCTTGACTAAAGGGGATTTCATAAGGATAAAGTACTCATCAGGGAGGCTACTTCCTAAAAGAATTTCTGGACAGATTAAGCAAGAAAGGAATTTATTTTAAGGCAATGGGGCAGTTCATATGATGGACTCGAGAGTGAATGAAGACCATGTCCAGAAATCTGGGCAGAGAGAACCAGAGGGCTATGTCTGAAGTGGCTGCCACTGAAATATGTCAGTTCTGCATGATTTCTACCCATATTGCTCTTTGTTTTGGGATTCAAATTCAAGGGAAACAACATATGTGAATATGTCCAGTGTGAAAGAAAGTATCACAGGGAACAAAACTAATCAGGCAAGGAAGACTAACCAAGACAGGGAGAGCAAGCAGAACCCAGTCTGAATTGAACTCTGCAAGAGCAAGGGCCATAGAGCTTTTAAGGACCACAGAGGGGGAGATTGCAGACATCTTCTAGTCATAGGCTTCACCTAAAGGAAAAGAAAACTATCTCCTATTTACATGGCTGGCGGCAAACTTACAAATGAGAACAAGATATTTGGTTTAGTTAGACTTCTGCATAACCCGGGGGAGAGAAAACCCCTGGATGATTGTGTTTGAAAGAGATGGCTCCAGGGCCCTGGGCTGGGAAACTAGCAAGATCCATTTAAAAATATTTGTATATCAAAGGAACAGAGAGAGTGTCAGAAGGCAAGCTTTTTAAGGACAATGTGGTAGGAACAATCAGTGCTGGCAAGGCGAGTTTGCCTTTATTGTGGCATTGGGCAGAGGCAGAGGCAGCAAGACCTTGATCTACACTCTCAATTCTGCCAGAAGGCGAGTCCTTGTCAACTAAGCACTGTGAGGGACACATGCACACACAAACATGCACATGAATGTGAACCTGCACTAACATATGTGCCCACAAGCAGAAACAGTCATACACTAATACAGGCAAACACATACATGTGTACACATGTGCACACACACATAAAGTGGAGAAGGAATGACAGGATGCTATGAACAATCTGTGCTTGGGAGATTTAAAAGTCAGAAAAGAAGTAAGGCATTTGAGTGATTGAGCATGATTTAGAAGAAATAAACGGATCTACTCAAAATAATTAGCAAACAATTTACAAGCTATTCAAAAGCAAGGACAAATTCCATAAAATTGTACCACCCCATGAAAAATCTTTGGCACAGTATTACATTCACAGAAAATGGAGTTGAACCTTGAACGTGAAACTGGAGACAATTTAAAACTTTAGTGTTGCCCCTTAAGCTTGCCACACAGAAGTTTATATTGCCTGCTGCATGGTAACAGATCTTGAAATTATTCCTATTCCTCCATGTTCCTCATCTCTGTTCTAAAATTTTCCAAAACACAGTTCCTAAAGTCTAGGTTTTTCTGAGGAATATCTTACCTCCTTACTTCTCTTTCCCTCCGTTCTCTCTCCCCACTCCACTTAGGCTCCTTTCTTTTCATTCTCATTTCCAAAAGTTGTTTTTTTCCTTCAAGATAGTCTCTGTTTCTAATCCAGACATCTCTGTTCTGATGTCAGGAAAGGAATATTTAGTTGTGAACACGTGTCCCTTTTCTATTCCCATCTTATATATGTTGCATGTTTGCTGAAGATAGTTAAGCCAGGGAGTAATATCTTATTCTCCAGATCTCTTCAGTATCTGCTTAACACAGAATCTGATATAGTTTTTACTTCATTAATTCTACTTTTTACTATTTATTTATTTATTTGTTTATGGACATGTCTCAATGTTGCCCAATCTGGCCTTGAACTCATGATCTCTGCCTTTGCTTCCTGGATGCTGGCATTACAGACCTATACCTGGCTCTACTTTTGCTTGTTACATTGAGTTTTTGAGAATAGAATTACTTCAGACGCTCAGGAATCAGAGATTCTCCAGGTATAAACTAGTTCGTGAATTTCCACTTGTAAAGCCTCTTTAAAGTGTTGTAGAAAGATAGGTTAGTGATGGACATTGACAGCAACGACTGGAATGTCTTGACTTGACAGCACTCTGGTTATTTAGTATCTTCACCTGAATGGAATATTCAAAATCCAATAGCATAAATAAAACTAAAAAAAAAAATGCAACAGGAAAGGGGAGTGAGAGACAGATGAAGGTGAAGGAAAGGAAGGGTGTGAAAAGGGGACCCAAGCATGGCCACCATTTTCCGACTTGCTGCATATCTCAGACACCATATGAAGCCATTGGATTCTATCCTGCCTGAGTAAATAACGGATATGGAGTAACATGCATTAATGTGGCCCCATTCGCCCTTATTTATGTACCCATAAAACTGCTATTATAAGAATAATACCAGTTTATTTCAAGTATCGAGTGGTTTAGCTAACAAAGTTTATATGACAATCTAATTATAGTGTTTCTTTTCAGTAAATCTTTATTAACATGTTTTTCAGGAGACCAGATACTAAAACCCTTTCATCAAGTTAAAAGAAAAACCTGATAATGGGAAATGAAAACACACACACACACACACACACACAGAAAGAGAGAGAGAGAACATAAAGTATAAAAAGCTTGCAACAAGGAATTTCTAAAGAACTTCTTAAGATAAAAGCGTTCATCCTCACAGTATTATATGCAGTATAAATCTCTGGCAAGTAAGAGTTGAGCAACAGGATGTTCTTTCTGCAGTGCTGCAAATTCTCATGGATCAGAACTGGAAAGTCATCATGGAGCTCTTGACTGTGGCAGGAAGACAAAACACCATGGCCAGGAGCCCTTGTTTCGTTCTTCTAGGAGTTGGGAGCTTTTGTGTATCCCTATAACAACAGCCGAGGTCTGTGTGCTTTGGTGGTGCATTTACAGGGGGAATCAAAGGACAAGAAAGCTGCAGCCGTGTTCTCACGTTGCTAATCACAGAAGCTAATTTAATACACCCAGAGACAAGCTCAAGATAATGAGTGTTTAAGACCCAAAGCTAAAGCCCTTAGGTCTAGTTAATACAGTTTCAATTCTGTTCCCAATCAGGATCATGAAACTGTGTCTCATCCATTTGGAAACATCACCTTGGAAACATTAAATAAAAGGCAGGAAACCACATATCAGCCAGAGCAAAGAAACAGTGTCCGCCAAGGGTCTCCATAAAGGTGATGCCTGATGTGGGCCACAAACTCATTTACCAGAGAAGCAGTCTGATAACCTGAAAGCTTACCTTGGAGGAACTGAAAGTTTCTACAGGGACTCAGTTTCCAGCCCCTGTCATGATTAAGAATTACTGTCTGCATAAATTAATCACAGAACTATAACAACTTCCTGCTTGGGCTCCAAATTTAGAACCGAGTTCCGCTTCAAATCTGTATGACAGATCTTCTTAATGCAAGTCAAGTATCTGAAGGAGCTGACAGCATTAGCCTCAGCGCAGGATGTTTGATCTGCTTTTTGTCTCTCATCTTAAAAGCGTTGCTATGATTTTCTCTCTCGCCTGCTTAGTGGCACATCTTCTAGAAGATGTGTAGCTTGGGTGGCTTTGGCAGAAAGCTTTTATGCTTTCCCTCCCTTCTTACATAATAGCTTGACATTGTTAGAGCTTAGATACAGATTGAGTTGAAAGAGCACAAACAACAACAACAACAACAAAAAGAATTACAGAACAAATAATGCAATCTTCTCTGGTGTTTCTTTTTCTAAGGTAGGATTATTTTGATTCTTTGAAACTTCATCATACATACAACAGACATTTAAAGCAGGATCTCTTTCTTGATTATCTTTATATGTGTTTTCAAGTGCAAATCTGCAAATTGCAATGTTTGAAGGCGTTGAAACTACATTTAAAAACAAGTGATTTATAATGCTATATATTTCTTTATGTTAGTATCAAGCCTAATCAGGTCCTTCTCTCCAGTGCCTCCTCATCTGCATTCCTGACCCTCATGTAGCACTTAGTTCAGCCCTTTATTTATTATTTATTTATTTATTTATTTATTTTTCCTTGCTGGGGCTGTGACTTTAGGTTTCTTATAAATCCTTCCTTGTCACTAGATTCTGATGACAGTGTCTTCCTTGTGAATTCTAGGGTACAGTATATACAGTAGGAAGCTAATCGTGTCAAGGCCCTGCCTGAAACACTCCCTTGAAACCAATCACCATCAGAACTCATTCTGAGTATTTGGCATGATACTCAATTTGTATGGTTTTCTTATCTTGTCCCTACTATCATGCCTACAGCCAGCAAGGGTGATCAGTGGTTGTTCCATAACAACGTGCCATGTGTCTGAAAATTCATGTCTAAAAAGTGACATTTGCCAAATTCCTTAAGTCTTCTATGTCCTGTAGGACATGTCTCAACATCACCTGGGCAAGGTGATCAATAAAAACAAAACCAAAACAAAACAAATAAACAAACAAACAAACAAACAAAACTATGACAAATATAGCAGAAGAGAATGTTAGGAGAGCAACAATTAGCATTAGCATTAGACATTTTCTTAAAATGAGGGGACCAAGCAAGAGGAAGGAGAGGAGGAAAGTTTAGAGGGACAAATGAAAACAAGGTATTATGATATATATATATTTCTTCTCTATAAATATTAGAAATCTTATAATGAAACCCATAATTTTGTACACTAAAAGTAAATTTAATTAATAATAATAAATGAAGACTGTTTAGAGAAATGGAAATAAGTGTGCAGTTTTACAGCCTGTGGAAAGGGAAGTCTTGCTCATTGAAGAGTGAAGGAAAGAGTGACTTCTAGATGCAGATGATCTGGGGACACACCAGTGGTCAACACTTGGTTCACATGCCAGTCTGTCTATTTATGTGCCATCTCTTATTTAGCTATAATTGTCATTATTTGGTTTGTGGGTGGGGGAAGGTGTGTGTGTGGAAATTTTGAGGTTTTTTTTTTTTTTTTTTTTTTTAATGCCTGCTAGGTAGCAGTTGTTGAAAAGAGTAATCCTCTGAGACCATTGCCTTAGGCAATGTCTGTAGTGTCTATGCTAACTCCATTAAACAACTTCCTCTTTCCACCCTGCTCAATGCTACTTGTATGACTCCTAGCTTAAGGATATCTGCTTCAAACATTTTTTTCTTATTTAGCCAAAACCAGACCAGCCTGAAAAATGTCTTGTATAATTTTCTTGTGAATGAAAGAAATGGCCTAAAGCAATATATTTTGGTGGCAGTGGTTGTTGTTAATATTTGATTTGTTAATATAATTAATCAGTACTAGTAAAACCTCCGAGAAATAGACAACCTCAGACACAGCTGTTGGAAGGTGAATTAGTACAAAGTTTTTGGAGGAAAAACTTTACATGTGCCAATAGGCTTGTTTCCTTGACTTGTTCTTACTTAGTAAGTCTGATGTCGGCAATGCCCATATCTTATAAGGTAGTTCCCTGTATGCTGATTTTAATACTATAAGCTACAAATAACCTACATTTTAAAACAGGGGATTATCTAAATATGTTTGGAACTATTTATACATTGGAAAAATTTTTGGAATGATGATGAATGAATAATAATTCTGAGATATTTTTTATAATCATTTGTCTACAAAGACTATTTAATATTCTTTATTGTTCATATTCTATTAATTTATTTGCTCATTAAGTTAGTCATTTGCATATTTTTAAGTTTTTCTGAAATGTTCCTACATTAGTTAAATAGACATGTTTTTACAATTTGCCTGAGAGGTCTGGAGGAGCTGAGGGGAATACAGTCAGGTGAAGTTAGATTTGGGGATAGAAAGAAAGTATGGTAAAAGATCGAGTCCTATAATGTCTTGGCATTACAAGGGAATATCAGGGTCAAAACTTCATAAACATATTTCCTTTGATTTCTCACTCACAGAACTTTGGTTCAGAAATCGTGCCCAACACTCAGGGATCAGCTGGGACTTCAAGGTAAGTTTTTGGCAGTTGCTAATCAAAAATCCTGTGGCCCCTGGCTTGGAATGTGTTTACTGGAGATCTTTCAGAGAGCATGCAAAGAAAAAGTGGAAGCACTTGTTGCATTGTCCATTTCTGTTTCTTTAGCACTCTAGGTACATTTCAATCATTTTGTGTTGTTCTACTGTGTTTTTTTTTAATAAAAAAATTTTTTTAAAAATTTTATTTGTTTGAGAGACACAGAGAGAGAGAGAGAGAGAGAACGGGAGAGAGAGAGAAGCAGATAAAGAGAATGTTTGTGCCAGGGCCTTTAGTGCTGCAAATGAACTCCAGACACATGTGCCACCCTGTGCATCTGATTTATGTGGGTCCTGGGGAATTGAACCTGGGTCCTTAACAACTAAGGCATCTCTCCATCCCTCTTTATGTTTTGAAAACTAGAATAAAAATAAAAGCAACAAATTTTCTAATTGCTATTAAAAATGATTTTCAAAAAATCGTTATTCATCTACTTCATTTTTAACAATTATTCATTTCTTGTGTTTTCCTTTTCTTCTCTCTCATTCTTGGAAGTGCTCTCTGAGCTTTGCACTTAGTACCATGGTTGAGGACTTCTAAGGTCAACTCATAAGTGGGGATAAGGTGGTCAGATAAGCATTACAAAGTTAGGGACACTCTGCTACTAAAAAATGATGTCTTTTTCCTTTTTAGTAGACTATAATCATGAAATGAACATGCTGGCTTGCAGAACAATAAAATAGAAATGAAATACTGCATTTAGACAAGCACACATGAAAATTATGCTCTAATCTCTTACATTATAAAGAAAGCAAGGCCCAGGGTAAATAAATAGCAGCAAGCACCTTAAAAGCTGAGGAAGGGTAAGTTAAGCATCATGTAACATAAAACCTGTATATACTTCATATACAGCATCAAAGTGATTGTAAAACAATTAGTTTTCTACTTAGCCTTATACATAAGAGAAATAAATATGCAAACCAATCCAAATTGTTCCTTATTTTTTTGTCTTGCTACTTTGAATTTGAGAAACTAGACTTTTGCTCTCTACCATAAATCAATTCAAATGGATTTGCATTGAAATCAGAAAAGGGACTATTTCTGTCCTCACACTTGAAAAGGGGAAATTTTCTTGTGTTTTTATCGACTCCCTCTCCCTTATTTCTGTTACATATGATCTCTTTCCTTTGTGGGAGATGGTGGGGGCCTGTTGAGCATACCCATCTTAAGTCTGGGGAGTCTGTTAACAGTGCGGCATCTGGTTGCTCCAAGATCAAAACCAAATCTTCTTTTGGTCTCACGTGAAGAACTGTGCAGCTTGGGGACTCGCTGTTCTTAATTCAATTAGAGTCCCCCTTTTATTTATTTTTTCTTAAATCGAAGGCAGAGCACAACACAAGACAGACAGGAGGGAAACGTCCTCTGTGAGCTCTCAGGACATTTTCCCTGAGCCTCAAATCAGGACCTGCTACTCCAGACAGCTGCATACAATTTGACCATCTTTGGGTGATGGGATTCTTTGTGACTGGGGACTGTGTTTCCAGCTGCTAACTCTGATGCAACCAAACTTGCTTTCCCTACTTTTTATTTTCAAAAGCCCCTGGAGCTTCCAAAATTAACGTTCCTAGGGCAGCAACTAAACCTTTGTTTACTTGCATTATTTGAACAATTTTCCTCCAAAATACCTACTCATCTTTTACTGGCTGTTAAGCATCTGAGTCCATAGCATGCCATTTTAAACCTTCCTAACATTTTGCACAGAACAGCATGCTTAAGGTGTACTCATTGAATAGTTGTTATTTTATTTTTAAAGATAGTGCTGCAAAAATACTAGTCATTCATACCAACCTCTGTGTGTATTTCCTGTGTTTTCTTGTGCTGAGCAGAGCACATATTGGAAAGTATTTGTACTCAGGCACAATGCATTCTATTAAAAATGAATATTTATTTGGATCCAGAGATTCCAGTCTTTTTTGATGTTTATTCTATAAGTAGATGAAACACTAAAGGAGACAGGCAGTTTCCATGGTTTAGGCAGACAGACAAGGGAAAAGGGCCCTTTGTAGGTGACTATAGCCTTACCCAAGATCCAGGCCTAAGTGAATTTTTCCTGCCAGGAGGCTGGCTTAGTGGACTTCCTGGGATTTGTGCAGTATTGGACACATCATGGACCAACCATCAACTTTGTTTTCATTTAAGCTGACCAATCATGGGCTCTGGATGGGGAGGGGCCTTCCCTCATTCAATAAAAGTCCAGTTACCATTAGGAAGGCAGATTTTCCAGCTCTTGAGTCCCTCCTTCCTGGAGAAGTCTATTCTGTCTGCTCTCTTTTCTTTTTACTTTGAAATAAACTTTATTTTTTAAACACTTTCCTGCCTTTGAACTCTTTAATTGGCAGAGAGAATGAATCCAATGACCCTAGACAGTATTATAAACATTTTAGCACCTTAAAATATTAAAATAACAAATAAATAATAAAATGATAATATATAATGTAAAAAATAATAAAAATATATAATAAATATTGTAAAATTATTCATATGCATTTCTAAATAAAATATATTTACAAAAAGAGGGTTGGAGAGATGGCTTAGCATTTAAGACACCTGCCTGCCAAGCCTAAAGATCCAAGTTCAGGGCTGGAGAGATGGTTTAATGGTTAAGTGCTTGCCTATGAAACCCAAGGACCCCAGTTCAAGGCTTGATTCCCCAGTACCCACGTAAGCCAGATGCACAGGTGGCACATGCATCTGGAGTTCGTTTGCAGTGGCTGGAGGCCCTGGCACACCTATTCTCTCTCTCTCTCTCTCTCTCTTTATCTTTATCTCTCTGTCTAATAAATAAATAAAAAAAAAACAAAAACAAAAAAAAAAAGACCCAAGTTCAAATCCCCAGTACCCACATAAGCCTGATGCACAAGATGGCACATGTGCCAGGAGTTTGTTTGCAGTGGCTAGAGGCCCTAGTATGCCCATTCTTACTCACTATTTCTCTCTTTTCCTATTTCTCTCTCTCTCTCTCTCTCTCTCTCTCTCTCAAATAAATACAATATTTAAAAAGAGACACCAATGGAATAAAAGCATGTAGGTATAATGCAATTCTAAACTTTTTGCCTACACAACTGGCTTTGGTTTGTCATTTTGTTTGTACATATCTATCAGGAAAGGACACATCACTCTCGAGACCAGTGCTTTCCCCCAGCTCTTTGGAGACCCCAACACCCAGAAACAGCTGCTATGGAAGCCTGTCACTGACCTGTCACAGTGGATCTGGGTCAGGACCATGAATTCTTCAGAGCTCACAGAAGACCTATCCTCCATCCCCTCTTGAATAACACAGCTCTAATTTACACAGTGCCTTCCTGATGGGGCCATTAGAACCCTGATTCATTTTCAACACCATCTTTTCCAGGGACTTAAAGTCAGAACTTGAATCCTGTTTTGCCTTTGTTCAGGTTTATCTGTATCCTCTGACCACAGTTACCTCCTTTGAGAATCATCTTTATGTACCTAAATAAATATGCAGCAGAACTTCTGTAATTCAGCCCAACTAAGAAAAGGACCAGGGAAGGGGCTTCTTGAAATGCAATGTGATCTCTTTTCTCTCCACAAAGAGACAATTTCTATGGAAGAGTTCTCTGTGGAGGGGAGTATTCCTACGGGATTATGAATTAGATTTAAGAGAAGTGAATGGCATAGTATTGAAATTCAAGCTGATGACTTCTTAGTTTTTTGAAATGATATTGACCCAACTAAGCTGAACATTCTTTGAAGTATTGCTTACATTTCCTAGAAACTTGCAAACATAATTAATTTGCTTTACAAACTTAGAAGAAGGACAATGCAAAGAAGAGTAAAGGTGCTGCAGGTGTATGAAGATTTAGAATGTTCTGGAGCATTTTTCATATGCTTAAAATTTGGTAGGCGTGTTATTGAGTTAAAAATAGTTGGTTATAATTCCATTTTTATTCAACAAATAATATTGTTTACCTCTTACATGCTTTCACCATGTTGTTCATCATTGAATGATACAATGTACAGAACATTGACTATTTAATAAGCTAAAAGTGATGCTTCCAAAAGACGATGGAAAAAAATGACTTAATTATCCTAGAGATGCAGCCTTTTCTGATTTGATAGTTTGATCCTAAGTATTTTCTTCATGGATTGTCTTAAAAGTCCACCGGAACATGATAATTTTTATGATGCAATAGACCACTGTGTTGAACAGACTCTACACAGATGTCACTACGCACTGAGTACATTGGCTCTTAAATGACTTCAGGTAGGTAGGAAGATAAAGTATATGGGGATGAGAGAAGCTGACAGATTGGCTCAAAACTCCAGGCCAGCAATTGACCAGTTGTATTGAGTTTAATTATTAAATCAAATGGCCAAAGGACAGAGTTTAATAACTTCCTTGCCAGACAGATTCTGCATTGAATGGCAGTTTTGGCCAAATCTGTATGGACTGGCCAAGTTTCTCTGAGAGTGACTGTGCCCTGCCAATTTCCCAATTTCCCAAGCAGGTTGTCCTTGCACTTGAACAGTCCACGTTCTCAGCCTCCTTTCACCAATGGGGACTTCTCACTACACACAAACACTCTGCTTGAGGCTCCTCTAGGTATTAACTGGCTATGGGCACAGAAGGCATTGTTGTTCTTAATTTAATAAGAGTTACATTTTTCATACTAATCAGGGACTTGCTGGTTTTAATTATTGTGTATTATTCTTTAGGAAGGGAAAAACCACTCACATATATTTAGAAATAAGATGTTAGCAGGAATGTGATTAAGTACTCTAGTGTTAGCTCCTGGTCTACTAATAAAATAACTTTGTTCTTGGTACCTTGATGGAATTTTCATCTGTGTTTCAAGCCAGACATTAGGGCAAGACTTTCTAGTTGAAATAAATATTCATTGACATGGATTCTCTTTTTCCATCTTTTTACAAGAAGAAAAATATTCCAGTGTTGCTTTTCTTAAATGCACCACCTTTAGAAAGAACTTATTTGTGAAATATGGTTTATCCTTTAAACTGTGCCTCTGACTCTTAAGCCAAGGTCTGTCTGCTAGAATGACTCATCAGGTTTGGTTATATCTACTATGATAGGGATTAGCAAGTTGACTCAAAACAAAAGAAGCACTGGAAAGTAAGACTAATAAATAGGCCTAGTTCCCCCTAATCTTTCTCCTTTCTTCCAGTGTAAATTGGGAATCTGAAAAGCAACATCCTCATGAAAGCCTTTCTAAAGAAAATATACAGACTTCTGAGATGTGGGTCTGCTCCTTTCTTTGTTAAGTAACTACTATGCAATACCACATGACTTAGTGAATGTTTTCAGTTTAATTAATTCCAGTTTGTGGTGTTTCTTTACTTAATAGTTTCTTACATTAACACAATCACTTTTTTTTTCACAATAACATTTTGTGTGTGTGTGTGTGTGTGTGTGTGTGTGTAAATTGGAGCTCCTACAGATATACTTATTAATGGTGTTTCCTTTATTATTAACATGCCGCATACATATCTACTGACATGGTGTCTCAGTAGTTCAAAGCTGTGTGGACATGGATGAAGCCACTTGGTAGCCTCAAAAATGGAGTCATATATTCTGAAGATCACAAGACTGTAAAGCCAGAAGAAGAAAAAAAGACAGTGTTTCCAAGCTGCTGAGTGGTGAACTTAACTGACCATTTCACTGTGTATGGGATCCTTGTTCAAAGTTGGAAATTCAACTGAACAAGTCTCTGTTTTCTTGGTTCTGTGCCAAAGTAATAGAGCAGTATAAAAGTTTTAAAGCAGTGCCACTGATGAAACAAAACAAGCTACAGAAAAACAATTGTTACAAATCTCCAGCAATTTGAAGAACAAGCACTATGCAAAGATATTGTGATTGCTTACTTTAAAGGAACTCAGTCACCTAGAAAACGCTTAGCTTTTGGGATTGCCTGTGAGGGATCACCTTGATTAAGTTAATTGAGGTGAGAAGACCCACCTTACCTGTGTGCTATACTATTCCACAGGTTGGGGTCCTAGGCTGTATAGAAAGGAGTAAACAACTGAACAGCAGCATTTGTCATTCTTAGCCTCATCACTGTGGTGAATGGGACCAGCTGCCTCAAGCTCCTGCCACTATCCCTTCCCCAACATTGCAGACTATAAGCTCCAACTGTAAACCAAATAAACCCATCTTTCCTATGATGCTTATCACAGTGACAAGAAAGGTTAGTAATATAGACAGGAATAGTAGCCATAACTTATATTCACCAAATGTTTGTTATTCCAGAAGTCCTACTGAATATAGGTTAGAAGTCTGGCTTTTCTGGTATGTAGGACCCAGTTTAGATTTCACAAATCACTGCATATGATGGATACATTGGTTGTCTTCATCAGCTTAGTGGATCCGTGTGACAAAGCAGATTGAGGGTCTTCTTTTTACAGTCCTGGTTGTCCCACCTTCAACTGCTTCTTTGTGAAATTTATCTAAGAAAGAAAAAGTAACTTTAAGTTAAGGGAACCAGATAAATACACAAGCTGAATAGGGTATTGTAATAGCCAAAAATTTTAATGGATGCATGTTTTAGAAAATACTTGAATACAGAACACACACACACAAAAAGGTCTTAATTTTCTTGACATTCTTAGGTGGAAAACAAGGCTTTGGGTATAATAGCAAGTGAAAATGGTGATTTCAGATAAATATCCTTTCTAGATAATTCAACTTCTTTCTTTTCTTGATTACTAGTTCAAAACTCATAGTTCAACCAAACTGAGCTGTCTTGCTAGCTTTGACTTACCCTGTCCACTCATCACTGCTAAGGAGAGGGACCAAGACGTGGACTACAATTACAGGATTAACTGAGCCTTGGATCATGCTAATCAATGACACATCAGAGGAGGTGGCCAGCCCAAGAGATACACAGCACAGTAACTGCCTGAGGGGAGCCGTTTGTACTCTAAGTCTCTTCTGGAAAATACCCACTCTTTGAACATAATAACTGCACAGTTGTTCACTGCAGACCTAGAGTGAACTTGGGTCATCACACAGCAGGCCTTGATTTCTGTCCTTTCCATACTAACCTTCCAGATGAATGACTTCCCCTGCCCAACATTTTCATAAGTTTTGGCATTTTCCTATATAAATTGCCTTTGCACAAATTACAGAAAAGTGGTTACATAACCACTTAGTGAAATATCATTTCTTGTTTGAATTTCTGTATAGATACTGAGAAGAGCACTGCCCAAGGACACCATGCAGTTGGGCCCAAGAACATTAACTTGACATAGTCTTGGCAGTAAACTCACCTGCAAAATTTTGTTAAAATGTCTTCATAAACATCAGTGTACAAAAAAAAGGCTCTCTCTCCTGTTAATCTGTAAGTCTTGAATGTTTTCTAATTGGAAAGGAAGTTAGGCAAATCAATTTTGTATTCTAAACTGAAAAGTTTACTCATTCATCGCTCTCTGTATCTACCTGGCCTATCTTTCTGAACTGGGCATGGAGAACTAAAGCTTTGAGAACATCTTTAAATTTAGATTTAATTATATGATTCATCCTACAGTAGGAGAAATATTTCAATTTTCCCTCCCATGATTATGATTTTAGTTCCATATACATATTAAGTTTATGTATTGAAATGTAAATACATTTAAACCCTTAGTGAACTGTGGCAGGATTGCTATTCAACTTCAAGTCCTCAAAAATCAATCTCAATATTTATGATGGATTTGATTGATTGTAGTTTAAATAAAAGATTCCATTTGAAACTGGTAAAAAAAAAAAAAAAGCCAACCTTCATGGAACTAAATTATTCCTTAAGGAGAATTGAAGTGTAATTATTGCAAATGGCGTGTCTTTTAATATTATATTCATAGGGTTTTATTCAGAAATACACATAGGAATAGAGGTCAGCTAACTCCTTGAATATGCCACATCAGAATGTCTTCCCAGAAAAATAATCATTATTATTATTCACAGTGCTGGGACAGCAATTGTTTGAGGTGACTTCCATTTAATTCTAAGACTCTAAGTGAATATATAGCTTTTAACTACTAATTTAGATAATGTCAAGTTCAATTTATTATAACTTGATTTTAAGGACCATTCATATTCTACCATGAAGTATATAACATTTTTTATTGTTATCCTGTGGGTAACAGATCTCTAGAAAACTTTTCCCAATTCATCCTCTTCTTCAACATTTTGGTGATGGGTTACCATCACCAAATCATGTGATAGTCAATAGTCAATTCTCTTTCTATTCAAAATGGTGGCAGGAGAAAAGGATAATGATAGAGGTCATTGATATGAATATCCTTATATTAGCAAGGGAAAATGTACCGTTCTTCTCTTACTGCTGCCCTCTGACATACCTCTGACATTGAGGTATTTTATGTGGGGTCTGCATTTAGGTGCTGTTTTATGGTTTTCTTATTTTACCTTAACACAGTTCCCTACAGCATCTCCCTCAGGGACATAGCCACAAGGACTTGTAGTTGTATGATTCCATTGGGACATGCCCTCAATATTTTCTTTATGTCAGGCATCACAGTAAGTGCTTGAGCCTAGGTATCCCCATAGCTCCTTCTGTTTCAAATAGTTCCTGTGGAATGAATATGATGCATGATAAGGCCCCAGAGTACTATCTTAAGCAACACTAACTTTTCACACATAGCTGAAAGAAGCTAGTCATGAAGTATAGGCAAGGGCCAGAGAGATGGCTCAGCAATTAAGGTGCTGGCCTACAAAGCCTAAGGACTCAGATTCAATTCCCTCATACCCACTTAAAGCTATATGCACAAGGTGACACATGCATCTGGAGTTTTGTTACAGTGGCTAGATGTCCTGGCACACCAATTCTTTCTCTTTTTCTCTCTGTCTGTCTCTGTATGTCTGTTTCTCTTACTTTCTCCCAAATGAATAAATAATATATATTTAAACAACAACGACAAAAGGTGTAGACAAGAAGTGGGTAGGAGTCTTTACATTCAAGTGTGCTTCCCAGAACTAGCAGACCCAGGCAAGAAAGCATACTCTAATCTCCACTGTGGGTTTAGAAGGTGACAGACTATAGTGTGCAATCATTTTAGTCCCTCAGAAGACACTTCCATGAGAAAATGGGTGTATCAGCTGAATCCCAAATAATGGAAGGGTAAAGCTTTGTGAAGTTCTTTGGAAGTTTTTCTAGGTCAAAAGAAAGACTCAAGGCCTCAGCCAAGACCCAATCCTAGGTTCCAGCAAGGATAGGCTTAGGAGATAGACATACTGATGGGAGTGGGATGTAATCTCAAGAGTAACCCTCATCCAGTGTTGATAGGAGTGCAAACTTGTATAGCTACTATGGAAATTGGTATAGGGGCTCATCAAAAAATCTAAAAATGAGGACTGGAGAGATGGCTTAGCATTTAAGGCATTTGCCTACAAAGCCAAAGGATCCTGGTTCTAATCTCCAGGATCCACATAATCCAGATGCACAAGGGGGAGCATGCATCTGGAGTTTGTTTGCAGTGGCTGGAGGCCCTGGCACGCTCATTCTCTCTCTCTCTCTTTCTGCCTATTTCGGTCTCTCAAATAAATAAAATATATTTTAAAAAATCCAAAAATAGATCTACCATATACCATTTGTTCCAGCTTTATCACTCCTTGGCCTATGGCCTAAAGACTCTACTCTTTTTACTATAAAGACACTTGATTAACCATGTCGATTGCTGCTCCATTCACAATAGCGAGGTAATGGAATTAGTCCAGATGCCCATCAACTGGTGATTGGATAATGAAGATGTGGTACATGTATACCATGGAATTCTACTCAGCAGAAAGGAAAAATGAAATAATGAAGTTTATAGGAAAATGAATGAACTTGGAAAAAATCATACTAAGTAAGGTCATGCAGGCACACAAAGACAAATACATATTCTCTCCTTTCATATGTAGTTCCTAATATGGAATATTTTGATTTTATAAGTTGTGGTGAAGGAGTGAATCAGTACCATAGAGCCTTCCTCTTGATTATCTAATTAAAAGATATAACTCTTAATTAATGGGGGAGAGATAATTTGGGTAGAAGTCCTCTGTAGGGATGAAGAAAGCTTTGCCCCAAAACCTTAAATTCTTGCTCTAGTAGGGTTACCTACTAGTTATTGCAGTCAAATATCTTACAAAGAGTTATGTAAAGTTTCAAAATGATGATTCCATATTCAGTAGGTAAAAATATAACATCATGGTCCTGTAATATGAATTTAAGATAATTTAGTCACTTTTCATTTCCTTAATCTCTTTCTTTAAAAATTTACTTGCAAAGAGAGAAGAGAGAGACAGAGAGAGATGCTAAAGCCTCTTGCCATTGCAAACAAACTCAAGATATATGTTATACTTTGAGCATCAGCTTTAGGTAGGTACTGGGCTATCAAACCCATGGTTGGCAGGCTTTACAAGCAGGTACCTTTAACTGCTGAGCCATCTCCTCAATCCCCCTTCAGTCATTTGGAAATGGACAAGTATTAAGAGGAGTCATTTTTCTTTTCTTGTCATACTTATGGGTCTTGGGTCTCCATAGCTGCCACTGCCTGTAAAAAACAGATTTTCTAACCAAGAGAGGGAGTCCCATGGATCAAAGGAGATAAAGTAGGTGTCTCATCTAAGATTTGCTCTCCTCTTTGCCCTCTTCTCAGACATGAACATTCTCTGGCAAGCCTAACACACCACACTGTGGGTTAGTCTTGCCTTCTTGTCCTTCATGTTTCCTTCTGGCATCATATTTGAAGTATGACTTGGTCTTGGCTCCATCCTCTGTTCTCTGGGCACAAGCAGTGCAGTACAACTGCTCCTGGGAAGCTGGCCACTTTTCCTGGCAACTTCTCTGGTTGTACAGATCTGCGTGGCCTATTGGTAACTTCTATTCCATCCCAGAATGGAGTTGTTCTTTCTACACACCTTGGTGTAGAGGACTTCCAGTGCCATGGAGCTCTCAGCCAGCATCCTCAACTCTCATTGGAATTCCCCAAGGAGCAGGCAGGAGTTTTTGGGGCTGGGAGGCTTCTTCTAAATCCCTAGTTTTCTTCCAACTACAACGTTTTCATTTTTTAAGTGAAAAATTGATGTGATATCTTTTCAGTCTATCTTGATGTTTTATTTCATTTCTATTTTATTTTGCGAATATATATATATATATATATATATATATGTGTGTGTGTGTGTGTGTGTGTGTGTGTGTGTGTGTGTATGTGTGTGTGAATATGTGTGTGCCCCATGCCCACCAGTTCAGTGGTCAGAGGAGAATATTGGGCACTTCTTTATTGGATATCCACCGTATTTCTGTGAGTTGGAATCACCCACTGAAGTAGAATCTGCTGATTTAGGTCAGACTGGAGCTCTAGTGATTCTCTAGTCTCCACACCCATAGGACTAAAGTTACAGCCATGTGTGACCATATCCAGCTGTTTACTTGTGCACTGGGGAATGGAACTCAGAGCTAATCAGAGCCCTCTCAGGCTTTTGCAGCAAGGGCTTTTACCTCTTAAGCCATCTCTGTCTTTGTTTTATTTTTAAATGCTCAGGGAAGATAACACAAGCATTCTACACTTCCAAGGACAAACCAACAGACTGTGAGTGATGAACAGTTTTGTTTTGATTTCCAGCAATGATTTGGCTTGGAGGAAGAGAGTCAAAGCTTGGAGGACTCAAGACACAGACCGAGCTACAAAGCACAATGCTACAGACCTGTTAGACAGGAATTGCTCTCAGAGCCATTTGAAAGCCTTGCAAAAATGATGTGTGAGTGAGAATGTTGCTTTAAGTAAGGGAAAGCCATTTATCTTGGGTACCCATCCCTCCTGATGGAAGGGGAAACCAGACCATTATAAATCAGTGTGGATACAAGGATTAACCACTGGTGTAGAAATCCCATAAGTAGATAGGATGGTATTTTTTTCTAAATACAACATGGTAGACACACCTGTTTACTTTGGCTTCTAATAAATCTGGCCTTTGTGTTCTGCAACAGATTTTGGGAGGGTGCTTATCATGGCTTGCCAAAAGGTAAAGTGTTAGGAAGATGAAATTTAATTAAAGGATGTAGGTAATTCCTTGTAGATTTAAGTGAATGAAATATGAGTGGCATTTATCTTTCTAGATGAGGCATACATTTCATGAAATGTGAGTGATAAAATGATAAATATTAATGGACACAGCAGCAAACTTCCAGACTTAGTCAATAAATATCTTAAATGTGCCCATCTTCTGTTAACCACTTGGTTAAATAGTCTTAGCAGACTTCTAAATAAGAGCTTACTGTCCAAAGCATATCAGAACTAAGTAGTGGGGAAGACCATAAGGTGAGTGATGAGACTGGCTGAGCCCTTCCTGTATTAGGACATAATTCACAAGCAGATATTACGATACAAAATCTTGAGTTCCATGAATTTTAACGTTCTGAGGTATAAAATTAATTAATAAACATTAAATTTATTTTTTCTTATATAGAATGAACTAATTTTTAGTTTCTCTTTGGTTCAAAAGAAGGAAAATTGCGAAATAATGATAGAGGAAGGGAGAGAGAAAGCAAGAGAGAGATTGATTCTTGTGCAATTCAAGAAATGTTTGAAAACAGTTATAGAAATCCCCAGAGAGGAAAAAAATAAAAACTTTGTCTAACAGAATGAACAGTGGTCCTAGAGGTAACCTGTAAAGGCTGAGGAGAAAAAGAATTGGTGGATGTTGGCAGAGAGGGAGGAGGGGATAACTTGGTTGAAGGAGACACAGAAGAGCAGAATGAGAATGTGACGCCCATCATCTAAGCAAAATGAACTTGTAGATTGCTTTCAGTTTTTAGTTTCTGTTTGGAAGAAGTCAGGGCTGAGAGATGGCTCAGCAAGCTTGGAAAGCCTGGTAGCCTGGGTGTGATTCCCCAGTACCCATGTAAAGCCACATGCACAAAATGGTGCATGCATCTGGATTTCTTAAGCAGTGGCAAGAGCACCCATTCTCTCTTTCTCCTCTCTCACTCTTTCTCACTTCTTGCAAATAGATGAAAAAAAAAAAAAGAAGTATAATGTAGCTGGGAAGAGAAAGACTATTATATATCATGTAGGTAGACATCTAGATTTAGTTAACCCATCTGAGGTTCAATTTTCATATTAATAAATTGTTGCTTATTAATGCCCCTTTGGCTCTATGGGTATCTAGAAGATTAAACAGGATCTTAGGTGCACAGCACATGAATGATGTTTGCAGTGTGGAATATACAGAACAAATTTTATTCTTAACAAATATTATTACTTTATTTTTATTACTCTTCCCTCTGCCAATCCCTCACTCCTGCTGTGCACTAAAAAAAGGATTTTGTGATACCCCCTACCCTTACCCTCCCTTCCCTCCCCACCATCCGTATTGTCCAGTCCTAGAAATGTTTATAGGTGGCACCAGCTGAATCCATAGAGTAATTGGGGAAATGAGCAAGAGTGTTGCTTTCTCAGAGAACCTGGTATCATCACAGGGGTGAAGAAGGTAGACACAGAGAACACTCAACCCCTACCAAACCAGAGATCCAGAGACACAGAGACTCCCATGACATCGTCACTGAAATAGACCTAAAATGAACCCAACATGGCTTAGGGAAATTTGCGGAAGAGGTGGCAGAAAGATTGTTAGAGCCATAAATTGGGTCATTATGCAAAGAGACATTGCCTCTCCCACATAACTGATGACTATCCCCACAATGCAAGACCCACAATCCCAGAGGGGGGATTGCAGGGAGAAAGCTAACAATGATACCATCATGGCTGTATACACATTATATAGATAACTAATAAAAAATTTTAAAAAATTAATAAAAAGAAAAAAAGGAAGGAGGGAAAACCACAACTTGTTTTCAGAAAGTATCTAAGGGCTGGGAGATGGCTTAGTGGATTAAGACTTGTCACATAAGCCTGAGCACCTGAGTTCAGATCCTGTGATACTGTGTAAAAGCTGGAAGTCATGGTGGGCTTCTGTAACCCCAGTACACACAGGGTGAGATGGGAGGCAGAGACGAGAGAATTTCCGAGAAGCTCACAGACCAGTTAGTTCAGTAAATGTATCAGTGAACAACAATGAGAATGAGTAGCCTTGCCTCAAAGGAAGTAAAAAGAGAGGACCAATGTCTGAAAATGTTCTCTGACCTGCACACGTGTCCACACTTATGCACATGAACACACATACACACACACAAAGTGCACTCCCCCACCGAATACACTAATTCACATCGACACGTTCACTAGTGTATATTTTACGTGGCTGATAACTAGGAGTGCAAATAGCCAAAATATGACTTCTCCCATGAGTCTCAGCCCTCTTTGTGCTCAGGGAACCACCGCCCGCTTGGATTCCTGAAATATATCCTCACAGAGGTCCATTGTATTTTTCTTGCTTTAAGTTTAACCTGTCTATACCTTATGTAAATGTTCAAATAGTAATGTCTTCCTTTTATATTGCAATGCTTCAACATAGTCGGAAGTTGACAATATACATGGACTGTAGACATTAGCCCTCTGTCAGTGGAAAAGCTGGTGAAGGTCTCCCATTCTGGAAACTTCTCATTTGTTCTGCTGATAGTTTCCTTTGCTGTGAAGACACATTTTAATTTCATGTTGTCCCATGTGTTGATTCTTGCAACTACTTCCTATGCCATTGGGGTACAGCTAGTGCTTACCTCATGGTATTACATATGTTTTTCTTGGATATTTTCAGCATTTCTGGCTTTGTATGAAGGTCTTTGATCCATCTATACCACTCTAGGCATATAATTGAACAACTTATAACCTAACACAGAGATGCTTTCACATCTATGCTCATTGTTGCTCTATTCACTAATAGTTAGGAAATGGAATTAACTTAAACATCCATCAACTGACACTGGATAGCCAAAATGTGGTACATTACATGATGGAGTTTTACTCAGCTGTGAAGAAAAATTAAGTTATGAAATTTGCAGGCCAATGGATGGGATTGAAAAATATTATACTTAGAGAGTTAACCCAAGCCCAGAAAGACACAAATTGCATGTTCTTTCTCCTATGTGGATCCTAAATTTTAATGTTTGTATATATGTAACTAAAAGGATGTGAGACTGAGTACAGGAGACTGTGAGAAGGGAACAGGAGATGATGAGAAGAGGAAAATGACAAGAGGAAATGTATAGTATGAAAGCAGAAAAGCCGTGCTTGCTGGTGCTGGCTGTTGTCTCTCTTTTGTGGATGTATGATGAAGTGAGTCAGTTTCAATCTGCCACAAAGAGCTTTCCCTGAAACATGTAAGCCTAAAATAACCCCCAGCCCCCAAAAAAAAAAAAAAAAAAAAAAAGCAGAAAGGAGGCTAAATTGTGAGGAGGATGAAAGGGGAGGGAAAAAGGGAAGGAAAACAAAAAAATGTTTGAAACAATCCAAGCAAACCTAATTCTTTATATACTAATTTAATACATATATTTACATGTGCATACTATATTTAAATTGTCTAATTAGACTGTTTTTACTGTTTAATTTTGAGAGTTTTTAATGTAATGTTTATAGTAGTCTTTTGCTAAACATTTATTTAATAAACAGCTCTTAGTTTGTAGCTTTCTGCTTCTCTATTCATAGGTTTTGGTAAACAGAATAGTCCCGTTTTGTTGAGGTTCAGATTACCAATTTTTACTTTTATAATTTATACTTTTTATGTTAAATTTAACATCTCCTTGCTTAGCTCTAGGTCCCCAAAATATTCTCTCTTGTGTATTTCTAAGGCTATATAATATTTTACATTTTACATTAAGGTTCATGATCCTTTTGCATTAATTTTTGGATAATTAATCTTTTTATTTGCCTGCGTATGTACGATTATTCTGCCAACCTTGTTGAAAAGATTCCCCTTTCATTGGCTTTGCTATTTTTGTCAAAAGTAGGTTGACCCTACACAGATTGAATTCTGTGTTGTTTATTCTATTGCCCTGTGATGTGTTCATACTTCTCTGACTTCACCTTTCATTGATGTTATTCAGGTGTATTAGTTACTTTCTCTTTGCTATGAACAAATACCGGACGAGAAACAATTTAAGGCTAGGAAGAATTTATTTTAGTTTACAGGTTTGAGGAGAAAGTTTCAGGGCAGGAAAGGCTTGGTAGCAGGGCCTGAAGCAGAGCTGGTCACATTGCACTAGCGTCAGGAAGCAGAGAATGAACAGGAAGTGGGGCAAGGCTATAAAATGGTCAACATTTACTCCTAGTGACCCATTTTCTCCAGCAAGGCTCCACCTCCTGAAGGGTCCACAGCCTTCCCAAACAGCACTACCAGCTGGGAACCAAGTGTTCAGACACATGAGCCTGCGGGGAAGATTTATATTCAAACCACAAAATAGGTATCTTTTGTATCAGAGAGGGTGATTCCATCCACCTTATTTTTGGCTTCCTAAATTTTTTTCCAGCTATTCTAGGTCATTCACTTTTCTAAAAAAACTTTAGAATTAACTTGTGGATATTATCAAAAGCCTTGTTGGAACCTTGATGCTTTAAAGCTACACATACACAAACAGTATGGTTTTTTTTTTTTTTTTTTTTGAAAAAATCTTCTAGATAGCATGTGTCTGAACTAGTATTTAAAATGATTCACTCAGACCCAGAGCTCATACTTTCCACAACTGTAAGTCCATGTTGTATTATTCCCAAAGGCCAGGGCTATGATGGGTGCCTCAACTCTACAGTTTGGATATTGAGTATAGAGTGCTAGATGGTTGGAATTGAGTGAGGAGTTTTCTCAGTGAGTGATTAGATAAAGTGATTTGTTAATTAGCTAGAAATGATTATTCCATATGTGTATAAATTCAAATAACCACTGAACAATCTTCATAACTCTTGTATATAAATTTTGAAGAAACATGCCCATTATCTGTGTGTGAGTGTTATCTTTCAACTTAAAATAAATAAAGAAATGAGCAAATAATTATTTTGAAATGAGAATCTGCCAAATGCCAAGCAATACCAAAAACAAATTATGAGACTCTTCTTTCCATTCAAAATTTACCTTTATGCAATGACTCTTCATTTACAAGGGAGCATACTTTTGAAATAAAAAGAGGAATGATATTAAGCCATGCCTTCTCCCAGGGTGGACTGACTTTATGTCACAGTTGATAATAAGTGGGAACAATGTTGAATTGGGAAATTGAGCTATTGCTAAAGGATGTCTCTACTAAAGGTGAAGAACTTGATTACTTGTAAATATTTAATTTTTTAAAATAAAATCTAATTCCTAGAAGCCTGTCTTTCATGGTTTGCTGAGCATAAGTTTCTGTACATTTAATGATGCCACAAGAACCTTACAGAAGAAGGATTTGGTGCTTGTTTGGGGTCTGGAGAACTTATCTTAGGGACAGCCAGCTTACAGGCAGCAGACATTTGTAGTTGCAGAATTAAACATTTACTTCAAGTTGTCCATTTCACTGTGGGGGAGAAAATCAGACGCTAAAGTAGAAGCCAGCAGTACCACATATACTTGGTGAATTTTAGTGTGTATATAGAAAGATGAAACAGAAGTTAGGGTTTTTGAAGTTTGTATTCTTTCCATAACTGTAAACATAGGAGACTATATACTGCTTTGTGATTACCACTTGATTTTGTGCTTTTGAACCTGTGTTAGGCTGATGGATGTTATAATAAATAAATGCCAAAATCTCCATGATTTATCAGCATAAAATGCATTTCACTCAAATATAAATATTCCAAAGTGTCTTCTTCTGGTAGGGCAGATTTTTGAATGCAATGGTTCAGAAACCCCAAACCCTTTCTTCTTGGTTTGGTGAAACGTATGGCTCTTGACAATGTCTTAGGATTGTCTTCATGACAACCAGACGACAAAGAAAGTCTCGAAATTCATGCAATAGGATCAGAGCTCAGAGGGAGAAAGCTCACTTTTCCCCATATTTCAGGATGGTGTACTAGCCACATGTGCACAGAAACCTGTAAATGAGGCCAGAGAATATACAAACGATGGATTATGAGGAAAGAGAAGATAAGAGGTTGATGAAGAAGCATTCAGGAGGCGCTGGTGCAGAGTCGAGGACGCTGAAACCTGTGACACACCGAGCTCCTGAACCTCTGTTCCCTGTGAGGCTTTGTTCCGCCATTGGTAATTAGTATTAACAATAAAAGAGACAACATGATATTGAGTGTATACATTGCTGGAAAATTCTTTGATCTTCTTGTTGTTCTATGAATGACATCTGTTTATTGTTGTGATCAGTAAACAGCAGAACAAATCACTTTATTGAAACTCCAAATTGTTTCAGTCCAGCAGAAGTCTGAAAGCAAACTTTCCTACGTTCTACTTTGGAAAAAAAAAAAATCCAAAACCTACCAGATCCACCCAGATAAGAGACAAATTAATCTCAATGATGAGAGGCTATAGAAAAAAATACATGCACTAAAAGTAGTTTATGACAGATCAGGAATTTAAACTACAGGGATACTTTATAATACTTAATAATTATATCTCATTTTTTTATTCTTTTGCGAGGCTATAAGGATAAATCTATAGTATTTTGTTCACTTTGTATTCCATGTAACTTATAGAAATAATATGAAATAAAACTGACAATTATTGAAACAGCTCACTGAAAATGCCTTATTGATTAAAAATTGACAACTCTTGTTGACAAAATATAGACCTGCAAAATATGAAAATATATAACATCATTAAAATAAAGGCCATAAGATAAAATTTAAAAAATATCTAAATATATAACTAAAAAATTGATTTAGCCAAAAATAAGATGATTGAAAAACTAAAATTTCTTTATAAAAGTATAAAATCTTTCATTGATCTCAGTGGCATTAATTTCAGCTAAATTAATTATGAAAGATTAAGTATTATGTAAAAATCATTAGGAACTTAAATTAGCTAAGTATCATTTGTTACAGAAAATGTTGTCTTGATAAATATTCATCCATTGCCTTATCTTTTTGATTTAAAAAATTGTAATCATAAATGTGGACAGTTTATTACAAGGTCAAAATATTGGAGGGCTTGGGGAAGGAAAGTTGAGTCAATTGAGCCTTTTTAATGAAAAGGGATGGTGTAGCATGTTTGCATGTTAATAAGAACGATTCAAGAAGGAGAGAACCTAATAGCAAGCGACAGCATGAAAGACTGTGTTCTGAGCAAGAGTCCCTGAAAACACAAGAGCGAGAGGAGAAGGGCCACGGATGAAGAGGCAGCTTCAGAGTGAGGGATCCACAGTGCATCTGTTAACCATGAAATGCCTGAACAGAACCCAGGACTCTTCTATCTCACCTCCTGCATTGGGTTAACCTGCAAACTCTGTCAGCCTCTCCTCTAATGCTTTGTCCAAACCTCCTTATCTTTCTTCACATTGATTTGATGTACCCTCCACTCAGATATTCACAGCCCCTTCCCTGGATTTCTGCAGTGGCCTCCATGGAGTCCTGCCTGCAGGCTTGCCCCTATTCCCACCATTGTCCCTCTCCATGCCACCTGTGACACCTGTGTCAGATGTAGAGCTGAGTGTCTCTCTCTCTCTCTGTCTTGCCCCAAATCCTTCATCCTGTGTCCTACTTGATGAGATTTCTAGTTTATTGGCTCAAAACACAAAGCTACTCAGTAGCCGTCTCCTACTTAGGCGCTCTCTTTCATTTCCTTTATCATCATTTAATTGTGAGCCTCTGCTAGCTCCTGTAATCCTGACACAGGCTCTCACTCTTATCATTTTTTTTTTTTTTTTCTTGAAGCTTTCTTTTCTGAAAACTCTTCTACTTGCCTATCAGGCCAATTTCTGTTTATCCTTCAAACCTCAGCTGACAGGCATTACACTTCCTGTTAGCTCAATGAATGAAATGATGATTGAATAGGTAATAGGTGTTGATTATAGCAGCCAGACCAAATGCTCAATTTTCTGGGGACAAACCATGTTTCCCAATTTGAGATTTGAAACATTTGTCACAGAGAATGATAGGGAATTTAGTGCACAGCAAGCTATAGATCGGACTTCTCCTTCCAGGGATCACTCAAATTTCCCTCAAAGGACTTTGAAAGTGGAGCACACAGCTGGGTTGAGGTATGCTCGCTCTTCTTAACTCTGCCAAGGGGTAAAAATAAACAAACAGACAGTCAGAAAAGCAAACAACCCATGTATATGAGTGACTAAGGCAGACTTTCCTGTTGTACCTGTGAGCCACGGTCTTGGTGGAGGGTAGCATGGTCACCAAGGAACAAGAGCATGACACTCCAAAACAGCTGCAGTTGAACTTGTTAGGGAAGGTGTACATTTGGCTGACATTTCTCTGAATACTCTTATATGTGGTCAGTACTGAATGGGGTAAGTTTTACCGGTTTGTATCCCTAGCAACTGTGTATAGTGAGACATGAAAAGTCACCAGAACAATGTGAACCGTGTGACAAAATGGAAGTGCCGTGTACCTAACAGGAACAAAAGACATATCACTCCTACGATCCTGTTTAGGTCACACCTAGTACAAGACTCCTGGATGGGAGGCACCTAGGACCAAGCTATAGAGAGTTCTTTTCCATTTTATTTTTCTATTTTATTATTCTTAGCACATAAAGAATTACATTTCATTATGGTGTTTTCAAACAATTTTTTTCTCTTCCCTCTTTACCACCCTCCCCACAACTTAGCCTCCTTTCTGCTTTCATACTACATGTTTTCCTTTGTCCTTTCCTGGTTATAATAGCTAGGAAATAGAATCAACTTAATGTTCATCAATTGATGACTGAATAATGAAAATGGGATACAGATACACAATGAGAGTTTTACTTAGTTATAAACAAACAAGAAGTTATGAAATTTGCACAAAAATAAATGGAACTATAGAGGGCTTAATCAAGACACAAGGAGCAGGGAACCATGGAATACAGTGCAGGGCATAACTGAGAATCAGAACCTGAGAAAAGGGAAGAAAGCAATATGGAAGATGAAGAATGTTGTAAACATCCAAACTGCCACCAAGAGTGACCAATGTAACATGTGCACAATAAGCATTATGGGGACACAGTTGTGATTCATTTGGTGGCCTTCATAGTAGTGCCTGTTACCAAGCAGTAACTTTTTTTTTTTTTTTAAAGGAGGTTGTGAAGCAACCATGGTGATGGCCATACGTCCTTGATTTTTTTTTTAAGTTTTCAAGGCTTTAGTTTTTGAGCTTATTTGCTTTTGAAAGGCTTGCCGTGACTGTCGCTTTAAGAAATGTTTTTGCTGTTACTGCTCCATTTTAATCTTTCACTTTGTATTAACGAAATCAAAACCAGCACAATTAGATACCTCCTGATTCTGATTTGTCTTAATACTAAGAGAATGTTTGCCATGGCACCAGCAGGCAGGGAAATGTTTCAAGCTGTGGAGGCTGCAACATTGGAGTTGGAGAGGCAAACATCAAAAGATAGCTTGAAAGAAAGACCCAAAACATCTAAACCAATAATTCTTTACATTTGTGTTTTTATTTTATTGTCATCTTCACGATGAAAACAAGAAGATCATGGAGAAGGATAAAGATGCTTGGAAGCTCATTTCAATTGTGCAATTTAAAATGAAATCAAAAGCACTTTCTCCTTAGCATTTAACATGGACCATCAAACCTTGTATGTATAACTCAAAAAGAAAAAAAAAAAAAAAGGGACTAGATTACACAAACAATGTTCAATGCCCAACTGTCTCACGTTATTAGAATAAATGAAAAAGAAAATAAACAAGACTCAGAAAACTAGATTATAATTAAGCTGCATTGATCTGGGCACCTACTTGTTGGGTTTACGTATTAGACATCGTAAGCCAGATTGAAATGCTAGTAACAAAACTAGATAGGTAGCTGATAGTGATTTGGCCCCAGAGGGAGATAAATGAAGGGAGAACATGAATCTTTGGAACATCATCAGAATCTATGAGGAATGGCTGTGATCATCCACAGGTGGATAGCGGCATCAGCGTTAGGAATCAGCTAATGACACCACTGATCCTTTTACTAGTGTTTGAAAACATTTTATTTATTTATTTGGGACAGAGAGGAGGGAGAGGGAGAAAGAGAGAAAGAGGAGAGAGAGAGAGAGAATATGGGCACCCCAGGGCCTCCAGCCACTGCAAACAAACTGCAGACACCACTTTGTGCATCTGGCTTATGTGGGCGCAGACTTAGGCTTCACAGGCAAGCACCGTAACCACTAAGCCATCTCTCAGCCCCTGCACTAGTGTTATTTTTAAGTCTCTAGGTGAATGCATTTTTGAGCTTGGCAGTGCTACCTTTATTCTTATTTTAGTTTCAGCTTAAGTATTCGTATAAATTCTACTGTATTACCCAGTCCTAGCCTACAGGGAGGATTTTTAATATGAAATTTAAGTGGTTGCTGTATTTCAGCTTTTTCTTTCACCATACATTTAAGTAGATTTTCACTTCATTGGAACATTGTAAATGGTTGCCATTTTTGCAAATACTATTACAGTCTCTTATTAAAGAAAAAGAAGATAAGCAGTTGGGTATGCTGGGAAATATTTGGATCCTATTCTCTGGGAGATGAAATGGTGGATTGAAATGATGCGTTCAACATCAGCTATCTCCGCCTTCCTTCCTACCATATCAGTCTGTCAACTGTGTTCTTCTTTCTCATTCCCACTTGTTGGAATGTGGTGGGATAGGTGAAAGAGGGGAAAAAGACCAAACATGAGGGAGAGAGAGAAAGAGAGAGAGAGAAAGAGAGAATTTAAAAAGAGTGAAGTCTAGGGTCTGGGAGATTCCTCAGCAGGTAAAAGCTCTTGATGCAAAAGCATGAGGGCCTAAGTTCGATTCCCACGTGAAAAGCCAGGCATGGCAGGTTCACTCAGCACAAGGACGGGGAAGAGAAGGGTCTGTGACTGTACAATGGTGAGTTCCAGCTTCAGTGAGAGACTTTGTTTCAGGGAAATAATGCAGAAGAGTGAGAAAGGAGGACCTCTGAATGTCCACCTCTCTTCCATGCACGTACATGGGGCATGAGCATCTGTGCACACACACACACACACACACACACACACACACACACACACACATACTCCCCTCCCCACACACACCAAAAGCAAAAATAAAAACAAAAACAAAAAAAAAGAAGAGAGAATGAAGCCTATGAGAAGACATGTCCCCATACTCATTGAACTCACAGGGGTTCTGGCAATAGTGTTCTATATTGACAGACACTTTCATTTATGTGAAATATTGGACACAGGACCAAGAAGTTCCCTGCCAAACCTCCCTCCCATTATTCTGTTGAGGCATTGAAGCCAAAGGAGGAGAGACCCGAGTTTCCAAAAATCTACAAGATTGCCCAGTTTCATCCACTTTATTCCCTCACCTCTCACATCCAACCAATATCTCTACAATACAGCTGAAAACTTTCTGGGTGAAAGGAATAATTTTTTTTTCTGTTTCATATTATTAAATCCAGAACCTTTTTTGTTGGAGTTTTATTAAAAAAACAAAACTGGAGTGAGCATTTCCTTTAAAAGATTCCAGAATGGGCTAGTTTGAACATCAAAACCTTTCTCTGCTTATCAAGCATTTAACCATGATAAATAAAGGATCAGCTTTTAAGTCCCTGGGCCAACATACCTCAGTGACAGCAGAAACTTCAAATGGCAGGGAAACAATGCTTCTATAAGACAGGATGGGATTGCAGTTACTACTGACAACAGCTCTTGGGGAGTGGAGAATAGAATAATTCACACCATGACTGGAGGACTGTGCGCCCCAGCTGCTCCTACAGAAGAAAAGACCAGCTACAGAGAGCCTGGTCTGGAATTTCCAAAGTAAAATTACTGGGACACCTTTTCTCTCCTGGAGCTTTATGAATCTTGATATGTTGTTTAAGAGGATTTTCTATCATTAATCCCAACCTGGCCATGCATGTAGAGGTGGGTGGTATCCATGTAGAAACACAGGGGGAGTTTAAATCAATCATGCTATTAAAATGATTTCCTGCAAATATGCACATATCACTTTTCCTATTATGTGTTGTGGCCACAAAAATTACGTAATGTTGAAGTTTCACAGACTTGGAAATTTAAATACTTAAAAAAAAACTGGGTGTGGTGGCTTACACTGCTAGGGAACTGCTGAAGAGGCGGAAGCAGGAGGGGTCAGGAGTGTGAGGCCAGCCAGGGTTATAACTTGGGCTGGGAAATGGCTCAGTGGTTAAAGGTATTTCCTTACAAAGTCTGTCTGCCTGGATTCAGTTCTCCAGTACCCATGTAAAGCTATATGCACAAAGTGGCACATATGTCTGGAGTTTTGCTTGCAATGGATAAGAGGCCCTAGTGAGCCCATTCTCTGTCTCGCTCTCTCTCAAGAAGATAAATAAAAATATTTTAACATATAGGTTTTCTATAATGTCCCTGCTTCACAACGATAACATGAAATAGGGTTGGAGAGATGACTCAGGGGTTAGGGCACTTGGCTACAAAGCCTAATGACCAGAGTTCAATTCAACCCACATAAAGCCAGAAGCACAAAGGAGCACATGCAAGTTGAAGTTCATTTGCAGTGGCTAGACACCCTTATGTGCCCATCCCCCCACCTCTCTCTGTGTGTCTTTGTGCTTGTAAATAAAAAAAATACGTAAAATATTTAAATATTTATAATGAAATAGAAAACCTCACAGTTTAGCATTACATTAACATCTGATTATCCCTGTCCATGTCAACATGGAGAACTTTTCTTTGCTGGGGCCGCTGCCCCTGAAAGCTGACGTCACTGTCTGAGGTTTCCTTCGGTCAGGCCCTGAGTATTTGGCACTGTCTGAACCATTGGGTAGAAATCCTTACATCCATTTTATAGACCAGTTTTTCGAACCTAGATTTGTAAAATCGGAGCAATTTACCCACTCTGTGATTCAGAACCCCAAATCCTGCTAGTCTCTGCTATACTGCCAGTTGTGCTCCCTTAACAGCTAATGGATCCCAGAGAAACCTTGGCCTTTCCCCTCCATTTGTCCTGATTTTCATAGCCACGAAGAACTCCAACAGTAATGCCAAAAACCAGCATCTCGGTCATTTGTTGGCAGCTCTGGGTTTTGGTTTCCTTCTTTCTGCCCCCCACCCTATGCTTCCTTAAAGACAGCCAGTGGGTTCTGGCACTTGTTCTTCTTTCCAAGTCCCTGGGATGCTTTTGTAGCTGTGATTGAAACGAGCTGCTCCATGGCGACCAGGCAAAACAAACCAACCCCACATCCCATACCAGCTTGCGGAGCCCTTGCTGAGCAGAATTTGAAAAGTTGTTAGAGCTAAGTGTAGCTCACAGTTCCACGTGGAAACTGGCAGGGTCAGTAACCCTTAGCAGCATGACCCGCCTGCTTCCTGAATATTCAAGGATGTTGCAGTACGAGGCTAATGCCCAATCACTGGACTTCTCTCAATATGAGCTGCTGTGGTAGTATTTAGGGTGCTTATTTGATGGAAGGAAATTCTCAGGAACACAAAGAGAGGTGAACGCATACCAATTCCCATTGCAGGGCCAAGAACAGAAAGAGAAGGACGGTCTTGCGTCATAAATCCGTCCAGCAGAAGACAGCAGGCATCTAGGGCTGGCTTCACAGAACTGTAATGCCCCAGCTACAAGAACAATGACAGTTTAGAGTGTTCCATTAGTTTGTATCCTTATCTGATTGCATAAAGGATGCCTTAGAATAAAAATACCATGCATTTTATTTTTATTGAACAATAAAATAAGTCCAAGGGCACCAAACCACCAAACGCATATTACTTTGCCAAATCCTGAGCTTTCTCAGAAAGAATGAATAATCAAGTGACTCTGGTGGTATAACTGAACACAGACCGGATGCTTCCTCTAGATATAGAACTTTCATTCAATTGATTGATTGGTAGGTGGAGAGAAATGAAGAGATTTCTAAGAATAAATAAGGAGTCTTGAAATATTAAAATATCAAAAAAATCTACTGTTCTGACATGATTTTATAAAGATAACTTTTATATTTTAGTATTGTTTCTTTAACTTGTTAGAAATGAGTTCAGACTTCCCCACGCTAGTTCTTCTGGGCTCTGGAACAAAGGTTGCCAATGGCCTGAAGAGAAGTGGGGAGAAAGCTGAAAAGACATTGTGATACCTTTGGGGCCAAAGGCAGAGGACGCTCAAAGAGATGGGGCATGGCTGAGGGACAGGGGAGTCATACACACTGTGTCTTGAGCTCTTCTTGTGTTTAGTAACACATTGAATAAAACCAAATGTAATATCAGTAACTTCTTTTACCTTAGGAATTATTATATATATATATAAATATATATATATATATATATTTTTTTTTTTTTTTTTTTTTTGGTTTTTCGAGGTAGGGTCTCACTCTGGCCCAGGCTGACCTGGAATTAACTATGTAGTCTCAGGGTGGCCTTGAACTCAAGGCAACCCTCCTACCTCTGCCTCCCGAATGCTGGGATTAAAGGCGTGTGCCACCACGCCCGGCTAAAATATTTATATTTGCATTTTTTTCTGAATTCAACTGAAATCGAGTATTTTACTCATTGGTGTGTATAGCTAACAATAGTGGGTGCTTTTGTTTCTTCTTCTTCTTGTTTGTTTAGGCCAAATCTTAATTGGTAGCCCAAGCTGGCTGCCAATTTTTGACTATTCTTCTGTCTCAGCTTCCCAAGCACTAGGATTGGAGGTATGAAACATCCTGCCCAGCTGTCATTTTATTATTTTTTTAAATCTTTGTTTTTGTTTGTTTGTTTTGGTGGGGATGATTTTCGAGGTAGGGTCTCACTCTAGCTCAGGCTGACCTGGATCTCATTCTGTAGTCTCAGGGTGGCCTCAAACTCGCAAACTCACAGTGATCCTCCTACCTCTGCCTCCTGAGTGCTGGGATTAAAGGTGTGTGCCACCATGCCCGGCTGACTTTGTATGTTTATATATGTTGTTGCAGTCAGGTTTGCATTGCTGGCAGAAATCACCCCACTAAGAGCAGCTTGTGTGGAAAAAAATAAAATAAAAAGGTTTATTTTGGCTTACAGACTCGAGGGGAAGTTCCATGATGGCAGAAGAAAACAATGGCATGAGCAGAGGGTGGACATCAGCCCCTAGCCAACATAAGATGGGCAATAGCAACAGGAGAGTGTGCCAAACACTGGCAAGGGGACACTGGCTATATAATACACATAAACCCACCCCCAACAAGAGAGTGCCTTCAGGAGGTGTTAATCCCCAAATCTCTATCAGCTGGGAACCTAGCATTTGGAACAACTAAGTTTATGGGGGACACCCGAATCAAACCACCACATATGTGTATGATGAGTGTGTAGATCACATATACCATGGTGCATGTGTGGAGGTCAGCCCCTCACCTCCAGTGTCTGTCCTTGCCTCTCACCTTACTTGAGATAGGGTCTTCTTTTGTTGTTTGCTGCAGTCTTCCCCAAAGTACCTGGCCCACAAATTTTCAGGGATTCTCCTGTGTACACCTCCTATCTCAACATAGGCAGGCCCTGTTTACACAACCCTGCTATTGTACCTGATTTGATGTGGGTTCTGAGGTTCCTACCTCTGGGCCTCATGCTGGCTTAGCAAGTATGGTTAGCCACTGAGCCATCTCCCCAGCCCACAGCCGTCAGCTTCTAATCGTGTGCTGTCTCTTGTCTCTTATCAGTTTATCATTTACGTATGCCAAATAAGAAGCTCCTAGAAGGAATGGTGTGTGTTTTATTGGCATGTTTTTAACTTGTGTTTTTTTTAGCACTAAATTTAACTTATAGTTGCTTTGTAGGCTTTCTTTCAAGCCACTTGTTTATTTTGTGTGTCAGTTTTGAAGACGAAATAATGTGATTCATACATCAGCACTGTACATAGTAGTCAAACAAGGGAGTTTCCATAGCAACATAACAGCCTTACCTTGCTGTGCTCCCCAGTCTGTCTCAGGAGCCACCCATACCTCTTCCCCTGAGGTGAGTAACCAGCAGATACAGACACCAGGGACACATTGGAGCATCAATCAGTTTTAAATATTAGCAATTTTAAAATCTTTTTCTCTAGTTGCATGTATACCAACACACATCCATAGAAATTCAGGTATTGTTATCCCACATCTCAGTAACACACATTAACTCTGAATTTTAAACATCCTAACTTTTGTTGGAAACAACTCATCATCAAACATAATAATAACATCAATAATATTTGCTTAAAATATTTTATATTTATTTATTTGAGAGAGAGAGAGAGAGAGAGCAAGGCAGATAGAGAGAACTGGGCATATCAGGGCCTTTAGCCACTGCAAATGAACTCCAGATGCATGTGCCACCATCAGCATCTGGTTTTACATGGGTTCTGGGGAATCAAATCTGGATCCTTAGGCTTCTCAGATAAGCACCTTAACCACTAAGCCATTCCAGCCCCCATCAATAGTATTTGTTTTTTTTAAGGTTTAATTTTTTGTTTATATTTATTTATTTATTTGAAAGCCACAGACAGAGTGAGAGAGAATGGACGCACCAGGAACTACAGCCACTACAAATGAACTCCAGATGCATGTACCATCTTGTGCATCTGGCTTTCGTGGGTTCTGGGGAATTGAGACTTGAACCAGGGTCCTTAGGCTTCACAGGCAAGTGCTTAACCGCTAAGCCATCACTCTAGCCCCATCAATAATATTTATAAACATAGTAACCACTACTTAATGAGCAGTTGATAAGTGTTAAGCATTGAGCTAGACAGTTAAAAGCCTTTGATTTGGTCCTTACAAATATCCCTAGATATTGGCTTCCTCGATACTTTTGATAGAGGTATATGTTTAGCCTTCTGGAGACACCAAAAAGGCCCAGCATGTTGAGTGATGTAATCAAGATCACATAGTACTGAGTATCAAAGCTGGACCAAAATGCTTGATGTTCTACAAGAGCATTTTCTTTCTCTGAGAAAGCAAGAATTTAGTAGAGAATATGTCTTTTCTTTGTCTAGGCTTCTTTGCAGGAAGATCCATCTTATGTAATGAATAAGAAATCCCGACCCTTCTAATGCACTCTGGTCCATCTGTTGCTATTACTATCTATATAACAGAGATTACATTTCTATTTTCACCATTAAAGCAAAGGTGGCATGCAGTACACTTCATTTGCATTAGTTTTTGAACTCCTAAGCCCTGGTATACCTTCTGTTCAGAACAGGGGCAAAGCAGACCAGTAGGGTCCAGCAGACAAGGAGGCTGGAGGAAGTGCCAGGAGTTCTCAGGGGCACAAAATGGAAGATTGGATGTCTAAACACAGTTTTTGCCATTTTCCCTCTTGTTCTCCAAGCCTGGTCCACAGAGCAAATACGTTATAAATTTTATATGCTTTTATATTATCTGTTTTCTTTCTCTGAG
>JAEOAD010000003.1:82715000-82930000 GCA_036365145.1 Orientallactaga sibirica | reverse complement strand
CATTTAAAAGTGTTTTAAGTGTGAAGCTCAAAGTATTTCCTGTTATTTAGAGTTGCCACTGGCCCTTATGTTTCTTCCAACACTCAGATGGGAATCCAGCATTAATTGCATTTGCCTTTATTGGACTGCTGTTGTTAAATAGCTAGCTGGTGTTTAAACAGGCAGTTAAGAAAAATCTCATGCTCTTCATCTTTGGTAGATACTTACAAAAGGAATAAATGGAAAAGAATATACAGAAGAAATTATGAAATCTTGGTGACCTCTCGCAAGTTGCTGGATTAGTAAGAAGGCAGCTCTATGCTGTCAGAATCAACATCACTCAGATGCCGCAGCAGCTCAGAAGCCTTTGGATTTGTTTGCAAAGAGAGATTTGTTGTGGATTTTTAACAAGGCTCCCATGTGTGTGCCATGCTTAGTAAATCTTGGCCTTGTGGGTATTTTTCTGTCACGCTGAATGGACTGTTAGTTTCCCCAAACTGCAAAGTGCAGAAAATCCATTTCCCCTGATTTTGTTGCCACCGAGATTGCATCATAGGTTTGTTGGTGCAAAAAAATAAATAAGTAAATAAATAAAATCAAGCAGGAAAAAAAATGCCTTAAGTGAACTCTAAAGGTGATCCAGAAGAACAAAGATACATGTAATTATATAAACATATGGACCTTACAAGGGCTTAGAGGAGTTATTAATAGTTAAATTGTTTAAAGTAACTAAAGCATTTGACTTCTTAAAATGAAAGCAAAATAAGCACAATTTGGACAAAAGCAATCATCTTTTGTCATAATTTGAATACATTTTTAGCTGTATCAAATTTATTTTTTTCAAAGTAAATTAGTCATATAGAGTAGAAATTGTGAGGATTTTAAAGATAAGACTCTTGTCCCTGCTCCCAATGCTATTGTTGTTGGTGTTATTTTCTTCTCTGTATTTTCCACATGTTTTTTTTTTTTTTTTTTTTAATCCCCTGTGGCAAATGAGTGTATTGAAAGTTGTGTTGTAACTACTGGTTATATGACAGTGTTTTTTCTTAGTATGTAAAATTCACTTCATACTTAGTGAAGCCCTTACATTTTTGCCTGTATAAAGGAACTTCAGGACACCTTGTGATTAAGTGAAGGGCAAATGAATACCATGAATCTCTAGGTGCTAGACTTTTATGATTGTTGGTTAATGATCAAAAGGTCCAAAAGGTCCAAATGTAAGGCTGTCTTTTAAAATTATTTTAGCGAATAGTCAAAATCTTATAAGAAACATTTGAAATGTGTAACCTAACTGTCCAAAGTTGCTAGAAGGTGGAGGTGAGGAGTGTTTCAAGTATGTTGTTCTGTCCCTGATGTAGACACACCTATTTAAGCATGGAGCCCTAAAATTCAGGCCCATGTTGGCTATAAAAACCTGGAGAAAGGCAGATAGCCGGAAAGAGGGCACTTTTCCATATGTTGCCCATTTGGCTGTCAGCACTCGTTCTGACAGAAAAGAAAGGGGTCTTGAGTGACTGCTGGTCTGCCTTAAAGTATGGTAATGAGCCTAATTAGGAGAGATGAGAGCTGAACTGGGTTTGTGAAGGCAATTATCCATATAGCTTTTGTGCCATGCCATATCTTTATCAGATTCCTCTTCTGTGATTTTGTCATTTCTCAAACATCACAAGGATAATGAGCGCATCTAAAAGCAAGATGAGCCCTGCGGTTGGTAGAAAACAGTATATTCCACTAATGAAATTCCATGAACCTGCGCTCTGTGCAGAACCTTCCTAAACAAAGATTTGGCATTTGGCTGACATAGTCTTACCAGTATTGTTGTTTGGTCTGCATAAATGAAAATTAATTGTGCTCTATTCATGGGTCCGTATATCTTTTGGGGTAAGTGAACAGGACTTTTCTTGGTTCTTTTATGTTAATCAACATGGCAATTCAGTAATTTAGCATACTTGAAAGGGGAAGACATCAGAGGGCTGCAAGGCAAGCATAAAATGTATTCTCTTTTATGTGATTTAGAAAGTTGAGACGGTTTAGTTTCTGTTTTCAAAGATTTAGTACATTTTAACTTTGACAAAAAGTCTGAAAGTAAACGGACTTAGATGACTACACAGCGATTTCATAGTGAGTAACACTGAACACAAGCTTCCTTTTTTCCTAATTTCATCAGAAAAGTTAGCAGTGAAGAAAATACTTGTAATTTTTTAACCTGAACTATTTTTGAATGGTGCTATTTCTTCTGAAGCATAAACTGACTTACAAGAACATCAAACTTTTTTTCTGAAATGCAATTTATAAATGTATCCCCTAGAAAGGATTATAGAATTGTTTATTGTTATTAAAAGTTAAAACAAGTGAATTCATAGCAATAAGGAATCCCAAATCGGTCTAATTGGCAAATGTTTGTATTCACATTTAAATGTGGCAAATGTTTAATTGCTCTTTGTATATTTTACTATATTTTTTTATTTATTCTCTATGTTACTCAAAAGTTCACTAGACTAAAAGGAGATTCTTGAAAAACTCCAATAAACTAAGACAAACATACAGGCAGAAAATCTATCTGGGTTGCTAACCAGGGATCCTCCATTACTTTCAACTATACCATTACTTTCAACTATATTCAGTAGCCAATGGAGAAATATCATGCTGCCTCATGAGTCCATGGCAGTATGAAAGTTCTAGTATCAAAGATAGGCACAGGTGTCTGTAAGCTTGGGAAAGAACTGGCAGCAGAATCCAGAAAGCCATCATCTAACTGGAGCTACAAGAGTAGAAGTGAAGTGTCATGACTGCTCACGCCCGAGTTTCACTTGCTAAGAGTGAGCATTCCTGGCAGTCAGAAGCAGTGGTTAAGACTTAGCAAATCTTGGATAAGGCAAAAACACACCATCGTTTTTAAACTAGTATTCCTGAGGTTTCCAATGACAAGTGAATATGTGTATATGGATCACACTTTGAGAAACACTATTGTAGGTCAAGACATTTTGGCATGAGAGATATCAGAGCAAGGCTAAACACTGAAATCAGGTAAGGAGACTGAACTTGAAAACATAGAAAATCAACTGAATAGAGCAGAAACTGGATTGCATTAGATATAAATATCAACCAAGAATGGCAATAAAGCTCAGTGTGTAATACTTTGCCACAAGATTTTGTAAACTGTGTACTTCCTATAGGTCTGGATTATACTGTATAATACATTTTTGTGGGGGGTGGGGTGTTCGAGGTAGGGTCTCACTAGCCCAGACTGAACTAGAATTCACCGTGTAGTCCCAGGCTGATCTAGAACTCATAGCAACCCTCCTACCTGTGGCCTCCAAGTGCTGGGATTAAGGCGTGCAACAGTATGCCCAGCTTGTAATATTTTTATTTGTCTGAGAGACACAGAGAGATTGAGAGACAGAGAGAGAATGAGTAAGTGTGTGCCTCTTGCCACTGCAAACTCCAGACACATGTACCACTTTGTACATCTAGCTTTATGTGGTTGAATTGAACTTGGACCATCAAACTTTGCACATTTAAGCGAGCACATTTAAGAGCTGAGCCATCTCTCCATCCCCCATGTATAAATTCTTTAGTCAAACATTTGAGGATTCACGAATAGCCATGGCTACAGAGGGGAACTATAGTAGGTCTCAAATTGGAACTGGAAAATATAGGTGATCAGAATCCACTCCAGGAGTAGGGCACCAAGCATGTCCAAGGGGAAAACAGGCAGGAAACTAAATCCCATGTGGGATTCTTGTTCCTTACTGAAGCAGCCTCTGCCTCAGGCCCAGGTCACTTTCTTGGTTGTTTGTGAAACAGGAACCAGTCTCACTACAACTAGACAAGGTCCTGCAGGTGGAAGCAGGTAATGGAAAACAGCTGGTTAGGTGAAAAATGTGAGATCAGGGCAAGCAGCCCTTGTTTTTTCTGATAAGAAAGAAAATCTTTTGTAGCAGAACTAAGAGTAATAAATATGCAGGAGTAGCGTCCACAGAGCACATTCCTTTTTTACCTAAATGATGTTTCTCAAATAGCTTGAACATACTTGCTGGGGCATTTGAAACATTCCTGTGAACACATCCTCACATTCCTAATGACCTGGATAAAGAAACACTCTGCAAAGTCAAAACAAAATGTAGCCCATATACGATTTGTTATGCCAGCCAGAACAGTGCATTTCCCAGTAGTTGTATACAGACTCAGAAATAAAAAGTGTTTGAAAGAAGAAAAAAAATGCTGGAAAAGAATTTGCTTATTATTAACCTTCATGATAATCACATCATATATTTATACTTTTTCCAATGTATCCATGCATGAAATGATGACTAATAGCATCTTGTATTTTAAGGCCTATGGGTGCTGAGATTGTGGATATTTCCTTTTTTTAAGATTTTTTAAAAATTTTACTTATTTATTTACAAACAGAGAGAGATTGAGAGAAGAAAGAAAGAGAATGAGTATACCAGAGCCTCCAGCTACTGCAAATGAACTCCAGATGCATGTGCCCCTTGTACATCTGGCTTATGTGGGTCCTGGGTAACCGAACTGGGGTCCATTGACTTCACAAACACCTTAACTGCTAAGCCATCTTGCCAGCCCATGTAGATATATCTTATATTTATAGTGACAGTGCAATAAAATGGTATTTGTGTATTTTCCTTCCAGTTATTCTATCTCACATTGCACCATTTTAGCATTTTATTAAATGATATTTGAAAATTATCTTTAGGATTAACATGTGTGCACCTTTTAAGTTTATAATTGATCCTTTTAATTCTTCTCACTTTAACAGACATTTTGCTAAGCAATTAGTAGTCATAGTTGTCTGCATCCTGCAATTTTCAGTCGCATACAATAACAAACACCTGTTTTCCATTTGGTGTTTTTGTTTTGTTTCATTAATTCATAAAAGAGAAATTTGAGTGCAATTTACTTTCAATATTTCTGGCCAAATTTAAGAAGAAGAAATGAAGGTCTGTAATAAAAGGGGTATAGTGAGTTAACACATTTACTGAAGGGAGGTTTTGAGATCTTGGAGAAAGGCATACTTAGGAGGAAAGAGCATATTTATTTAGCTGCTGAAGTGGGCTTGAAGACCATGGTGAAAATAAAGCAGGTTTTCTGCAGCTTTCTTAGACGCAGCCCTGGAAACCAAAGTGTAGCATCTAAAGCTGCGTAGAGTTAGCATCAGGAGCAGGGCTCTGAAGGTCAGTGCCAGTGTTAGAGAGGAGAGAACAATACATGGAGTGAGTGACGACTGGGAATGCCTTGTTAGAAGGCTGGGGAAGGGTGAGGAATGGTCATACAGAATTCTAGTCTGGCAAGAACCTCGTGAATGTGGGACCCAGGATGGTGAAATATGCCCCCTGGGTTGTAAAACAGATGAAAGTGATGAGCAAGGAAATGATATAAATATGATTGTCTTCAGAAATTTAACCTAGAAACCGTGTGCTCCATGGATGGGAACACAGTAGCCATTGCTGCAGGGAGAGGGTGGCAAGCTGGAGAATCCTGGGCTTTAGTGACTGATTGGACTAGTGAAGGAAGCTGTCGGTGGTGCCAGATTCAGAAGAGTAGGGCTACTACTGGTGATGAAAGAGAAAATAAACCAGGGTGGATAAAGATGATTTTGTTTGCAGTAATTGAGTTTTGGGCCAACAAAGCATTGCTCGATTGGATGATTAAGCACTCACTGATGGTTTAGAAATCATTTTGGAAAATGAAAAAAAAATGAGTGTCCTCTTTCTTCTAAAATGTCATGGTGTAACTGAAGACACAATTGTATTCACAAACACTATGTGAGAGGAAAGATAGAAATATCTTTGAAGCAGAAGTAGAAAAAGTGGTTTATTCTGGACCTAAGTAATGGAGGAGAAGTTAATGTTAGATTTACTTTTCATTTATTCCACATTCAACAAAAATATACCCTTCACTATGTGAAGCTTGGAACATTGTGGTAAGAAATTATATTTCTCCTAAAAACTAGCTTATATGGATTGAACAGTGGAGAATGAAAGAAGGATCTTGTTGGAAGATAAGATGGTCAGGTTAAAATATCCTGAGGTGAGGGACAGGGGAGGAATGCGAACACTGTTCTATGTAGTTTCCTAAATAAAGGGAAGCATTAAGCATTAGGAGAAAGGAGAGAGCTATGGTTCAGATCTGTATTAAGGTCATTACAAATCTGTTCTTTAGAAAAATAACAAAATATTTATTTATGGGCATTTTAGGCATACGAATCATTTTCAGTCCATCATATGCCAGTGGTATGAGGCTGTCACAGGAGGTTTAGACTTGCTGAGTTTGGGCCTGAGGAAAGGACTTGGGGCTGAAGTAGGGACTTTCATAACTATTACTTATTGTGTTTTTAACATGTTCTAAGCAGTGAATTAGCTCACCTGCTACTCCTCACAGTAATGTGCTATTGTCTTTATACATTTTCAGAGGAAGAGATTGTCTGGAGGACGGTTGAAATAACTTCCTCAATGTTACACAGTGGGTTAGTGACAAAGGCAAGATTTGAACCTAGGCAAGCTCTAGAGCTTTTGGATTAGCATGGCCTTACAGACTGAAAAGACCTGAGTTAATTAATACAGAAGTAGCTAAAAACCCATTGTATGAAATTGAGTGCTCCTGAGGCCAAGTAGGCAGTTGAAAAGTCAAGGCAAAGAACGCTGTGAGGTGACAAGTACCTCAGTGAAGTCTCACCATGTAAGAAAGGAACTCAGCAATAGTATATTTTATAAACAAACCCGGAAATGTGTATTCATGTGAGATCAATTAATTTTCAAATGTTCAAAAACTAATTTTGGATTTTCTTTTATATTATATAATCCTTCTGCCCATCAATACCACAAAGAGAGAGAGAGAGAGCTTCCTAGGCAATGCCTAGGTACAACAGGGAGGGAATTCTTATTAAAATAACAAAATAAAATCTCTTGGATATTTTGCAAATTTATTAGTGATGTCCACTAATTTTTTACCATATACAGATTGAGGAAATTTTAATAAATAATATAAATCTCCATCATATTTTAAATTTTCAGTGAAATTCATACTTTTCTCCTATATTTCTGCAAGAAAAAATAGAAAATTAAATGTATTTTTTTCTTTCTGAAAAATCAATGGTAAAAATGCATCACTGCGTAATGTGTTCATTGTTTACACAGTGCCAGTGAATCTAAATATGTCATTTGAAGTCAGGCCTCCAACTGTTTCCATATATCCACATGCCCTGCATCAGGTAGAATAAATATTGAGCCACACTACCATAAATTTTACCCAGAGTAGTTCAAATATTCTTGATCCTACAACTACATTTGTTGGCTTGGTGACTCTCAGTATTTGTAAAGAAAGTTTATAATGATAATAAGCTATAAAATTTCCCTAAGTCTTCAAAGGAAAATAACATCAAAAACTTGTGGAAGAAAACCATAGGCTACTACCCATAGTGCTGCACACACACACACACACACACACACACACACACACACACACACACAGGGAGAGAGAGAGAGAGAAGGCGGAGGAGACCTAAATCTTGGTAGAATAAAGCATAGTTCATCAAAAAAAAAAAAAAAAAGAGGAAAACTGAGACCATTTTTCATTATTTTCCCAGTGGATTTTAAAATAGTTACCTCATAAAATAAATAGTTTAAGTTTCCACATTACTTTTTGCCTTTAATCTGTGCCTGTGGTACAAATAAATGAACAAAGATTTTTATAATCCCAAAGCATTATATGTGAAGGCAAATATACTAAAACTGTACACACGAGGTGAGCGTTGTTTCCTCGCCGAGACTGCTTCGTTGAGTATGGAGGCTGGTGGAGAGACAACGCAGTGCTGAACCAAAGCTGCTATGGGCTAACATGTCTGTGTAATGGCTGCTGCTCTTCTCTACAAACTGGTCCTCTTAGGGATCAGGTTCTCAAATTTGAATTTGGTATTAATGGAAATATTTCAAAACTACACTGGGGCTGGCCATGCATCATCAACACACTCATTTTGCACGTGAGCTCCTAAGGAGCTTTTGATGCGAGCACCAAGATCGGTTAAGGTGTTAGAGTAACGATAAGCTTTTATACAATTAAAAACCCATGTGCTAAAATTAGAAATCATTTATTGTCCTTGTTTAAGAGGCAACTGAATTAACCTAGTTATCTAGCTTATAAACAGAAAAAGTCTACCTTGTCAGGGCTCTAATTACAGCTCCAAACCTTTCAGTAAGTTTACAGCTTCAAACATCTGAGTCAGTCTGCTGTTTGAAAGCCATGTGAAGTTAGAAAGGCAGCCTAATTAAAACAAATCTTGGATAAACCACTTCACGGAGATAGAAGTTTGATGGTTGGATATATCAAAAATTGTTACCAGATGTTGTTCAGAGGCCTTAACAGTTTAAAGATCATGAGGGTTTGTCCTTTTTGTTAAAAAACAAAGCAAAAATATTCTAATTGAAGTTGTCAGCAGGAGTGAGACTAATATGCCTGTGTTTGATTAAATAATAGTTTATTTAACATTCAGTGTGGCCCAAAATTGGCCAAGACAAGTCAGAAAACATTTTAGCCAGAAGACTGAAAAAAGAAAAACACTACAGACTGTCAGTGCTATCTCTCTAACTCTCGGGCGCTGTGGTTTGATAATGTCAATTTTTATCCTATTAACCCTTCTTTCATTTGTCTTACCTTATAGACAGGCATGACTTAGCACTTTTCTTCTTTAATTTATTTTGTGTTTTCCATAAAAGGAAAGAGAGCAATGTAAACTTATTATAAGACTTATTGCTGAAACCTTCGAAAGGAAAGCACCATGTCTTTTTCCATTATAAAAATGTAAACATCTATATTTTTAGGAGGTCTGTGTTTTATGTAGGCTGCTGTTCTGACTCTCCTCGGGATATGAGAAGTCGCGTTGTGTAAAACAGAAGAATGTAAGACTCACATGGCCCTGTTACAGCTTATAGGCACCTTTTCCTGATTACATGATAGCAGCACACAACAACTTCCTTCCCCTCCAGTGCACAGCTGTGAGCTGCTCTCAGAGGTAGTGCAGTGAGGGCTTTGGAAGAACATGGAGGCTCAAGTGGTCCCTTCAATCTTCCTGATAAGCAGAGTCCTCCTTTCCTCTCGTCTCTGCTTCTCAGCACACTCCTAATCCTGTGCCAGCAAATGCCATGGCTCCACATTGATCTTTTCAATCGTACTGAACTTACTGTCCATCAATTTTTTTAATTGTCCAATTAGAAATCTAGGCAATTAGTGCATTTTAAACTCTTTCAGTGTCCACTGACCAAACTATAGTCAGTTCTCTCACTCTTTCTCTCATATATATATATATATATATATATTACACAGAGGTCTAGATTTTTAAAGTCAATTGCAGCTTGCTCTATGGCAATTATAAGAAGACAACTGCTCTAGAGAGCCATTAATCATTTAAACATTCAAATAAAACCAAATGTTTCTTTTGAGATCTAAAGTGCAGCCCATAACACAATTGAAATAACATTAATAGGAGCGGGGGAGGAAAAGACAGCAAACAGCTGTTGCTCTCTGCCCGGGTTCCACCGGGCTCTCATTAGAGCGGGGTACTGTGTACACATCCCGTAAAGGAAAGGGTTCACTGTCAACCATCCTGAGCTTTCTTGCTTTCAAGGAAGTTAGGAGGACATTCTCACATGTCATAACAGTACGATTCTGGACATTCAGCAGAAGGGACCAGTGAATGCAGCATTTAGTTTTACAGCTGTTGCCGAGCAGAGTTTCAAAGTTGCTTCTTAGCTGCAAAGTGCTAATAAATAACATAATCAGGGCACAAATGCCCCTGTAGCTAATAAGGGAAAACACTGTTCTTAAATACAATGTTTTGCTATTAAAATAAATTTCAGTTATACCCATAATTTGTTTGAAAAAAACAAAAAACAAACTTTGAGAAAACTGCAAGAATACTGCATAGCTCACCTAATTTGTCCTAGAGAGGATAGTCAGAAAAAAATAACTCAGGGGCTGACTGAAAACCTAATGACTCCATCCCACTATGCTCCATTTCTCTCTGCCATTTTAACTAGCTCTGTTTCTGGCCATTTAATCCTCTTTGAAAACCCTTGCTTTTATAACATCATTTTTACTTTCATGTTCATTTCACATGTTCTAATTTATGGATTATTTTCACATCACTGTAAAGAACAAAGCACAGAGGATACCTTTCCTTTTGAAGAGATGATATAAATAGCAAACTACAAATTTATCTTGTTCTGGGGGGCGGGGGGGATAGTCCTTTATAGAAACATTTTAGAATGCGTGTCTCCCAAATCTCAGTCTTTAGCACTTGTGCCTGTGTCCACAGACCCCATCATTCTCATCTGTGTTCAGAAATAGAACTGATATGCAGCCTCATTCCTAGCTTATAGGAAAATGCATGGCCAGCACTGGTACCAGTCCCAGTTTTCTACCCTCTAGTTAAAGCTTTTGTTGCTGTTAAGCTTGGCAAACTGAATTTAATGCTGTCTGGCTATCTCCATTAAGAAACACCTAAACATAGATATGTATATATTTTATTGTTGTATCATATATCTGTGTTAAGAGTCATATTAATTAGTTCACCCTATCCTGTCAGCTAGTAATATTAATTATATCAGACACTGATCATTGAATATTGGGATCATATTTCAGTAACTGCATTAAAAAAGTGATTACAAATTGTGATTTATGTGTAGTTGTTTTTTTGTTGTTATTTTTGTTTTTTTAGAATTACCAGTGTATCATGACAAACTTGGGTATTTTGTGAATGATAAATGGAAAATAAAAGAATGAACCAAGGAGAGAATCATGGAAGGAGTGAAATGCATAAGGAAGGCAGGAAAGGGAAAAGATGTGATTCCCAATGCAGGTGGGGTTAACACCCCATGTAGAAAAAGAAAAATAGATCTGTACTTGGAATATTAGACCTTGGAATCATTTATTAGTTTGTTGGTTGTGGTCTCTGCTAACCTCCATACCCATACCCATTCTAGAATTATATACAAAAGAGGAATAAAGTAAGTTGTTAAACACATTCTGTGTATTGTCCACAGTAACTGTATGTACATCATATTCGTGACACTAGAACATCTGTGTTGGCAGGGCTGGAGGGTTGGCACAGAACCAAGGGCATTTATCCTGGTAAGCTTTTGTTCATATGGTCCCCCTCACTGTTACTCAGACAATAGTCCTTGACTTAAATTTTTACAGCTCTGTGTCCAGCATCCATCATGATGCTGAGCAGATAGCAAATACTTAATGAAAGGTGTTGAAAATGAATGAATGAATGAATGAATGAATGAATGAATGACAAGAAAAATGCCACCCAGTTATCACATTTCAGTATTCTATAGCCCTGGTACTTAAACAATTCTGTGCTTCCATGACCTGGTGGCACTAGATATATATTCTTTGGGTAATCAGTGAATGGTGTACTTTTTCCTGCCTTTTGTGCATACTTTTTTGTTGTTGATAATGGTTTATTCACATTTGCATTTAGAAAAAGCTGCCATATTTAGATATCTTAACATTAATAATTACAAAAAATATTTCCAATCCAGTTGCTAGATAACAACATGCCTTTAACTTATAGAGCAAAATGGAACTCATTGATTTTCTTTGCCTTAGATACAAAATAGAACTTAGACTTTGACATTTGTTAGCTCTGGCCTATAACCCAATATAGACACATACCTAGGAGTGTACATTTCAAGCAAAAATGTGAATGAATTCTTCAAATGGAAAGTGAGCCAGAAATTGAAGCTAGTAGTAGCTAATCTAATATTTATAGTATGAATGAGCTAAGCTTAGAGTTAGCACTGGCAAAGGTACCTGGCTTCCCCCATTCTATTTAAGATACTTATACTAATGTAGGCAATCCTTCCTCTTATTCATGGAGTTAGCCTTTCTAGATAATAAGTTTGGTATTTTCATGAGTTTTTCGTTTTTATAGTATATGTGCCAGTCAGAAATAATTATTGACACATTAAATACTTTTTGATATTTAGCACAGGATAAAAAATACTTTCATTCAGAAAAAAAAAATCTGGTATCAGCATTGTAACAAATAAAAATTATCCCTTGGCCTTTCAAGTACAGATAAACTTCCGGAGAGTTCTCATGTGAGCTACTCACAAGGTTTTCATTGTAAGCCTTGCAAATATATCCTGTGTGTTCATTGAGGAAATGGCATCAATTCAATCTAGAAGAGTTAACCGTGGCACCTGTCATGAAAGTGCCCTTGCTTTTGAGTGCTAGTGAGGTTCTGCCAAGTTCATCCAATCAGATCCTACAGCAGGATGGTGACCATTTTACCACTTCCCCATCGTGTGGCTTTTGTAGGCAAGAGAAAATGGCATGGATTAGTTTTGTCCAAACAGTTACATGAGAAGTACAGATAATGGTGGACTCTGAAGAGTTGTTCAAACTAAAGAAAATGCCACCTGGCATGGATGGATTGTGCACATGTGGTTGGCAGCACTATCAGATGCTCTACTTAATGAAAGACTCTACTTTTTTAGTAGCTTTTTTTTTTTTTAATTTGAGAGAGACAGAGAGAGAGAAAGAGAATGGGCAAGCCAGCAGCCTCTCAGCCGCTCTGTAAAGAACTCCAGATATGTGCACCCCCTTGCCCCTTGTGGGCAAGTTCAGCATTGCGTGCTTGGGTCACTTTTTGTGTCTGGCTAAACGTGGGACCTGGAGAATCGAATGGGTGTTCTTAGGCTTGGCAGGTGGGCGCCTTAACCGCTAAGCCATCTTTCTAGCCCAAGAGTATGTATGTATATATATATATACATATATATATATATATATATATATATATATATATATATATGTTATACACATAGACACACACAAGTAGAGAGAGGGATGATTGATGATAGATAGACAGATGATAGACAAATAGATGATAGATGATAAATAGATGATGGATAGATAGATTTAGTTTACCTGTATATGTAACATATTGATTCAGTTTCATTATTTAATGGGTCATTTCTGCTAATGGTCTTTAATTTTCTCTTTCTTACTTTGATTCAATCTAGGTCAAATAAAGCTGATTTTGATTTAGGTTCAGGGCCAAAATATGTGTCTTGTATACTTATTACTCAAACAGAGATTATTAGAAATGTGAAATCTCATATCCTTTCCCAGGCCTACTAAATAAAAATCCTCTTTTTAAGAAGATCATCAGGTAATGTACTATAAAGTCAGAACAATGGCTACAGGCACTGACATTTCATCCACCTGGCCATACAGAGATAGGAATATGGGACATTTGGATAACAAGGCCCTATTTGAAGATGTCAGGTTGGGCTATTTAAGAAATGGACCTGGAATTTTCCCATGTAAGACACTAGATACGGAATTCCAACCTTGCTGTCCAAGGATATGTCTGTGTAATAAGACAGAAGTCTATGTATAGAAAGCTTATTCCAGAGGGAGGGAACCTGTGATGTCAAGATATCACTGAGATCCTGGTTCAACCATTGAAGTCAGAGCTTTTCTCAGATGTCTAATAGCATGAGTCAAAAGATTTTCTAGGGCTGGAGAGATGGCTTAGCAGTTAAGCGCTTGCCTGTGAAGCCTAAGGACCCCCAATCAAGGATCAATTCCCCAGTACCCATGTAAGCCAGATGCACAAGGTGGCACATGCATCTGGAGTTCGTTTGCAGTGGCTGGAGGCCCTAGTGAGCCCATTCTCTCTCTCTCTCTCTCTCTCTCTCTCTCTCTCCCTCCCTCCCTCCCTCCCTCCCTCCCTCCCTCCCTCTTTCTCTCTCTCTGTCACTCTCAAACAAATAAAAATTTAGAAAAAAAGATTTTCTACAGGCTAGAGAGATGACTTATTGGTTAAAGTGCTGGCCTGTGAAGCCTAAGGACATAGGTTCAATTCCCCAGTATCCATGTAAGTCAGGTGCATAAGGAGGTACATGTGCTGAGAGTTCATTTGCAGTGGCCAGATGCCCTAGTACACCCATTCTCTCTCTTTCTCTCTCTCTCTCTCTCTCTCTCTTCCTCTCTCAAAATGAGTAAATAAAATAAAAATATAAAATTTGTTTTAAAAAAAGCTCCCTCCATATGAATCCAGTTTGTTTCAAATTTCTGCCAAAAGCAACTAAAAGAAACTTGAGGATATGAGGGTGGTTAATAACTCATTGCTTATTTCAATCTCTTCACCTACTGGTACCAGCTACTAAGTTGCATGAGTGTTTCTTATTTCTCATTATCTATAACATTCACAAACAGGAGAATTATGAAAATGCTCGGCCTGAGACATGACTTTCTACATCATTTCTTTAGTTGCTCCTCATATATTTACCTTACCTTCCCTCAAAATTATAAACACTTCAAAGGCACTGGAGACTTTTCTTACATGAGGCGATAATTTAAAGTAATAAGATGTTTATAAATAAACATACCAGAACTTATACCGAGTGAGTGGGGAATTTCTAAACCACCACCTGAGGAAGCTGCCAATTTATTTGAGTTTTGCTGAGTTTAGAGAGATTGTTTTAACTTTTGAATATGGATCTGCACCAGCCATCAGACAACACCAGCACTTCGTTATTAAATCTGATTTTTACTGATACTGGCACTGCTGGGAACTATATCCTGTCCAGTCACAACACCTATTAACTGGTTGGCTTCCGTTCTAGATCTCCTAAGAGTCCTAGATATCCAAAGTTTACACTCACTTTTCTAAGGATTTCCTGGGAGCCACCTCCATTCAGCTGAGGAAAGAGCTGTCCCTGCACTGACAGTGGTGTCAGATTCTGTACCTGCTCTGCAGCCAGCACTGGTTCTGAGTCTGCTCACTTGGTGCCCGTGTCTTTAGATTTGATTATAATCCTTGGGAAATGCCAAAGTAGTTTTGTTACTTAGTTACCACTTTGCTGTGAAATAGTTATGAGAGTAATTAGAAAAGAGGAAAGTGAGGTTATCACTATCTACTCAATGCATAGAGTACAGCTTTGAGAGACTTTGGAAATAGAAGTACAAGTTTAAACAGAGCAACCATGATAAGTTTGTTTGTTTTGTTTGTTTGTTTGTTTTGTAGTCTTGGGTGTTGAACCCAGGGCCTCTCACATGCTAACCAAGTACTCTATCATTGGGCCATATACCCAGCTATTTTTGGTTTAGGTTTTTGTTTGCTTGGCTGGTTGTTTTTATTTTCTGCCAAGTTGCCCAGCCTGGGCTGACTCGCTCTATAGCACAGACAGACACTGTATTCTCAATCCCCTCCTGAATATCTCAAATTTCAGTCCAGGCTTTCCTTCTTTTAGTAATAGAAGTGATTAGCAACTGTGTTCAGAGATACTAATTGATGGTAATAAGGACATAATGGTACTAAGACATAAAAAGGACTGAGACATGTCTTTCTACATCATTCATTTAGTTGTTGCACGTGTCGTAGTGACAGAGTTTCAGATTTTGTGGGAAAATAATTTTCCCTTGCTTTTTCTAAAGAACAGGGTGACGGGATGCACTGTTTTCAGACAGGGATTTCCTAGAGAACAAAATCCTTTGATTATTGATTACCTATCTTAGATTTTAAGTTGATTCTTTCCTGTTTGTTACTTCTGTAAGCCATGAAGATTTCAACAGGTAATAAACTTTCAAATAAATGCTTAGGAAACTCTCAATCAACTAAGAAGACAGCTGAAGGAAAGCAATGCTTATGGTGAGGACCAAAATGAATTTTAATTGTAGTTCTAATAGAAAAGTGCATCAGTATTGCCAAGTTAAAAATTACATGTTCATTTAAGAGGATAAGCCCAGCTATGTCATTAGACTTTGGACTGAAATGCATTTTTTGAAGTACTAATTTCAGTTAATTTTATGAGCCTTAACTAATTGGGAAAATTAATAAATATTTAACAAAATATTAAGTATGTTACAATATTTTGATTTCTTGTAAAATTTTAGACTATCAAAGCAAAATCTCTCTGCTAAAATTCAGAAACTATATTACAGTAGTAGCCTGTTACATAGAAAAACAAAGTAAAAGAATGGATCTACTTCCAAAACTTTAGGTGTTTTTCTCAGAATTTCTTTTTAAAAATATGAATTTCATATCTGTATCTGAACTTGCATATATGTGATATTTGGATAAATATTTCTGTATCTCACGATACTAATATTAAATTCTCAATTAAAGATTTGTCTGAAGTTTTGTCTTAAATCAAAATTAGCCATGTAGACTCACCCATGTAAAATATATGTGTAAGTCTATACAACACGTGAATGTGCGTCTGTGTCTGTATCATCTGGGTTAATTATCATGCTGTGTGCGGACATTCACAGCAACATTCCTCTGTGTAACAATAATCGTTTTAAAATAATACTAAATCTACTTAGGTTAAAAGATTCTTGCAGAAAGTGCTTTAAACAGCTGCCCTCAGAAAAATAGACACCGCTTTCTTTTAAAGCTGAAAAGAAGAAAGGTAACAATTATCCCTGAGACGCTAGAAACAAAGTTGGCTGATTTCTTTTTTCCTTTTTCCCAAATGTTTTCACCTCTTGTTTAAAAAAAAAAAAAAAAGATGCTTGGGGTGTTGAACAGTGGAAGACCTGTCAGAAACAATAATCAAATAAACAGATAATTAATGTATTAAAAGTATAATTGAAATGAAAAATACATTTCATTCATGTTTTTAGTTCTGTGCTACAATTTATTACTTGTCCCAAGCACTTTGTTGAATTATAAGTCAAGATGTCATGTGGAGTCAAAGTGAAAAAATAACACTTAAATATAACTGTCTCTACAAGATTAAACTTGATCCTGAATTGAGTATTTGAAGAAATCAGAACTATTAAATATTTTTATCTCTTTCATACTCCATCCATAATTCTATCATAGCTTCTTTATGAGAATTCTTAGAAAAACCAGAATTCAGATCAAATCAAATTGCTTATCATCTAAATGCTACATTAAAATTATTTTCATGATTAATTTTTTAAAATTCCCAGTAGAATTGAAAGTTTTATCCTTTGAGAAATTTAGAAGCCCATTCTCCTAAAATGTTCTATCTTAATCCTGATTTATATTTAGTTTTCAAATGTAAAATCTTAGTGCTTTACTAACAAAATTTAACACAGTACAGTGTACAGTACATATGAGATTTATCCAGTGTTAGGAGCTTTGAAAATCACATTTCAAATGAATGGTTTTTCCATTTCAATAATCAAACCTCTTTACATTACTAAAGTCAATTTGTGATAATATTTTCAAATTCTTTCTACATCATTTATTTAACTGGCCAAGATGTTTATAATACATCAGTGTCTTTCCTGAATTTTAAAATGACTTACTCAGATTGGAACTCACATTATTTTTCCATGTGTGATCCCACCCTTCCCCCACTATTACCAAAGAATATGTATGCTCTAGTAATACAGTCTGTATTTGTCCTTATAAAAGTAAATCCTGAAGTTGAAGAAAGAATAGCACAGCACTCTCAGAGACATATCTTATAAAACAATCTATTAGGAATGTCAAAACCTAGAAAGGGTAAAGTTAACAATATCAGTGGAATAATTTGGTCATTTTCTGTAATTTGTAAACTCATACCCCCCCAAAAAAAATCCTCTATTAGATTCACTTACTTATTAGCTAAACCTTTGCTAATGATGATTTTCTTATTTAAAATTTGTAACTTTTTTGTTTAAGCAATGCTTTACCTGATTTTTAAACGTTTGTGTTGTAGCCTGATTCCAAGCAGTTTGTTCAGTTTGTTTTTTTAATTACTGCCTTCCTTTATGATAGGTTTACAGGAAGATAGCCATTTCCATTTTTATTTTGCAAAGAAATATGTACATGACCACAGTAAAGATATTTAACTCTAGCTTACTTTCCTGTATATTTCTAATGTGCTTGCATGTACCTATGTAATTGAAGTAAATAATCACTTCTCGGCCTTTTGGCTAGAATCAAGTGAAGTAAATAGAACATTACATGGTAGGTAGATCAAGGATGGCTTAGATTATATGTAGTCACTTTTCCATAAGAGTATACAAGTATCTTTTTAATATTTGTATTTATTTCTTTGAGAGAGATAGAAAGAATGACTATGAACATGCCAGAGCCTCCTGCCACTGTGAACAAACTCCAGACCACATGCACCACTTTGTTCATCTGGCTTTAAATGGATAGTGGGGAACTGAACCCTGACCATCAGATTTTGCAAACAAGCAAACTGCTGAACCACCTCTTCGTCCCAGAAACAACTATTTTTAAGGATGTAGTGTCTAAAAAAAAGGATTCAATTATCTATAAGTTAATTTTTCATGAAAGTTTTCTTCTGATGTATTATGTGCTATTGATTCAGTGATTGTACCATTACATTCCTTAAAAAAAGTTTATCAGTGATTTTTTTTATCATCTAAGTCAGATATAATACCCCTGCATTTGAAAAGAAATATTAGTTAAAAGTTGATATATTAAAATATAATTCCACCAACCTTTGCATATTTTAGATATATTTAAAAGTCTTTGAAGTCACAGTTTTAAAAAAATGTGGATACATGTGTATGTATTCAAATGTATGTTTGCATTCTTGTTTATGTATTTAAGTGGGATCATTAATCAAGTTCCAAATCAATATAAATTTTCAGCTAGCATCCACAATTTATTCTTACCCATTTTCTAAGTCTCAACCTACATAAATATTAATAATATATATAAAGAATGTCATTAACATAGTATTCTCTCATATTCTAGAAATGTTCAAAAGGCCTTGATTCCTTCACCAAATTTCCACTTTATTTTTGGATGAGAAATACAGATCTTTTTTAAAAAAAAATTAAATAAAAAACCATATATATAATTTTTATTTATTTATTTGAGAGAGAGGGCCAGGGCTTCCAGCCACTGCAAATGAACTCCAGACACATGCGGCACCTTGTGCATCTGGCTTACGAGGGTACTGGGGAATCGAACTGAGGTCCTTTGGCTTTGCAGGCAAGTGCCTTAACTGCTAAGCCATCTCTCTAGCCTGAAATACATATCTTTGATACCCCATGATTCTCATGAAAGCCCTACAAAAAATGTGATAAATCTTTTTAAAATAGTCACTTATGTGAAAAGTCATATGACCACTATCTATCCTTTTCATGCTGTGAAATTAATATGCAAAAATTTGTTGCCTTTATATAAATATTTATTATATTTATTATTTATTTAAGAGTGAGAGAGAAAGTATATGGGTGCACCAGGACTTTCTGCCACTGCAAACAAGTTCCATACACATGTACCACTTTGTGTTTCTGGCTTTACATGTGTTCTGGGGAATCAAACCCTGGCTCTCAAGCTTTACAAGCAAGCACCTTTAACCACTAAGCTTTTTCTCTAGTTTGCCTTCATACAATTTGCATATCATGGAGATAAAAATGTAGCTATAGATTTTGAGCTATGTCACATATATATTTATATATACATATGACATAGCTCAAAATCTATAAGCTTATTCAGTTATGCAGTGTATTCTGAAATCTGTATCTATTGAAATATTTATTATCTTTTAAAATCAAGAGAAAGAAGGAATTTAATTCATGTTCATTGATGCATGCCAATATCATCATTCATTAATCCCTCAAAGATAATTATATTTATGTTATTTGGGGATATATGTGAATTGAGGGAACTCTGTAATAGTAATAAAAATAAATTGGCAATAAAAATGAAGCATAAGATAACAGTGTCTTGCTTTCCACCTACTTAAATAAATCATCATTCTGCTGGCATAGAGTGCAAATTCTCAAGTATAGTGTCATTTTCTTTTTCAACCCTTCATATAAAATTTAAAGTTGTTTAATTATTTAAGTGTTCATAGGAGATTATTTTTTAACCCTACAAAAATTGATGGAATTTCTTTAAGAGCATCATTGGTGCTTTAGTCCCACTTATAACATCTGATATTGCTTTAGTGAAAATCAAAACAACTCATGGCGTTTCACCACAGGATGGTACTAAAAATCAGTGGGTTCATTTAAATGTGTGGCTGTATGCATATGTAGAGCTATGTGTACATTATGTATACATACACAAAAACATGCACCAACATACTCCATTTACATAAGTTTTACTTATTTTTCAGAAATTCAAGACTGTGCTCCAAGAAATGTCTAAGTAGAGGACAGAAATTTTGCATGAATGTTACTAAAGTGAAACTGTTTTCAACATAAGTTTGATTTTTCTATAGGAATGATGGCCATTCATCTTTCATGACAAAATCTATGCTTACATAATCCTTCATTCACAAAGATGCTTGTCGTGTACACATATATATATGCATATATTTTAAAGGAATAACCATTTATTAAAATCAGCAGTATCTCTTACTGAGGTCAATTTAATGAAATTGCCCATAATGAAATGTCTATCATGCTTAATGCTCTAATAATGTGAAGATAGGGAAAAAAAACAGGTCTTGCTTCTGAATCCTCCAGTCCCCTGAGTGAAACCTGAAGATATGAATAATTAGAACCCTGAAGTCTGGGTCCTAATCCCAAATGCTAGCTTTTTTGTGACTGAAAACAATGTAACATATAAAATGCTGGACAAAATCAGTAAACTGATATCCTTTATGCTAAACTTTTGGTGTAACAACAAAATATCTCTTATGATTAATACCTTTGTTATATCTGGGGTATATTTTTAATCAGAGAATATGGTGAGATTAATCATAACTAAACCATGTTTTGATCCTTTAACTTTTTTAACTTTTGTTTTTGTTGTGCTTTAAATTTTAGCTTCTCTGTGAATCTCGCTTTTTTTTTTTTTAGTCCAAGTATTTTCTTTTAAAGTCTTATTTTGTTTGTTGTTTTTCTTTCTTTTAAAGTCCATTGTACTTCACAACAAAAGTGTTTCTTCTAGGAACATACCCCTTAAAAAGTGTGTGTAATTTGTTTCTACAATGTATGTAGGTATAGGACTTCTGAAAAGATTAGAGACGATTTAATAATGTTCATATAACAAAATAGTAATGAACAGAAAGAGAATATCAACTTGAGGAGGGGCATTAAAATTTTTGAAAAGTCACGGTATCCTATTTTCAGAGCTCCTCCCATGAAATAAAACCTCACTGAGCAGGACTTGTGTGTCTGCCTGTGCATTGCCAGGTCTCCAGATTGGTTTTCTGATATTCTGTTCCATGTACAAAATATCCAAGTAGGAAAGGATTTTTAACTGTTTCTCTGGGTATTGATGGAGAGTGCTCAGTGCAGTGAGGTAGTTTTGGCTGCTGTCGTATGTGATACTGTGTGAGTAACAAACTCCAGATCCCAGAGAGGACTGGGTGAAAGTGAGGCTGGGGAATGAGTGCACTTCCCCAACCAAGACAATGTACTACCTGGAGCAGACACGGTGGTACTGAAGGGGGAATATAGCCCTATCAAAACAAAGACAAGCACTGCTTTCTCCCTGAGCAGCTGCAGCCAGTCGCACTAATGGATGTGCAAAAGCAGAAGCTGGCAACATAAGGTATGTGTTCGTTTTTACAGATGGTAGTACAGACAAGTTGGTAATTGAAACGGAAGTCTTGTACGTGAGCTATTTGATGGGTGGTAGGATAGGCTATTACAGGACTTTCCTGTGTAATTGACTGGGTGAGTTATTGAAGCAGCCGTTTTCCCATGAAAGATTTCAGTTATTACAAAATTACATCATTATTGTTAAGGAAATTCCAAGTAGTCTTTTAAAAATCGTGTTATTAAAACTTAAAAAAAAGTTAGCTTCGATTTTCTTGTCAGCACAGCGCCTGGATCATCATTTGTGCATATGTTCCTGTAACAGTCCAGTCACTGAGCTCTTACTAAAACCGTATCTTTTCTCTTGAACTGTATCACAACCTACGAGGCACTTACTTCAACCATTGGAACTGACTGTCTTTTTAAATGCTCACTGAAATACAAGATTGAATAAAGTAGGATCACATTTTAGAATAGCTTAAAGGTTCAAAAATTAAGTGAAATTCATAATATATGAGGTGGTACAAGAAGTTTTCTCTATATAGTTCTTCATATATTTTGTCCAGTGAGAACTTGGTACCAGAGTCTCACTTGACATATTTGCAGTTCCTAAGTCTCCTGTTACTTGTCCTGAACACCTACCTACTCAGTGCTCCCATTGCCTAAGTTGTTTAGTGGAAATCGAGTTGTTACCGTCTTTCTTGCTGAGAGGCTTAGTTCTGTTTTAATATCTTATTGTTCCATATCCTGTATATTTGAAACCCTGTAAAAATTGTGTAGGGTTATTTTATCATGGCAGTTCTTTGATGAAATGGACAGTATTTCTTTTATGAAAATCATCAACATAAGCTCCATAGGACGCTGAAAAACAAACTTGGCATCATAAAGGGGGAAAATAACATTTTCTTATTAGGTGAATCTTTAGAAAATTAGTAAAAGGGCTGGGGAGATGGCTTAGTGGTTAAAGCACATGCCTGTGAAGCCTCAGGACCCCAGTTCAATTCTCCAGGTCCCACATTAGCCAGATGTACAAGGTGGCACATGTGTCTGTAGTTTGTTTGCAGTGGCTAGAGGCCCTGGCGCGCCCATTCTCATTCTCTCTCTCTCTTTCTCTCCCTTTCTCTGTCTCTAATAAATAAATAAATAAAAATAAAATCTTTTAACAAAAAGGAAAAGAAAATTAATGAAAGGAAACTGAGCCTTATCTTTCTGAATTAACATTATTTTATCTTGTGTACTAGTGATACCAAATATTGCAAAAGACTTATACCTGGGACACACACACACACACTAGAGTAGTAAATTGGTTTGTGCAATATGTCAAAACCCAAGCACCTTTTTTCTAGCCCCATTTCTAGACAAGTCATTTGCAAAAGCGAGACCCCAATTCACAGTTATGTCATGTGACAGGCATTATGAGGATTGTCACTGGTATCACTAACTTCTGCTTGTGAGCAAGAACTCAATTCACACATATATTTTTTTTTGACATATCAGGATCAAAACACATGTGTTACACCCACCCCATCACCACAGGCTCTACTTTTCCAGCTATGACTCCATCTATCAACCTCAGGACAGCTCGTTACCATATCTGATCAAGGATGAGTCATTTCTTTCTGCTAATTCAGAACTTGTGTAATTTCAGTCAGCTGTTATAGGGCAGCTTGAAGAGATAAGATTCTTCAATGCTAGGCTATGGTGAAATTGTTCTGGTAAAAATCCCCTGTTCTCTTCCACAGTAATAAGACCTGTAACATGGGTCTGGTGTGAGGGAGGGAGGCCTGACTTTATTTCCTAACCCTGTTATTTCACAGTTGGGAAGTGTTTCTAATCCTTGGCATTCTCTTCCATAAAGTGGAGGGATTAACAACAATATTTGCCTCTTTGGATCATTTTGAAAATGTCAGATAATGAGCCCAAACCTCTAATATGTTATCCCATTCATACAAGATGCACAGCAGCATTGTTGAAGAACAACAAAAAATTAGCCAAGCAAGAAGTTTGTGCCAGTGGGCTAGAGAGGTTGCTCAGTGGGTAACGGAGCTTATTCCACTAGTTTGCTGCCTGGGGTTGGAAAATACAGCACCCACTTAAAGCTAAATGCAAACATGGTCAAAGCTCTCTGGGCCAACTAGTCTGGCATTCCAGGGAGCAAAACAAGAAGAGAGACCCTCTATCAAACAAAGTGGAAGGAGAGGAACCAACACCCCAAGGTTGTGCTCTGATGTCCCCACACATCTTGGCATGTGTACACCCATTCTCTCTCTCTCTCTCTCTCTCTCTCTCTCTCTCTCACACACACACACACACACACACACACACACACACACACAAGAAACACAAGGGAAGGAAGGGAAGGAAGGGAAGGGAAGGGAAGGGAAGGAAGGGAAGGGAAGGGAAGGAAGGGAAGGGAAGGGAAGGGAAGGGAAGGAAAGGAAAGGAAAGGAAAGGAAAGGAAAGGAAAGGAAAGGAAAGGAAAGGAAAGGAAAGGAAAGGAAAGGAAAGGAAAGGAAAGGAAAGGAAAGGAAAAAGAGGAACCGATAAATGAGATGAAAATGTTTTGTGGAATCTGATCATGTTTTTGTTTTTTTATGCATGCATACGTGTGTGGTGCAGTGTGTGTGTGGTGCAGTGTGTGTGTGTGTGTTCATTCATTCATATGTGCATGCACGTTATTGTGTGTGGAAGGTCAGTGGTCAGCATTGAGTATCTTCTTCAGTCATTCACCACCTTGGTGTTTGTAGTTTTGGGTTTGTTCTTTGTCAACATAGGGTCTCACTCTAGCCCATGCTGACCTGTATCTTACTTTATAATCTCAGGCTGGCCTCTAACTCACAGTGATCCTCATACCTATGCCTTCTGAGTACTGGCATCACCACACCCAGATCAATATTTAGGTTTAACTTTTTGTTGTTGTTTTTGTTTTTTCAAGGCAGGGTCTCACTCTAGCCAAGGCTATCCTAGAATTCACTCTATAGTCCCAGGTTAGCCTCAAACTCCCAGAGATCCTCCAACCTCAGCTTCCCAAGGACTGGGATTAAAGATGTGTGCCATTACACCCAGGCAAGGGTTTTTTGTTTGTTTGTGTGTTTGTTTGTTTGTTTGTTTCATTTTTTTTGTCTTATTTTGTTTTTGACACAGAGTGTTTAACTGAACTCTCTTACTGATTCAGTTTGACTAGCTAGCCAGCAAGTCCCAGGCACCCTCCTGTCACTGCCTCCCCAGTGCTGGGATTACGGGTGTCTCTCTCAAGATATCCAGATGTTACATAGGTACTAGGGATACAAATTCAAGTATTCATGCTTGCATGGTGAGCACCTATGCCATACAAGCATGAGGGATTTGGTTTAGAGCCATTTCCCCAGCCACTAAGCATATCTTTTGGCCTAGACTTAGAGACCTGGATGCATTTTTTTGTATGCTACATAAGTCAAAAAACTATTTTCAGTCTCTTACCTCATCAAAGGCAAATAATAATATCTGTTAATTTTTACCCAAACTGAAATAATATATTTTAATGTTAGTTATATTTTGGATCCAGGGTATTTGGACTCATATGTACTCTTTGGATATATTCTGTAAAGGACATTCTTTTGAATGTTTTGAAGTTATGTATAAAATATTTTGCATATTATCTGGGGGGATATCATAGTTTTTCAAAAGAATTTCTGATTCCCAATACTGTTGAAAACCATTGATGTATACATAACTTCTCTGAGGATAATAAGACTTCAAAGGCCAGTTACTATCATCTAGGAGCTAATCTGGACAGGTTACTGATTTTTATTTCTTTTAGAATGCTATCGTCCTTGTAAAGGCACTTCTACTGTTGACACTAGTATTTGTTTCTACAGTTAAATGCATAAAACCTGTCACTGCTGTACTTTAAGCTTAGTATGGAACAGATTTCCATCACTGAGAGGTTTCCTTTGCTGATAATATGAGTCTTCTCATTAAGAATATCAAATGAAATACACAATAAATTTATTGAATCAAGTCTTATATTTTCAAGCTGAAGATTGCTGACAAGGGGCTAAAATCGTCTAACAGTACCTCCCCAAAGCCATTTATTATATACATTTTTCCTTTCAGTGTCAGATGTTGGCACTGGGATAGAAGAAAAAGTGTCTATAGAACAACTTTCCAGCCATTGTTATAGCTGAATGGAAGGTGAAAACAGATACGTGGTGGCAGAAATAGAAGCAGTGAGAAACTTCAGTAGTCCTTTTGACAATAATGACTTTCATGTGGAATAAAAAAAGACAGTACAGACATAAATTTTCAACCATATTTTTAGCTGTCCAAGTACATGCTTGCTGCAAAGGCAGGGATATTATAGAAACAGCATGGATTAGAACTTCAAAGATCTGGCCTTTTCCAGCCATGATTCGATTATATAATCTATATACCAGTGGATATTTGGTTTGCACAATTACAGAATATAGCAAAAATTAAAGAAGGGAGATGGGGGGTCCTCAGACCTGCAAAATAGGTACCATATATGATAATTTTCTACAATATTCGTATTTGAAGAATGAGAATAGTTTATAAGAGTTATATATGGTTATGTCAAGAGTCACCAGTTGCATGTCAGAAGCAATGGAGCTAATTGCTTTGTACACTGGACAATGCCCATGTGGCGAGAGAGCATAGGTTAAGTCTTAGGCGCACTGGTGACTGGGCTCAGTGCATGCATGTCGACTGCGTCATGCCCTGAAGCAAGAGATGTTTCCTTGCTTTGGGACATTGGTTTTGTTTCATTTACTCGGATCTCCATTATCCATCCTGGCATATTGAGGAATTGAATGGAATACTTGGGGTAAACAGGTTTTCTTTCCAAGCTCTGAGATAAGGTGATTATAGAATGGCCCCTTGGCTGAACTTTATAGATAGTACCTTCAGCCTTTTGGCAAGGAATCTGAGGGCAAAGAGGGCTGTTTAAAAGCAGGCATAGACTTGTTGTACAGCCCATTCTAACTGATTCTTCATAATTTTATTTGGAACAAAAGTCAGCCAGGATATCAGTAACTGTTGCTGTCTGTTGGCAGAATCCTTCCCTTGTTGTTGCCTAAGCTTCTGGTGAAATTATGACTATTGATATAAAGCTGGTCACTGCAAACCACCCTCTACTTTTAAGTTGCAGCTACAGCTTTCTGTAAATCCTGAAGGGTAGTATTCAATCAGTAGCAAGTTTGTTCTGGAATGCAGATGTGGCCTCCTCTGGTGCATAGTAGTGAATGAGAGTAATCAGGCCCCAAACAGCACCACTATTCAACAATTACTATATGTATTTGAGATCTGATAGTCATGTACACACTATTTAGCTCATAATTAGTGACCTCCTTTTGAAGTTATTGATATAATATTATTACTCATGGGCAATAAACAAGTCTTAAATCTTTTCTGAAAACACTAGGTGATTGCACATTTTTACAAAGGAATACAGAGAGTGAATCTTCAGATTAGAAAACTTTTAGCCCTTAAATGAGATTTATTCTTGGGAAATACTTTGGTTTCTTTGGAAAAGTTTCTGCTTAATTTACTGTCCATGTTCAAGAACAATCTTAGTTTGTACTTCAACTTCATGTTTTTAGCAGATTCCACTGGAAAAATCTGCAGGATTCCAGACCATGTGAGACTCTGTGCATTGCTATGATCCCAGCTTTTAGCACAGTGCCAGGCACATGGTGGACACTCAACTATTATTCCCAGAACTGAATTCAATTAAATTTACCACTGAAATTTTATTACTGCAAAATTGTACCAGAAGGTTCTATCATCGCCATCTGTGCATTTCCCTGAAATGAAATTTTCAAAGAATTCTTGATATAATCAAATAAACACAAAAATATTTAAAGAGTTAAAAATATTTGAGGTACGTCCAAACTAACAGCATGAATATCAAATTTCAGATTGATTTGATTTAAAATGGCTAAGATATAAAACCATAAAAAATGTGAGTCAATACTCTCCCTATCAAGGCTTGTTATGTAATTACATGGTTTCAATATGGTCCTTATTCATAGAAAACTATTACAAAATATCATTTCTGCACAAGTTCCTTCCCCACTGGAGACTTTTAGTATTTCAAAGATGAATATACATGTCTCTGAATGTTAAGCCACTTGAATAAATAATTCAATCAAATTTTTATTATAATCAGATAAAAATCAGTTATTTTAATAATGAAACTTAAAAACCTTAACATTCTAGTTTTTGGCTGATCCTCAAGTAAAAAAATAAAATGAGCAATAAAAGCAGCTGAATCAATTTAGAAGTCTTTTCCCCTCTTTAGTTATATCTGCTTTGACCAAAGTGTGTGCCACATCTCAGTGCAGAAAGATATGTGATTACCTGAAAATCATTTACCTAGTGTGACATTGACTTGTGTGTGATTTGTTGTGCATTCAACACTATAGAGGCTTTGTTTTGATTGTTTCAAAGTAGTTTTGCTATTAAAATAACTGATTTCATCTGATTAATAAAAAATTGATTGAATTATTTATTTAATTTAATATGCCTAAATTAAAGTACAGGTACAACATCATTTTTATTTCAAATTCTGGCATATAGGATTATCCAGACTTCTTGTCTGTATTGCCATTGTAAAATCAGTATTGTGATTTTAATGAATTTTAAAAACCGAAGATAAGTGATCTGAAAACTTTTCAGCAATTATTGAAAATAACCGCTTGCTATTGCACTCAATGGTCCCCACCATTATTACTCTCTTTTTCCCCAAGGACATGATCAACCAACAACAGCAATATGGAGGCAACACATATGTGCCTCCTTTATATTATTCATTAAGTTAGTAACAGTAAAAGTTAGATTTGGATAAAAAAATCATTACCTTTGATTACTGATTATAGAATGATATTCTGAAGAAATTTACAGCTGAGATAACTTTTATGTAGGTTTGGGATTAATGGCAACCCTCTTCCCCATCATTAGTATCCCTTACAGCCACCCAGAAATAGATGTTGCACTTAGAGAATTTCAGGGGCTGAGAATACATCTCCTGTGTGTGCTTTTAGATATGTAACTTGTCAGCTTTCCCTCATTCAAAGTGAAAAAGATAAATGCTAAATACAGCCTCACAAATGCCTGTTGGTGGAATCTACTAGCTGATGATTCCTATCATTTCTTCTCCCAGCTCTGCCCTGATCCACAGACTTGTAATTCTCCACACTCTGGTACAGGGTCATGGCATTACATGTTATTATCCCTCTTAAAGGGAGCATGGAGAAATGGCAAAATTTAAGGTTTCAACAAGCATGTGTACATACAGCACCATCAATAATGTACAACTATGATGATGGAGGTATGGAGATTTAGAGCTTTGTTCTACCTGATCTTGTACCACCAGTAGATATCTTCACTGTTTATCCCAACTAAATGTGGAAAGCAGGCTGGACAGTGCATTTTCTTGGATTTTATTTTCTATGGCATCATCACCTGTCTCTGCCCAACTCAGATGTCTATCAATATGAAGGAAGTCATTTTAGAGAGGCTTTATTTTCAAAAATAAGAAGGAATGCAAATGATGGCAATAAGAGCAAGGAGGCTTATTTTCAATTTTATTAATAGTTATCCATTCAAGATAGAGTCCTATCCTTGGTCCTTGGTGTTTGGTGTTGGCTGTTTAGAATATTGCTAGAATAATTAGTTTCTGACATGAACAAACTCATTAGGAAGGGAAAAATGTGGTATAGACTGTGAATGAAATCTTTAAAGCTCTCGTTGCTCTAAGTCAGGGTGAAGGGTGGTTTTACAAGTGGTGCAGGGGAGCTCCCATCTGCTTTCTTTGGTGGCAGGTGTTCCTCTGTCCTTGATGGGCTCACAGCATACATGGCTTCCAGACATGACTTACGGTGTCCAGCAGTGTTCTCACGCTTTGGTCTAGAGAGGTGTGGTTCTATCATGAGCTAAGAATATTGTCCAATTATCCCACCTTCTCTTCTGCTTCCAGAAATGTCACTGCGACCAAACTACACATTTCTACAGGACTTTCCAAAGTGCTCACTCTGTTCATTTTATGTGTGACATATTTCTCACCTACCTCCCACTCCCTCCACCCCCATGCAAGCAGGCTCCTGTTGAATTGGAGGTGTGAACACCTAGCTATTTCACTCTGACTCATCTTTCCATTCTCATGTTTGATAAGCAGATATACATGAAATGTATTTGATATTAACCAACTGTATTGTTTCAGCATATCTCAAAGGTGTTCTAATTGTTAATGTACCAATACTTTCAGCAGCCTGCTTTGTAAAGATGGGGAAATTTCAGCAGTGAGAGAGGTTAAGTAACTTTAGACAGTATTATTCCTAATAAATGGTAGAAATAAAGTTGATTCCTAACCTCCAAGTCATATGGATTTCGGTAAGAGAATTCAGAATACACCTGATAGATTTAAAATAAGGAGTGGCTTACCTAATCTATATTAACCTTGATTGGCATTCATGTAGTGCTTAGAGGAAGCTAGTCCTGTGGAAACCAGTGGTAGAATTCAGGATTTTCCTCCTATCTAATGAAGGGCATTCTCTTTGCAAGAGAATTAGTCACCAAATTGTGCAAAGGGCTGAAATGCTCACTGAAATCAGGATGACACCCACTTTGGCTTGCTGTGTCAGGCTTCCAGAGTGTAAGGGACAAAAAGCAGGCTGGAGTAAATGGAGTAAATGAACTTGAGCCTCAGCCATACATGTCACTTAGTTTCCAAGTGGACATTTATATTGCATTCATGAGGCTCAAGTTGGAGTTGACTTGCCAATGAGTGATTTAGATCTAAGAAAATGATGAGTTTGGCCCCAGGAAAGTTTTACACTGATAAGCAAACTAGGCTCCGCAGCTTACTTTGGATAAGGGGTGGGGCAAATTGTTTGGTGATCATAACTGCTAATAGCTCACTGGTTTCTGGGAGGCAGCAGTTCCTCTACATTGCTGTGGGTCCCATAGACTGAACCCAAAGACCTCTGACATCAACGTTTGATAATAATGTTGCTGAGACTTAAAAACTGGATTGTGTACCTAAATCTGACTGACATGGGGTGAGGATAGGCAGGAAAAGGGGAGGTGCAGATTATCTCTGTGCAAATCTAACTTTTATTACATCACCTGAGGTAGTCCAATGTGCTACACTAATGAAATCATGTTCTTGGTTTAAAAGGGCAATTGTTAGCCTGACTTTGTGCTCACTAAAAACATTCCCCCAATCTTGTTAAGTTATTGCTCTCATTTTGGATTTTTATAGCTGTGCAGCTTACCAGGCCTCATTTCTTTACGTTTCATTCATTTTCCTTGTATTGATGATTAATGGAGGATGTCGAATGTTAGAGTGAGCGGGCATCAGCAAATGCAAGATCATAATTAGTTTAGCTGACGAGGGCCTCTGATAGCACTTGCATCTGGAAGGAAAAATTACCCTATAGGGAACTGGCTGCTCACCAGGTCTTTTTAGTGATACATTGTGAAACACCCGATGAATCAAATGCCCTTTCAATGCCAAGAAAGTGTTCCAGTCTTGAAGCCAAAATTATGTCTGCAGAAAGCTTTCCATTTGAAATGTATCAGAGTACAATTATAACCATTGTATTTTCTTGGCAGGCATGCCATTCCTCTACAGTATGGACTCGAGTTAAATAAATTGCCTAAATTTTATGAATCCCTGAAATTTTGACTTATAGTGTTTGTAATATTTAATTTATAATAAAATTAAGTTCCAGCAAGACTTTTTCCACTCCTTATCTAACATGCATATTTTATCATTAAAGGCTTTGCTTCCTAGAGAAAGGAGAGTTTGAGCCACATTTCAGGCTCTTTTTTGCAGAAAGAGAATTCCATTTCCTGCCTGTTCGTATTTGTGCCTACAAACACAGCCTGACTTTTGTTTAAATAAGAAGTTTAATAGAATCACTACTTGACAGCAAAAATGCAACCAGCAATACTAATTATGTGCTCTTAAATATTCTTTTATTATTTCGGAATTGGGCAATTATAGAATTTAGCCCTCTAAAATCAATTTATTATCCAAAACTTCTTGTGATTTCCTAATTTAAGTCAAACAAAATAAATAAACAGCCCTTGATGTGCATGCGTCTAGCTTAAGCAGGCACCTCCTAAGGTTTGTCAGTAGTAATACCTTACTCAGGTTGCCGAACAGTGGAAGTGCCGAGGAAACACCAGGCTTTCTTATATTCTGTCAATACTGTTGTTAGAGGAACAACATACAAAGAGGCACAAATTGGGTTTTATGTTAAATGGTTTCCATGCCGCATGGTTCCCAGCTTGACTGGATTTGAAGGCTTTAGGTAGCATATACCAAATAGGCTGCCATGTGCGGTCTCTGACTTTCATTTTGACACTTTTCAAAGGTATATTTTAGGGTTTGGCATGTAGGAGCCATCATTAAAGGCACAAAACCCAAAGTTCAAAAAGTTAAAGCTGTTCCTGTGAAAAGCCTTTGGTGTTGCACACACCTCATCCATCACTGTAGGGTTAATTATAATGAAAATCAGCGGTGCCTATTAAACACAATTGAACCTGACCTCATTATAGGCAGTGTGGTTTTATACTGTCATTGTTGCAAGTCTAAAGACAAAACTCCTGGGTTGATTTGGTCTGACTCCGTGGATCACGTGACTCACCTCTGACCATGAATTGTTCCCCCTCCCCATTTCAGAGGCGAAGAGGCTCTGGTGTTTTTTGTGCCAATTGCCTGACCACAAAGACCTCTCTCTGGAGAAAGAATGCCAATGGCGGCTACGTATGCAACGCGTGCGGTCTGTACCAGAAGCTTCACTCGGTAAGAACCTAGAGGCCTGCTCTGGTGTGGGTGTGTCCTATCCCCGGGCTCCTACTGCCTGCCCCTGAATTGTTTCATAGTCACTTGGAGTGTACCTGTGATTTATGATGAAAGGAACTGAGATGTGATAGGGAGATACCTTGGAGATCATTAGTAACATATTATTCTTCTTTTGATATAACAAAGGAAAATGAATGCTGGGAATGTCACATAACAAATAGTTGAACTAATGGTTATCCAGATTTGCTGGAATTAACTTAGGGAGAAAAGAGAAAACTTTTCAAAAAAATATTCAAAAGCATACAACAAGTTTGCTCTCCCATGTTTATTATGAAAAGAGCAAGGAACAAATGTTGATTTTCCATTTTGCCTTTTGGAATTTGCAGTGGTCAACTTGGCTGATTGGGAGCTGGGGCTGAGGTGCATTGAGAAATACAACTGTGTATGAGGACAGGATAATGCCACAGGAATCCAAGGGGTCTCGGGGAGAGGCATGTGAGGCTCGGGGTAACACACATATCAAGGCACGGTGATGGCCACAGGTGCTTTGTGTTCTAAAATCTGCTATCTCTGCTTCACGGAGCTCATTCAAATTAATTAATTAAATTCCCCAATCTGATTATGCATTTAAGATCCTAGAAGGTTTATCTGCTGGTAAGCACTGACGTTAAAAAGGGAATATTCTACTTGGTAAATAGACATCTATTTCCCTGGGTACTTTTTCATTTTGTTTGGCATTTTACCATCACTCTTAGTACAGGGCAATGAATAGAACTTACAGGGAATACAATTTGAAACAAACCATCTTCATAAATGGACCACTGGAAGCTCTCTTTAAAACATTGCACACTGCCAACAATTCTAATTGAGAGCACTGTAAAACCCTTGGTTATTAGCAAGGAGAAAAATCCTCCCATCACCACTTTATTTTCTTTTAAACTCCACTATTTAAGCCCAGCAACAAGCTTCCATTTAATGAACACTGACATTAATGATTTTAATTGAACTCTGGCCAATCATGGGCCAAGAATTAATTAAATCACTACTCTGCCAAATTATAATAATTTAACCACTGTGTTATAAACTAAACTATTTTTCTAAACTTTAATATTCATCTCTCTGGAGGCAAGATGTTCTTAGTTTTGAGGGTTTTTCAATAAACCATAAATTGAAATACATAAAAGTTAGGCTCACACAAAAACTTCCACAAAATTGTGTAAGTTAAAAAGATGTGTAGATTCTAGGCTTCTTTCTACTATGGAGATTAAATACTGTATATTGTTGTAGTACTTATGTGAAGTGCTTCATTTCTGAACAAAATAAATGCACCTGGCGTCCATCCCCACAGGCATTTTCATTCTGAAACAACTGCTGAATTGTCAGTAAGAAGTGAGTTTTCTTTCCTTCCATACACCTTATGAGAATAGAAATACTCCCAAACAGATTCATATATATATATAGTTTTTCATTTAATGTAGAAAACATATTGCTTTATACTAAGGTACATAGTTTTAGGAATAACTCACAAATTACATTTTATTTATAATTTCTGTTGATCAGACCATTTGAAGATTCTTATAAACTTTAATCTATAAATATGCATTGATATATTTAACTTTCTCTTAATAATTTTATAAAACAAAACCCAAATTTCTTTGCAAAATTTGTTATTATAGTCTTATCCACAGATTTTAGTCATGTAGTATAAACACCTGCTAAACATGTGCATTAATACCAGTCATGTCATGTTAAAGCCAAATGAATGTCAGCATTTATTTTAAGTAGAGTAGAATGACAGATAAAGTACTTGAACCAAAACTCCAAATGAGTCTTGAATTTCAACACAGCACTAATGCTTCACCTGCGAGCAAATGAAGTCTTCCATGATGCATATATCAAGATCATTCAAGGAAGCAAATTGAGAGGAAAAGCATCTCTGTGGTGTGGCTTTGATTACCTGAAAGTTTTCCTCACATGCCCGACAGTTGGTCTTTGATTATTTTTGCTGTGGTGTATGATGTGATATAAATATTTTATATTCACATTTGCAGTTATTTAGAAACGGATACGTATTAGTCAGGTAAAAATTCCATACAAGACAGCCTAGATGGGTGGCTTACAATGACAACTGATGTTCTCGACAGTTGTGGAAGCCAGAGGCCTCAGGTAACTGCAGATTTTGATTCTGATGAGGGCTCTTCCTGACCTACACGGACAGAGCTGTCTCTCTTTTCCTCTTCTTATAAATTCACAGTCTCATTAGATTAAGACCCCACCTTTATGACTTTATCGAACCTTAATTTCCTCCTAAGCAGACTATCTTCAAACATACTTATATTGGAGAGTAGAGGTTCAATATCTGATTTGGACCAGGGGAGAACAAGACAGTTTAGGCCATCACCCTATCTCCCATGACACTTTGTCAACATTTAGTGCTCAAGGTAGAAGTTGAAAATATTTCAGAAAAGTCATTTTATCAAGTGACTTTTCACACAATTTTACCACCTCTGAGGCAACTCCCCAAATCTCCTGAGTCCTGCAAAGCCGCTTGCAAATTGATTAAAGCCTTCTGTCCCCTCCTCTCCCTTGTAAAGATAGACCTGGGTTAATTGGGCTAAAATAGTTCATTCTAGTTACTTCCTCTGACCCTGCTTGGGGAAAAAAATTAGAGATTTGCATTTTAATATATTTTTAATGTTTCCCTTTTATTGTGTGTGTTCTCTACAGACTCCCAGGCCTTTAAACATCATTAAACAAAACAATGGTGAGCAGATTATTAGAAGAAGAACAAGAAAGCGCCTTAACCCAGAGGCACTTCAGGCCGAACAGCTCAACAAACAGCAGAGGGGTAGCAGCGAGGAGCAGGTCAATGGAAGCCCCTTAGAGAGGAGGTCAGAAGATCACTTAAGCGAAGGTCATCAGAGAGAAATTCCACTTCCAAGCCTAAGTAAATATGAAGCCCAGGGTTCATTGACTAAAAGCCATTCTGCTCAGCAGCCAGTCCTGGTCAGCCAATCTCTGGATATACACAAAAGGATGCAACCTTTGCACATTCAGATAAAAAGTCCTCAGGAAAGTACTGGAGATCCAGGAAACAGTTCATCCGTATCTGAAGGGAAAGGAAGCTCTGAGAGAGGCAGTCCCATAGAAAAGTACATGAGGCCTGCAAAGCACCCCAATTACTCTCCACCAGGCAGCCCTATTGAAAAGTACCAGTACCCACTTTTTGGACTTCCCTTTGTACATAATGACTTCCAGAGTGAAGCTGACTGGCTGCGGTTCTGGAGTAAATACAAGCTCTCGGTTCCTGGGAATCCGCACTACTTGAGTCATGTGCCTGGCCTACCAAATCCTTGCCAAAACTATGTGCCTTATCCCACCTTCAATCTGCCTCCTCATTTCCCAGCTGTTGGATCAGACAATGACATTCCTCTAGATTTGGCGATCAAGCATTCCAGACCTGGGCCAACTGCAAATGGTGCCTCCAAGGAGAAAACAAAGGCACCACCCAGTGTAAAAAGTGAAGGTCCCTTGAATGTAGTCAAAACAGAGAAAGTTGACAGAAGTACTCAAGATGAACTTTCCACGAAATGTGTGCACTGTGGCATTGTCTTTCTGGATGAAGTGATGTATGCTTTGCATATGAGTTGCCATGGTGACAGTGGACCTTTCCAGTGCAGCATATGCCAGCATCTTTGCACGGACAAATATGACTTCACAACACATATCCAGAGGGGCCTGCATAGGAACAATGCACAAGCGGAAAAAAATGGAAAACCTAAAGAGTAAAACCTTAGCACTTAGCACAATTAAATAGAAATAGGTTTTCTTGATGGGAATTCAATAGCTTGTAATGTCTTATGAAGACCTATTAAAAAAAAATACTTCATAGAGCCTGCCTTATCCAACATGAAATTCCCTTCTTCTTTTTTTTTTTAATTCTTTCTGTTTTTTCTTTTTTTTTTTTTTTCCTTCATGAGTAGGTTACCAAGATTTCAAAGTGAAGCATATGGTCAGTGAGAAAGAATGGAAGATGATGATTATTTTTTAAAAACTAATGAGTCGAACTGTCTTGGCTAATGTGTACTGGTGAAATGATCCACACACAGTTCCACCAGATAATGATGTTTGTAAAGGAATAAAAGCTGTCTAACATTTGAAAGGGTTTACATATCATGATACTTAAGCAGAATTGGGATGGCCATTGGCCCACTTACTCCAAAAACCCATGAATTGTTGCCTAAATTTAGAATTCTCATGAAATCCCAACCAGATGGGAAGAAATTGTATCTCCAGGGCAATAGAAAGTGAATGGCACCCTCTCAAATCAATCTCCTCTCATTGACCATGTTTCAGATTTGGACCTTGAAATGTGAACTTGTGGTTAGGCTTGGTGAGAGAGCAACAAGAAACGTGATAGATGTTGGCACAGTGTTTTTGGCCAGCCCTGCCTGTACATGCACATACACACCCTCTTTGATATTTTTGTCCTTTAGATGTTCAAATACACAGTAGTCCTTTTGTTTGCAGTTTAGGTTCATTTGATCCATATACACACATTTTAGAAAACAATGTCCTCAATGCTTCTGTAGTAATTTCATTGTAGCCAGATGGTTCATCCTTGTTTATGACAAACCAACCAGTTTGGATTTTTTTAAAACCTCCTGTAGATCACTTCACTAATCTCACCTGGCCCATCGTAACTAAAGGAATCCCCTCGCTCTAAAAGAATAGATGGGTACAAATGTCAGACCATGGGTTTAATTCATTTAGGACACATGGTGTTTCTCCACAAGGTAACCTGCTGTATTTATTTATTTTCTTTTGGTTAAATATGATTTCCAAGCTTTGTGGTCAGGCAGCGTCTAAGGTTACATTACCAGAGACTGACAATTGGTAGATGTACCAATCAATCCCTTCATTAGATTTATACAGGTTTAGTTAAGTAGCATTAAATAGGATTCTTAGAAGTACGTCTTCGTAATACTTTTAATACTTAAGGCTTTGTAAAAACTATCCATGAAGGGAACGCTCCTCAGCATAACCGCTCAGGGAATTAGGGCTAAATAACTGAACATTAAATAATTGGTTAAAGGTGCTGTTAGTCGAGCCTCAATGCTTGCTACACGGATGTATGTACAAGGACTGACTTTAATAATTTGCATTATATTGTCCCAACCAGTAGTTTATTTTTTGCCACAGAGATGTAGAAGATATTACAAGCTACTGGATGCACTGTCAGATTAACTTATTTCATTAAAGAAGTTGGGAGAACAAATAGGAAAAAAAAAAAACCTTATTTTTCTAGTAAATATTAATGTATTACATTTCAAATAATGGTGCCTGACATATTGAATAATTATTTTCTACAGTGTACGTATGCAACAAAGATATTCCATCATGCATTAGAGTCGGTTTGGCTCTGCCTAGCTGTTTACATTTGCAAATGTAGCAAACAAGGTAATGAAGCAACTATTTCTATTGCAGTAGATATCTTTTTGTGTGTATGTGTGTGTGTGCCAGTGTGTGTGCGTGTGTGCGTAAAAGTTGCAAACGGTAACATGAAACAAGTGAAAGTTCTTGATGTAATGGTATGGAAAACAAGAAGGAAACAAAAATATTTTTATGCCTACTTAGGATAAAAGGGTAGCACTATTCATTCCAAGTACTTTTTTTTTTATTTTAAGCTCTTAACTCACATTGTTATGCTTAAGAAGATAAACATATATCCTCTTTTTATGCTTTGTGTTTCAGATGAAACATTTCAGAAGTTATTTTGATAAGTGTTGCTGGAACCTGCAGCACTGCTGTGTTTATTGCCTTCCGTAGTCATTTGCACACCATTTTTACATTCATTCGCAGTTGCTTTATTTTGTTTTGTTTTGTTTGGGTTTTGTTTCTTCCTCACAGTGCTGAAAGTCTTTGTTTTTTAAAGTTGGATGGCAGGTAGAGTTCAACCAATTTGGGACTGTTGTAGTGAATGAAGTTAAAAATACCTTTCTGATGTTGTATTGTCATTTTCATTCTTGGATTTTTTGTTTTCATGTAAAAAAAAATAAGAAAAAGAAAAAAGAAAAAAAGAGGGAGAGAAAGAAAATCAGGACTAAGTCCTCTTGTTCAGTTTCATTGTTAAAGGGCCCTATCCTGATCTCACCCGTCTGTGGCATAGCTCTCATGTTCACATAAACTGAAATCAAAAGATGGAATGAGGAGCTTTGACATTCTAAAGATTTGACATGATTTTTCTTCTTTAGGAATTTTGATGGCTGCATCTCAGAATATATAGGCAGATCTGAGAAGTGACAAAGATCCAAAACAGAGATTTCCCAAACAACAATATTTCACTTTCTTATTAAAACACACTATAGCCGTCCTCAAGCATTGCTTTGTGTGGACTTCCCAAATGAGCCAAATACCAGAAATTTGCTTCACTTGGGCAACATTACATATTTGACAAAACTCCTTATGCAATTTCTCCAGTGTGTTAGACACAAATAGATTATTCATTGTATGCCTTTGTTTTTCATTCATTTTTTTTTTTCTCAGACAGACATAGTAGCAATGACTAGCATTGGAAAATACATATCATTGTTCTTGGAATATTTATGGTCAGTCTACTTGCAGTAGAGTATTCTTGGATAGATCTTATTCCATACTCCTTTGTTGTGAATTATTTTATTTTCATGTTTGCTTTCATTATTATGCATATTTTTGGTAGAGAAGAGGTTGGGCTTTTAAAATATGGAAGTTTATTATAACACTAAAATGTTCCTTATTTTTTTGATTACTTAAAGCCTTAGTTCCATCTCTCAAAATATAAAAGTGGCTTTTATTTTTAAAGATTTTAAATAATTTTGTTTTAAAATTAAGAATGACTTTAAGTGAGCTATTGAGGTACTTAATGGTTTTAGACAGAATTTTTAAATGATTTAAGAATTTTGCCTTTTGGAAAAAGCTTCCCCCTAAGACATCAAAAATTGTAACCATTTTGAACCTGTAGGATGTTTAAAATTACTTGTCTATATTCTAAATTGAGCCTTGGGTCTAGCAGAATATCAGAACCAACTCATGCATACTCAGTTCCTTTTCTCTCACTTCCTCTTGTCATCATTTACCCTTATAAGCTTATTGTTGTTTGGGATATAAAAGCATAAAGAGCCAGCTCACTTTGGAAGACTGTGGATTGAGAGACACTACACGACTCTTTAAGTATATGAGTAACGGATGGAGCTCACAGCGTTAACACATTTTCTCTGTAGTTCAAACAGCAGAGAGGTGCCCTATTCTTTCTCCATGACATACTGAGATTTTTTTTTTTAAATCCACTTTTAAGATAGTGATGTTCTGTTCTAAACTGTTCTTTTTAGTAAGGGTAGACTTTAGGGAACAAGCATGGGGATTCTTTTTAAGTTAATAATGAGAAGAACAAAGTGATTCTCTTTAAGAGCTCTTTGTGGAAGCCTGTGGTAGCACACCCTGTTTATGATTGCACATGTGCATATAATCTATAATGATCCAATGCTAAAACAGCCCCCAAAATATTAAATGTATATATATTTTAAATGCCTGAGGATTTTTTTGTTTCTCGTAATAAATTGAAGATGATGAGTACTTAAAACAATTATTACTCTCTTGCTGTGTGGCCACAAAATGTCACCAAGTGCCCTGTCTTGAGACCTGTGAATTTCCTGCCTATTTAGGAATGACCATTAACACATTTTAGAGGGGGGACATCTGCCATCCTGTGGTGTCATCATCATGGACTGAAGAAGCTGGTCAAGCCTCCTCTGTGCTATTGCTCATGATTTAGATGAATTCACAGCTACTCTTTAGGTGGAGGGACATGACAAAAAGGAAGGCATCTTTGGTGAGTTGGTAGGTAAAAGCTTGCTGACTGAACTAGACATGAGAGAAAGCTAAGGAACCGAAATACGCCCTGAATGAGGTGTACTAGCCAAAGGTAGGTGCTGTTGGATATCTAACAGTAGGCACAGTGGTTCTTACAAATATCTCCCCAAGGACAAGAGGCCTTGGCTTTCTTTTAGTGGTCCCTTGCTGGTTCATGGTGGACATATGTGTTCCTGATAGCTGTTTAGAAAGCATGCACAGTCAATCGTTCACAGTATTTAGTACCTCTGCCAGATGCTAGGGTGGAAGGGTGTCACATTGGGATGAAGAAACTGTGAAATTCAGCAGTAATCCACATGCGGAAAATGAATCATATATGCTCACATGTTGTCTTTTTGAAATTCAATGCAGTAAGCAAAAGTAACCTTTACCATGAAAATGTTTGGCCTTCATCAGAGAGAAGGGTTCTTCAAGACCCACAAGTCCCAAAACTGAATCCTGATTTTACCCTTGAATTTTTTTTCTTCAATATGTGAACTGCAAAAACTCACTCTTTCATTCTGTACCTCAGGCTCCTCAGCTGTAAAATGGGAAAAGCTATATTGATAATAATAATATTAATAATAATAATGGTAATGTAGTACTTGTTTATAAAGCACTTTGAGATCCTTGGTTGGAGGGCACTATAGAAGTGCCAAGTATTATTAATATGGCCAAGGGGGTTATTTAAACTCTCAGTTTGCAAGGGCCAGCCAGGAAAGGTTAGGGTCATTTTTATTAAAGATAAGCTGTAAATATCTTAACCAGACAGCCTGTCACGTTGACTATGAAGAGACAAAACGATTACGAGGCTGTTAAAACCATAGTTTCCTATGGCTACCGACAAGGCAAATATCACAGGAACAAATGCCAAATTCTTTAGGGTACACTATTTGAAAACAACATGGATGAACTTGAGGGTGGGGCATGGGTAGGGGTGGGAAACATCTCAAAATGCCCATGTAAAATGAAGGTACAGCAATATTCACCAGCAGAAAAATGTCTTTCATATGGAATGATTTCATGTTGCTAAGAAAAAAATGAATTCAATTTGTAGTCCTGATTTGAATATTAGAATGTTGGCTATAATAGTTCTGTTCTTACAACACATGGAATTTTTTTGTTTTATTTTATTTTGTTTTCATACTGCATGTTCATTTCTACTCACAAACATGTTCTTGGTGTATTTCTTATGCAAACAATCTTCAGGCAGCAAAGATGTCTGTTACATCTAAACTTGAATAATAAAGTTTTACCACCAGTTATACATGATGGCGTTGGTATGGTTTATATAGATATACCTTCATCAATGAAGAAAGAGGAAATATAGACCATTGTAAAATATGGACAGAAGACTTATGAACTAAAATGTTAGATTTTTGTATGAAAACTTTATATTTAGTTTCTTTAGTGAGAATAACAATAAAAATCTTGTTTTTTTCTGAAAATATATATTAAGTATCAAATATTGAGTGTCAAGTACTGAGTTAAAATTATCTTGCAATATTAAAAATTCCTTCATATGAAATTTAACTTTAATTCAACCTCAGTATACACAAATGCATTTAATGTACAGAACCTGATAAATGATCTTTAAGACCTTTTGTTTCCTTGGAACACAATCAATGGAGGATTTTGAAAGAGGGAAGAGGCAGATGAAGTCCAGATAAGAAAAATATTTGAGAAGACTCACCTACATGTTTTTAAATAGAAGGGAAATCACAGAAGGACAAGCCATACAATAAATAACTAACTGCTTTAAGAGATGAGTTTTAAAAGTTTCAAAATAATTCTAGTTGCCCTTGTACAATCTTTATTTCTGATTTTTAATACAAATTAATGAGTAGAACTTTTACTTGTTTTTTTTTTTTTTTTTTTGTCTTGTTTTGTTTTTCTCCTCATTCTTTCCCTTGTCTCTTATTTTGGAAACAACGCAGTAGAGACACTTTGAGGGGTTTTCCTAAGGGTAACAAGCTCAGTTTGCAACTGGAGGCAGTGTTCTGTAGATAAGAATGCAGTAACAACATTTAATGTGATTTCTTCTCCTTATATGGTATTTGATTCTCCCATCAGGGACACTTTTCAGATAAAGTTGCATACACTTGGTTCCCACCCAGCACTGATAGAATCCCATTAAAGGGGAAGTGTGTAGCTATCTGCTCTTTACCACTGTGGGAAGGGAGAGAGGGTGAGTCAGTATGCTCACCTCTCCCCCACCCTTTTGGTCCCCAACCTCTGTGAGGGTGAGATGGAATCAGAAAGTGGTGAGAAAAAGGAGCACACAAGGAACCTGGATGAAGGCACAGGAATCAGCAGGAAGTGTGGGCCAAGGCAGCATTTTCCTGATTCAACTGCCAGGAGAGAGGGCTAACTTGTATTCCCAAATTAAATTTTCAAGAAAAATGGACAAAGAAAGTTTTATATAAAATCTTATTATTTTCAAATGCAATTTTCTGATTTTTTTTCCTTTAATACTTCAAGCCAATCAAAGTATTTGCTCAAAATAAATCCCACCTGGGCTGGAGAGATGGCTTAGTGGTTAAGCTATTTGCCTGTGAAGCCAAAGGACCCAGGTTTAATACCCCAGGACCCACGTAAGCCAGATTCACAAGGGGCACATGCGTCTGCAGTTTGTTTACAGTGGCTAGAGGCCCTGGTGTGCCCATTCTCTCTTTCTTTCTGTCTCTCTCTCTCTCTGCTTGCAAATTAATTAATTTAAAAAATCAATAAATAAAAAATAAATCCCACCCTAAAATGCCACAGTGGGATACCCGAAGCTGGAGCCACAGTGAACTCTGGTAACTGTCAGGGAGGGACCTGGACAAAGGACTAAAGTTTTGTCCTTAGTCCCAATGAATCCCCAGCTCTACAAGGAAGCTCAAAAGAATTGTGGCTAAAGGACCTGCCACACTCAGCCTCGATTGCCTCGAGATAAAGAAGAAATGTGCACAGAATATAAATAAACCCTGCATGGGTGCGCACAGCAGGACCTACTGACACTGCAGTCAAGCTCCAGATGCATGTGCCTCTTTGTTCATCTGGCTTTACATGGGTACTGGAGAATCAAAGCTGGGCCATAATGCTTTGCAAGCCAGCACCTTTGACCTCTGAGCCATCTCCTCAGCCCTAGGCCCTGTTTTGAAGCACATTGCAAACCATGTTGCCCTTGTGTTCTTATCGTTGCAAGCCCATGTGCAGTTGGTGTGTGTGTGTTTAACATGCTGATATAAACACATTTATATTTTCACAAAGAAATGTCAAAACTAGAAAGTCTTAATGAAAGTAATATCCAAGAATGCCTGAGATGCTCTTACAGCCCATCCATGTCATATTCTAGGATGAAAATAACATATTCTAGGCTGGAGAGATGGCTTAGCAGTTAAGATGCTTGCCTGAAAAGCCTAAGGACTGGGTTTAATTCCCTAGTACCAAAGGAAAGCCAGATGTACAAAGTGGCACATGCACCTGGAGTTTGTTTGCAGTAGCTAAAGGCCTTGATGTACCCATTCTCTCTCCCTCTCTCTCTCTCTCTCTCCCTGGAAATAAATAAAAATATTTCAAAAATAGATAACAAGGGCAAAAAAGCCATCAAAATGGTATATGGGGGAGGAGGGAAGTTATGTTATAAAAGAATAAAATTTCTATTATTTATCAACAAAAATAGTGCAATGAGATTTATGGCTTTATTACACTGTTCCCTGATAAATACAGGGTATCATTAATCAAAGATGATCTCCTATACATTTTATAGCATTTATACAGCATGTTGCATGAGGCTGTTTTCCCCAAATCCCACTTGATAGCAACACTGACAAAGTTAAAAAATGTGAAATTGTTCTTGAGATAGGCAGCAAAGCATGGGTTAATATGAGTTTTTAAAATCAAAAAAGAAAGAAAATATAGCCAATTATGGTGGTTCACACTTGTAATAGCAGTACTTGGGAGGTAGAGGCCAGAGAACCAAGAGTTCCAGGTCATCCTCAGCTACATAGTGAGTTTCGGACCAACCGGAGCTACCTGAGACTGTCTCAAAAAGAACCGAAAAGAAAAGAAAGGAAAATGAATAGAAAAGAAGGAATAAAATCTCCTTAAATTATTTCCACTCATAGATGTCTTGTGTAAAAATATGCCCCAAAATACTCATTTTGTTTAGTTATTTGTGAATATTATTTCTCTTAAACTTAATCATATTTGAAAAGATATACTTTCATTATATTAATCAAAACATTCTAATTATAGACAGAATAGCATTTTTACTTTATTTTAGTAATATAAGTTCCTGAAGATGCACCCTTCCAAAAACGCAGGTGTCTACTTTGATTTTCTTGTTACCGTGGTTGAGTTTTTTAAGTGAATTAATTTATGTGTGTTGAGCACTGATCCTGGATTCTTAGCTATGAAAGGACAGTTAAAATTTGCATCATAATCCATGCTCCCACACAGGTGTAACTAAGTACAACATGGCTGTGTTATAAACTTTTAAAAATATTTATTTATTTATTTTAGGGAGAGAGAGAGAGAGAGAGAAAGAATGGGCACACCAGGGCCTCATACCACTGCAAACAAATTCCAGACACCTGCATCACCTTGTACATTTGACTTTACATGGGTATTGAGGGATCAAACCAGAGCTGTCAGGCTTTGCCAGTAGGCACCTTAAACTGCTGAGCCATCTCTCCAGTACTATGAATTTTTTAAATGTCGTTTTGTTCCTGAACCTTTGGTTGCTGCATTTAATTTCATCATACATTTTAGTATTCTTGACCAAAAAAAAAAAAAAAAAAAATCGCACTATCATAATAAAATTTTATCTAAAATTTGAGAGAAATATAACATTTCCAGAGAAACTTTTAAGATGGGATGTTAATATCATATCTACCTGGAAGGGTTTACGATTTGATAATAAGCACAATAACTCCCAGCAGACACTGAAGACCAAATTTCTAACCTTCCATGCTTAATAAAGTATAAGTAAACCTTGATCCTAAGTGAAATCCAATGACTCACACAGGCTTCTGTGAGTAAAATCGCTTTAATTTTTTCTGCCATGCTTCTTAAAATCATATATGCCTGCACACATTAAGTTACAACCAATGATACATGCTCTCCACGGTGGAAAAGTACCATGACAACAGGCACTCTTACACCAGAGATCAATGGTGGCAAACAAGACCTCAGGATTCTCAAATGCAGGGAAAATTTTTCTTTTTTTTTTTTTTTCCTTTCTTGAATTGGAGCCAGCTGGTCCCAATGTCCACGACAATCTCATATTTAAAAATTGCACATAAGCTTTAACTTCGGTTAAAGTTGTCCACAGGAAAAGCACAAGGAGGCCTGTCTCAGTTGACACATATGGGCTCCTGGCCAGTGAATTCATTTTAACCATTGTTACCTCACTAACATATGGCGGCACAAAAGCAAAGAGGTGATCATTTTGTTTAAAAGGCTTTAGATTTTTATTTGTTGTTTACTTCTTTGGGCCTATAACAAACTCATCATCACCTTTTTAAAATATCAAATATCACCTTTTTAAACCACTTTTAAATATTTTTATTTATTTATTTGAGAGAGAGAAAGGGAGAGAGGAAGAGACAGATACAGAGAATGGGTGCACCAGTGCCTCTAGCCATTGCAAATGAACTCCAGACACATGGCTTATGTGAGTACTGGGGAAACGAACCTAGGTCCTTAGGCTTCGCAGGCATGTTCCTTAACCACTAATCCATCTCTCCAGCCTCATTGTCAGCTTTTGACTGGTTTTCCAGTACCAAACATGAATTCTCTCCCATGGAGAGAGCCTCCTATCCAATCAGAGCAGTTGGTCACACCACATAACAGTGACAGACTTTTATTAATGGATTGCTTTTTCTTGGGCATTTTAAATATTGTTGTATTAAATACAACTTCCACAAACATATCGTATCATGAAATCAGCATGAACATCCTCACAAACTGAGCAAACAGCTTATCATTTTGACTGATAATGTTTAAAGATGTCTGCCTGCTGTCTGCTTCCCTGACTAGTCTCACATGAGCTCAAGTAAAGAAACTTAAAGACAAAGCAGGGCATTGTGGCACACGCCTTTAATCCCTGCACTCCAGAGGTAGTAGGATCACCACGAATTCAAGGCCACCCTGAGGCTTCATAGTGAATTCCAAGTCAGCCTGAGCTAGAGTGAGATGGTACCTCGAAAAAAAAAAAAAAAAAAAGAAAGAAAGAAACAATGTCCTTGGACTTTCCAGCCCCAACCAACTTCAAAAAAACAACTAAAATATCTTATAATTAACAAGAACTGTACTTTTCATGACAAACACTATCATGAGTCCTTGCTAAATTTTAAACTCAATTATAAAATGTCAATGTGCATAAAAGTGTATATTTAAACTTTCTTGAAGGTATAAATACCTAGGAAACTGAATATTACCTATTTTCACACATTATTGTCCAAGATGATTTTGGAAAATTTATCATTTCATGATGGATAAGGAAATAATATTTGATATGTTATAAACATTAATACATTGAATTATTTATATATTTTTGGTCTGGGAGGGGGAAATACAACGAAAAATAACCAAAAGCAAAGCCACAATCTTAATACATTTTTGACAGGATGACCTTTATTCTGAAAAAAAATTTTCATGGAAAAGTCCTTATGCACATACCCCATGTTATGTAATACTGAGTAATAATTATGAGTGGTAGAATTCAATCAGCCATCAGAGTTTCTTTGCTTATCTGTTTTTATATTGGCTCCCCCAAACCCCCAAAAGACCTTCATTTATAGATTATTAATAGAAATAGATAGAAAGTGTCACTTTGTACCAAGTCAGTTTATATATATATATACACACATCTTTGCCTATTTTACCAAATATACAAATTTTATTAATGTAGACAACACAATATGCACAATTTTATTGTTAAACTAAGTCTAAAGTTGAAATATCAGCTCTCCCATTTAGACTCCTTCATTAGAGAAAGAGAAACTGGGCACTTTATGCCTTCTACTGCCCCTGTTAATTTTCTATTTCCCAAGATGATTAAATCAACTTGACCTCATTCATAAATATTTCTAAAAATTGTAATAACCCCAAATAAATTATTTGAACATGGCCACATATTATTTACATATGTATGTAAATTATACACACACACACACACACACACACACACACACACACATATATATATATATATATATATATATATATATATATATATATATAATATCAGCACAATGGGATTGTTGGAAAATAAAATAACTAGGTAAGTAAAATTATTAGGTCAATATTTAATTTCTAAACTGTCAAGCATTAACTCTCAAAATATAAGATACAATTCTCAGATTAAAAAAAAAAAAAATTGACAAAATTTTCATAGGGAGAGTGAGTATATACCTAGGTTATCCTTAAGTCATCATTGAGGCTAGCAACAATACAGAAAAGTTTTGTCATTATGCAAGAGACATTACCTCTTCCCCATAACTGATGGCTACCCCCACAATGCACGACCCACATTCCCCAATGAGGAGGGTCCCTTTGGAGGGGGAGGACAGCAAGGAGGCTATCAAAGACACCAACATGAATGTATTTACATTAAGATAAACTAATAAATATTTTTTAAAAAAAAAGAATATGAAAATAAAAGAATAGAAAGGCTAAAGATGAAGTTTAATGGTAACACACATACCTTACATGTAGGAGGCTATGGATTCAATCTTTTGTCACAAGAAAAACCTCTGAAATTTGATTGTTTAATTAGATATAAAAACAGTTCAAATCCTGCTGAGCAAGAATCATCAGACCCTTCTGTATTATTTGTATCATGAGAAATCATTTGCATCACTTCTGGACAAAATGTCTTTCAAATCTGATGAGTATCCTAAAGGAAGCTATAGAGACATAAGAGGATCATAGAGTCATATTCTCTGGAAGCATAGAATGACCTTTAAGATAAAAGCCATCCTAGATCATGCTTAGTATGACTTTGAAAGGCAGCAGTTATCATTCTGGTCTTATTTCCAAATTTGGTAATCTTTTATTAAAATGCAAACGAATCTAAAACAAATGTTATAGTACAGCATCTGTACTTTTCCATAGTGTATACTTTCTGGAAATGAAAATCACTTCTGTCAATTGTGTTATGATTTAAAAGTTATATAAAACAATACCAATGTACTTTTTTGAGACCCCAAAGTTTGATTTTATTTTCCAGACGTAACTGAAATCAAATTCACCACAATTTATCTAAAAGATTACTCAAGAAAGATCCCTGTCTAGTTTATGCTGAGTAGGAAATAACATAATAAGGAAAAAATGATTAACAACCACAGTACTCAGAGTAAATTTACAGGGAAACAAATATATCTTTTTTCTTTTCTTCTACATTTGAAGTGAGGGCTATCTCATGAAAATATCACAGAACTCTGTAAAATTCAAGTAGAAGTTTTCCACTCACTGAAGATTTCATGAATCCCTATAGTTTCCTTCTTTCCCAAGTTATCAAGAAGTATAACACAAAATCCCATTTGGGTAGAAGAATTAGGAAAATATCACAAAATCATACCTTTACCTATCTTTACACTAAGTATTAACTTATTTTTCAGTTACAGATAGATTATAGAGATGCTATTTGCAGAGATATTTCTTCCCCAGATAGTATAGAATTCAGAAAACATGTAGTAACAACGAGAAGTCAGGGAAAGGAAGAAAAGGTGAAAATGCATTGGAATGAATTTATAGCCTAGGTTCAATAAAGAGAAGCTCATTTCCTTTATTTTTTGATGTTGTTTTTCTTAATTTCTAACACCATGTCTAGTACTAATGAGTATTTAGTAAATACATTTGAGATTTAAAAAAATTATTTGCTAAAGGCCCTGAAAATGTTTATAGGGTAAGAGATTATAACAACAGCAATAATAATGAAGTCACATTTAGGAATTACTTTAAAAATAAAACTCTTTGCAATTGTTTCCAGTTTTCAAAATTTAGTATCTACCAAAACTGATTTAAAATGTTAGTCACGCAGGCTGGGAGATAGATCAGCAGTTAAAAGCACTTGCTTACAAAAACTACCACTACATATTAAATTCCCCAGCACCCATGTAAGCTGAACAGGCATTTTTTTTTTTTTTTTTTTTTTTTTTGCAGAGAGAAGAGTCTCTTGTGTGTCTCACACACATACGCATATAAATAAATAGAAATTTTTAATAAATATTAGTCAGCCTGAGGATGTATCTCAGTTGGTGGAAGGTGGAAGGTAGACCTAGAATGCATAAACCCCTTCGATTTTCAAGACTGTGGGAGGTAGAGGCAGGAGGATCTGTTGCTAAAAAAGGTTCTTAATAAAATGCTAGCCAGAGAATAACTTAAGTCATTGACTAAATGGTGGCAGGTCAAGGACTAAGGAGAGCAGACAATCTATGGTAGTGAAATGTACATATGAAAAACTGCCAAGTCCAGGTTTGTTCACTGCTAGCCATTTTTATGATCAGGAAGTTCCCCTCTAACATATATATGTTGAAATTTTATTCATCAGGATCAAAGTAACAAGAAGTGGAGTCTTTGGGACATGATTAGATGGTAACAGTGGAGCTTTCATGGATGGGATCAGTATCCTTACAAAATCTTCATGCAATGTGAGGACACAGGGAATGGCCACCATGTATGAACCACTAAGTTGTCCTTTAACAGACACTGAATCTGCTAATCCCTGCATATTAGATTTGCCAGCCTCAGCCCATCTATGGTGTTGTGTTTTAGCAGCACAGATGCAGATGTGGTCCTAACAGCATATACTATTTCAGACTCAGCAACTGTCTTGTGGTGTGCTTCCACCAGCTGAAATAGGGGTGGGTTTTAAACAAAAGTTCCTTTGGGGTTTTCCTGTGTTCTGCATATGAGAACAGCAAAATGTATGACCTTTGGGTAACCTTCCACCTTTATTGATTGGTAAAAATTTGCTATTTGTCAATCTTTGAAAATTTTCTACTTCATTCATCCAAAATGTATTGATCATATGCCTTATTGGAGCCATATATCTTCTTAATAAACCATAGCCATCCATAACACCACCATATAAAAACCTGCCAATTATACTACCTCTCATTCTTTCCCTATTTCCTATGTCCAATTGTTCAAGGATCCCTGTACATTTCACCTGTTCAATGATTATCTAAAAAGTGCTAGAAAGTGCCCCTTATCTCAAAATTGGGACTTCTACTGGCATATCACTTCAACACATCCACCAGAAAAATCCTATGGATGCAAACACAAACTTGTTCACAAAGAGACCGTTGTTCTTTCTGCTTAATTTACTGGATAAAATATGTGTTTTTGGAAAGTAAACACTTCAATGACCAGCTCAATTAATCCTAATTGGTTCTTATTCCCTGGTTAAACAAAACTGATTCTAGTTTCCCAAGCATATCTCTGTTCTCTATCTTGAACTGTACTCTTTCCTGATTTGAGTATCCTTCCCACATTTATTTGCCTATCTTTCTAGTTACTGAACTATTGAGACCAAGATCAGAAATGATATCTTAGCATGACTTCCCTAAACAGAGGGCTGAAATTCCCCTCCTATGGACTTCCTGGCAGATGCTTATCTTATTGAAATACCCTGCCTCCCTACATAAGCCACACTGGGTGTGGGAAGGCACCCAGTCCTATCCTCTCTTCCCTTCTCTTCTTCCTGCTCCCCTGCATTCCTCCTTTCTCCTTTATTTTCCTTTCCTTTCCTTTTCTTCTCTCGTATTGTTTAAATTAAATAAACACAAGTGGCTAATGGCTAGTATAACAGACAACACAACCCTAGACTTTTCTTGAAAGGTTTGACATATTATGTTGCTCACACATAAAATAAACACACCAGCAGCTTGACATCATTTCTTGTCCTTTGCATCTATGTTAAAAAAAAAAAAAAAAAAACTCAATATGTTAGCTATAAACACATATCCATGTGAGTTAATGTTATGAGCATCAAAAAGGTCATTTTAAATATATTAGTTTTCCTAATTTCTTAAATAATTTACTTTGGCAAATATACTGAAGTCGCTTTCTGTTATAATAATTCCTTCACTCTGTAGTCAGCTGAAGCATGCTTTTCTCCACAGACCTTTTAAACCACTGTGAAAAATTGATTACACTTCATTTGATCTCAGGTTTACAGTATCAGAGTATTCATGTATTTCTGGACATTAGTGGTGGTTTTATGAAAGGAGAAGAAAGCAAAAGCTGTGAATAATTTTCAAACTTCAACCTTAATTTCAATATTTTAAAATTTAACTGACATGGTAATTATCCCAGAAATTGTCTTAAGTAAATGATTTGTGAAACTGTGATTGTCCTATTAAAATGACAGAGTACTCAATCAGGAGAGAAAAATGGTTCTCTGAGGTTTGGCCCTATTAAACAGGTTCTTTATATTATTACCCACTTCTCATTTTGAATGCCTGCAGCTGTGTGTTTCTGTGTGCAAGGGAAATGTCCCAGCCTCAGGATGTCTAGTGTCGATGCAGAGCAATGTAGTGGAAGGCTGAGCCTGCAGATCCTGGGGCTCACTGACTATTTGAATCCACTTCTGCTGCTCATGTGGTGTGTGGCGATGGGTGCAACTGCCCACTCTCTTTCTCAGCTTCCTTATCTTTCAATGAAGATTGACCTGTCATGCTGATTTGAACTGTGACCCAGTAAATACCCTCTAGTCTTAATGATATGGACTATGAGCAAGGTCACTTTGTTCTGACAGGTAGTCAGCAAGAAACTGATCCACAGAAACATGGCGGCCACCTGCCTGCCCTAGCAGGACTAGAGCACCCTTCTGATCCAGTCTCACCCAAGATGATGGAAACAACAACCTCCAACCCCTTCTCCTCAACAACAACTTCCTATTTTCCCCCAGTTTCCCGAGCCTAGCTGCTGTGGGTGGGCCCTTCCTAAGTCAGTGTTACTCCTGGGCCAATCAGCTAATCAGGTCCCTCCCAGCACACCTGAGCCTAGTGATGAGGCTCTTTCTGACTGCATGCCTGGTTCATATAAATAGGCCTTACGCATATGTGTAAGCCTCTTCTTCCCTTCTCCTCAGAGAGAGACTTCCCTATGTGAGAGAGATTTCCCCACTGCACTCTCTTCCTTCCTAGCCTAACTTCTTTGGGATTGGATGCTTATCTGCTTTGCTTTTCCTCTTATCTCAACTCCCCCTGAATAAACCACATAATTTACCCTTCAGGGAGTCCAGTGTTTTCATTCTTTGCTAACATGAGCAAGAACTCAATATTCTAGAGCTACTGATATGGAAGGACTGATCCCACTCACTGCTCTCTTCCACATCAATAATTTTCTTTTTAATTCTATTATTTATGTAGATGTATTTATTTAAGAGAAAGAGAGAGAAACAGGCAGACAGAGAGAGAATGGGTATGACAGGGCCTTCAGCTACTGCAACACACAAACTAAAGATGCAGGCACCAACCTGTGCATCTGGCTTTATGTGGGTACTGGGGAATCAAACCAGGATCCTTTGGCTTTGTAGGCAAGTGCCTTAACTGATGATCCCTGTCTCCATGCCCTCATCGATTTAAAAAATATATATATTTATTTGCAAGGAGAGAAAGAGTGTGTGAGAACCTCTAGCCACTGCAAATGAACTCCAGATGCATGCGTCTCACTGCACATCTGGTCTTACATGGGTACTGGGGAATCCAACTCTTGTCATTAGGCTCTGCAGGTAAGCACCATAATCACTGATCCATCTCTCCAGCTCCCATCATAAGCTGTAGGCTCAGGCCCATAGTCTTGCTCAAGTATTTAGGCAGGTACAACAGTCACTACCTGGAGTATTGCAATCGACATGAATTGTGGTTGTAATATGGAATGTCCCCAAAGACTCATATGGTGAAATTATGTTTCATTTCTGGTCACACTATTAAGCCATGACTGGACTGTAGACGGTACTAACTCCATCAATGCATTAATTCATTGATGAGACCTTAGATGAATGAGCTATTGGGTGATGGTGCATAGTTGGAGGAACTAGGTCATTTTTTGAATGACTTTGAAGGGTTTATTTTGTCCTCAAGTTGTTTGTGTGGGTCCTCGCTGATCCCGAGGTTCATTGGCCACTGACGTCCCAGGCGCAGGTCTTGGAGCGGGTGAGTGAGACGGGCAATGAACTACCCGGGAGGCCATCTGATGGAGCGCGTTCTCGTTTATTCAAAAGGGGAGTGGGTTTATAAACACTTGAGAAAGGTTGACAAGGCACATACAGACTATAAGGTGACTGGATACATAGACTTATGGGCTGCTATCTAATTGGTTGGTGTTAGAAGGCAGAAGTCTAGAGGGAGAAGCTGCAAGGGAGATAACAGAAGTGACAGGAAAAGCTATGTGGCTTCAGAGTGGCAAGGAGAAGCTGCAAGGGAGATAGGCTGGAAAAGCTACGACTTCAGCCACATATTGGATGGCTACAGCTGCAGGGGAACTGTTTATAAGGGTCTCTTGGGCAGCTAGCCATAAGGTCAGGAACTGTGGGTGGTGGGCAAAGCCAATGGTCAGGTGCTTTTGGGATGGGGGAGGGCCTGCTGGTTCTGCCCACTCTGGGCAAAAATAGGGCACACTACAACCTTGCCTGAAGGCAAGGAGGGCCAGCTCCCTCACCAGAGTGGGTTCCTGACAATCAGGCCAGCTGCAACCCCTACAGCCCAAGGTCCTCGGCCATGTCCAACAGCCCAGGCCAGCTTCCTCACAGTCCCAGCCCATGTTTAGCAATGCCCAATAGTTTGTTCCAATCTCTCTATCTCCCTCACTTATTTCTCTCACGTGTGTCCCCTGCTGTCCGCTCTCTCACTCTCTCTCCCTCCCTCCTACTTTCTCTCTTTCCTTCCTGGTTCTAATGCCTCTCTACATGCCCAGAAACAACATAGCCAAATGACCATGGGCTGCAACCTCTGAAACCATGAGTTACACAAATCCTTTTCAAATTGTGTTTTTCAGATGTTGTGCGACTAACACACTGTGCAGAGTTGAAAGAGCCTAGCAAGGTGTTTCTTTAGCACAAGTGTAACCAACATTGACCCACATCCTTTATACTCAAAAATCATGGGTCTCTATGGCCAGGAGATACAGTCTCACCCAGGGCTCAAAAGATAAACCAGGGCTGGAGAGATGGCTTAGTGATTAAGATGCTTACCTAAAGACCCAGAATCAATTCCTCAGCACCCATGTAAGCCAGAAGCACATATGGTACATGTGTCTGGAGTTCATTTGCAGTGGCTAGAGGCCCTGTGCACCCGTTCTCTCTCTCTCTCTCTCTAACAAACAAATAAATAATAAAATATTTGGGGATGGAGAGATGGCTTAGTGGTTAAGGGGCTTGCTGGCAAAGCCAAAGGACCCAGTTTGATTCCTAGTACCCCTGTAAAGACAGATTTACAAGGTGGCCCATTCTTTCCCTCCATCCATCTCTGTCTCTCTCTCTCTCCCTCTCAAATAAATAAAATATTAAAAATAAAATATTTTTAAAATTATAAAAGATAAACAAGAGAAATGTTAAATGTCAAGACTGTAGTTGTTACTACAATAATTGTACCTATTGAGCTTAATAGTTACTGAAGATGAATTGCTTGGAGCCAGACACAGAGTATTGTATTATTATTATCTGGGTAAAGAGCAAATCATCACATGAGATATCAGATTACTTTGGTTTATGTTAAACTAAGATGTTGTAACTCTGACGTTGCTAAGGCTAATGGGTCTGAAAAATAAAAAGAATAATAAAGGATGATTATACTTTGCCTCCTTCAGCATGACATATAAGATATTTCTTCATGCAGCACAATAATCATATCTATTCATTTGTATGTCCAACAAGTGTCTATAAGGAGTACCCTTTCAAAAATATTTTATGATTATTTACATTATTTGTTTGAGAGAGAGAGAGGCAGAAAGAGAAAAAGAGAATGTGTGAATGGGCAATCCAGGGCCTCCAGCCACTGCAAATGAACTCCCTATGCATGTACCACCTTGTGCATTTGGCTTTATGTGGGTACTGGGTAATTGACCTCAGGTCCTTAGGCTTTGAAGGAAAGCACCTTAAATGCTGAGCCGTCTCTCCAGCCCAAGACTTCTTATATATGAGAATGGTATGGAGCCCAGCGACAATAGTGAACTGAATAAATTGGCTGCTGCCTTCAAGGAAGATTTGATGTTAAATCTATCTATACCTATCAATGTCACTTATGACTGAAATAAATGTGACAGAGAATTCCTTTGCTGAGATTAAAAATAAAACATTAGGGACTTTATAAACCCTTAACTATGCCATTTAAATATTCATTCACTGTATGTGATACAGAGTACGCATCAGCAACCCTTAGGGTGTAAGCGTGTTCTGCAGTGCCAGAAATACGAGGATCAGTTTCCTCAAGGACCTTAGAGTATAACTCAAAAGATTCCACATAAAGAAGTTATGTTAACAGAGGATAATAAATACTGGAGTTAAAATAAACTAAACTCCAAGGAGAGAAATGTACTTGATATTGAGGAAGAAAATAAAAGGAAGTGAAATAGCTCCTGGGGGAATGTGCACTTGACATCAGTATAGCGATATCATTATGCACTAACTAGTCAATGAACACCATTCCAACTGGAAAATACAAAGAGGTGTGGACTTGAGGGAAAATATTTTTTATATTGTAGCAGTTATCTTCTCATTGCCATTGCTAGATCAAAGCACCCAACTAAAAGCAATATGGGAGGAAGGGGTATATTTCAGGGTTACAGTTTCAGGGGAAAGCTTCATCATGGTGGAGAAAGCATGGCAACTGGTTCACATCTTCATACACAGATGCACAGAGGAAGTAGTATGAGTGACCTTGCTCAGAGCACACAGTAAGCTGGACTAAACCCCAAGGTCTGGCCCAAGCAATACACCTCCCCCCGCAAAGCTCTACCACCCAAAGGCTCCAACAGGTGGAGACTAAGTCAGGGGCTTAAATCATAAAACTTGAGGCCATGGGGGACATTTTACATTTGTGTGTGTGTGTGTGTGTGTGTGTGTGTGTGTGTGTGTGTGTGTGTGTGTGTGTGAGAGAGAGAGAGAGAAAGTAGCTTAGAGTGCTTGGAGATAAAAGTTGGTGAGCAAGAAGTCTAGAGATCCTAGTATTCCAGATCAAAAAACTCAATGCCATGATCAATACAGAGTGAACAATAACCGGAAGTATGTGATGAAATCAGTTGTGAATTTTCTAAAGATACTTCTAAGGATGGCTAGATGGGATTTGAGAGGAGAGAAAAGCAGAGCAGTTGGGACTGTGTTGTAACCAAGACCTACTGGGATTTATTTCAGGAAGGTATGAGTGGTTCAACGTACAAAAACCCATCAGTGTAGTGTACTAACTATGACAACAGAATATAGGGCAAGAATCACTTGATTTATAGATGGCAGGAAAAGCAAAAGTTGGCAATATTCTCTTCAGGATAAAGGAAATATGTCATCAATCTTATGAGAGGTATCTGTGAAAACCCCACAGCTATCATACTTAATGATGAAAGAAGACTGAAGGTTTTTCCTCTAAAATCAGAAACATAACATTATCTCCTCATTCTACGTACATTAAACATTTCCTGACATATAAATAAATTAGGTTAATTAGACAGAAAGTAAAATAAAAGCATCTTGATTGAGATGGCTGATCTGATATATAGAAAATTCTAAAGAAAACTAAAAAATTATGTGAATAAAATATGGAATAAAAATACAATAAAATTTTTCAATGTAACATTAATCTATCAAATCAATTTTTCTTTCTTTCTACACTCTAGCAATGATCTAACTGAAAAAGAAGGTAAGGAAGAATTCCATCAAATGTTCATCAAAAATTAAAACACAAATAAATCTAAACAAAACAATATTTATTTCATGAAAAAGATCACTGTCAAAAATCATGAAGAAGACAAATAAATTGAAAGGCAGATTGCTTATTTCTTTGATTGCAAGATTTTTGTTATGATGGCAATATTACCCAAAGTTTGACTTACATATTTAGTGTGTTTCCTACCTAAATTCAAACTGATTTGAAGAACATGACATACTGGCCCTCCAATTCATGCAGAAATGCATAGAAGAAATGATCACAGAAATCAACATGGATGACTCATACTTTTTAAAATTTTAAATATTATCACAAGGCTACAGAAATTAGCAGTGACATGCTACAGTAAGAATAGACATGGGTCAATGCTACAGGACTTAGTGTAGACATAAGCTTTCATACTCATGGTCAAGTGATATTCAACACTGCAAGAACAATTAAGTAGGGATTACCTCAACAAAAAATGCTGAGATAATTCAATATTTTCATGTTAAAAAATGTAGTGTGGAGGAGTTGGAATGATGGTTCAGTGGTTAAGGCTCTTGACTGCAAAGCCCAAGGACCTGGGTTCAATTCCCTAGTACCCATGTAAGCCAGATCCACAAAGTACCAAGTGAATCTAGAGTTCATTTGAAGAGGATAGAAGCACTGGAACATCCATTCTGCCTGTCTGTCTGTCTGTCTGTCTGTCTCTCTCTCTCTCTCTCTCTCTCCCTCTCTCCCTCACACACACCACTCTCTGGTTGCTACCTCACATCATAATTAAAATTAACTAGTCAGGTGAACACCAGTAACCAGAATTTGTGAAGTAAATAGAAGAGAATCTCAAGTTCCAGGTCAGTCTGGACTGCATAACAATGACCTATTTCAAAAACAAAATGAATACTAAATAAATAAAGGAATAAATAAATAAGTAAATAATAGGGACATAAGGGAGAGAAGGAAGGAGTGGGCAAAAAAAAAAATGAACAAAGACAACCTTCAGACCACCAAAAGTTGGAAACAATCAAGACATCATTCTTTAAGTGAATGGATAAATAGAAGTACCTCCAGGCAGTGGACTATTGTTTCTATAAAGAAATATTTTTGTAAGTGTGTCATGAAGATAGGGAATTATCATGCTTTATTGTCTATAATTATGGAAGTTGTCACTAAAAAGATATGAAAACATGTGGAAAAAATCTTAAAAGCTTATACTAAATGAAAAAGCTGATATCCAATGTTACACTTTCATGGCGCCAAGTACATGACACTTGGATTAATAAGGAAAACAGGATTTTTAGGACAGTTAGACAACCCTGCATGACATACGATAATGATGGATACATGTTACTCTTTCCAAATCCACAGACTGGATATTGAGCGAATACTAATGTGAACTATGGACTTTGGATAATGATTATGTGTCTTGTAGGTCAATCAGTTGTAGAAATATATGCCATGTGGCGGAGCGTGGACAGGGAGACCAGATGCATATGGGGCTCCACAGGGGACATGAAGAATCTTTGTGTCTCTTTTCATATCTTTTGTAAACTTCACACTGCCATAAAAATAAAGTTTTAAAAAATGAGATAAAGAAGACATGAGGCTAAATTGGGGAAAGCATGCATATAAATTAAATGTCATAAATAATATGAACTCAAACACCCCAAAGTATAGTGTAGGTGTGTTAATGTAGCAGCATTTTTATAGTTTCTCTAAACCAAATGAGTTGTTTCATTTATTAAGTTATTCTTCAAGCAACTTAATAAGTATTTATGTTTTAGACCTTTAGTAGCATACTAAGAACTAGGAAGCTGGCAAAAATATTTGGTTCTCATATTTAATAACAATAACAACATGCTAATGACATGTTTGCACATGTGAGGTGCTGTATAACTTTTTAAATTGTGACATTAGAGTGGAGACCAATACACTTGTTTCTTGTTCCAAGTTGATTTTGCAAAGGTTGGCTTGCTATCAAAGCAACTATGCAGGAGTCGCAATTTTTATACATCATCAAAAAGACTAATTTGGGGCTGGAAAGATGACCTAGGGGTTAAGACGCTTGCCTTGTTCAAATCTCCAGGTCCCACGTTTAGCCAGATGCAAAAGTGATGCAGGCATACAATGTCGCACATGTGCACAAGGGGGCGCACACATCTGGAATTTGTTCACAGTGCCTGAAAAGGCCTTGGCGCATCCATTCTCTGCCTCTTTCTCTCTCTGTCTCTCTGTTTCTGTCTCTGTCTCTGTCTCTCTCTCTCTCTCTCTCTCTCTGTCTCTCTCCCTGTGTCTCTCAAATAAAAAATAAAATAAAATAAAAAAAGAAGAACAAGACTCTAAATTTGAATTTGTAAACCACATTGATCTGGGGACCACACAATGTCTGGCAGGAGTCATGTATTGCTACGTTACCTTCTCTAGAGATTTGAATTTATCTCACACTCCTTGTGAGTATGCTGTTCTCCCTGAGAAACTTGACATGCACTTTGGGAACTGCCTTAACAAGGAATTATTGCAAAATTCCTTAGAGGTAGTGGTTGTATGCTGGTTATGTCAGAGAATGTCAGGTTCCTCAAGAAAAATGAAGGCTACCTAAGTGGTTGCATTTGTAATGGCCTCAGTGCAAATCAGATAGAAATTCTGTTCCTTACTTTAGGCTTACTCTGGGGTATCCCTATATGCTGCACACATCCCTCAGGGTTGAACCCCCTTTTCTGTCTAAGGAAGGTGTTTACCCTTTTCCCAAGTTGGCAAAGTGAGACTTGACATTGCCTCATGAAAAAGACAATAGTGTAAAAATATTTCTCAAGTCCAAGCTTTTCATGTCCAGATACTGGACATTCCTGCCATGCCAAGGAAGCCAGCTGACATAAGCTTTCCTTGACATCAATTTGGAACAAATGGAGCCTCAGGAAAAGTCCAACACCAATAATTGGTCTACTCATTAAAAGCTTGATGTTTTTATCATAGTGTTTTTAGCATTCATTCAGTGTATGTATACATACATACATAATATATATAATTTTAATCTTAATTACTGAGGTATTGATGGCTCCTTAAATTTCACCTGAGGTGACTATCTTATTCTCCTTATTCTAATGAAGATTGTGAAGTATCTTTCCTTGTCATAGGATGTGGTAAGGATGGGCATGGGAGTACCTACCTGTAATCTCAATGTGAGAGATGGAGGCAAGAAAAACAGCTCATCCTAGGTTACAATAGTGAGTTTGAGGCAAGCATAGAATACATGAGACCCTGTCTCAAAAAAAAATACAAAAACAAACACAAACAAAATATGTGCACGGGCAAAGGGCCAGTGTTCCCTTGACTACAAAACTGCTTCAATTATGGGGCAGGAGAGATGGCTCAGCAGTTACGGCACTTGCCTGCAAAGTCTAATGATCTGTGTCCAGTTTCCCAGTATCCACATAAAGCCAGATGCACAAAGTGGTGTATGTAGCTGGAGTTTGTTTGTAGTGGCTAGAGCCCCTGGCATACCCATTCTCTCTCACTACAAATAAATAAATAAATGAATTATTTTTGAAAACTCCTTCAATTAATCTTTTTGACATATGAAGTGATAGGTTATAAACTTTTAAATATTAAGGATTATTGGAATAATAGTTCAGTAAGTTTACTTTCCTCACCTAATACTTCTTCATGTAGATGTATTCACCAACATTGATTTAATTAATTCCAAGTTTTTTTGAAAATTATTATTGCAATTTTGACTTCTATAAATAATAGGGTAATAAACATTTATAGATATAAAATTTCCCCACATCTATTTCAATGTCATTAACTAATAATATTCTGGTTAATTTTTCCATATAAGAAAGTGATAACTATCTATTTAGCAGAATCAATCAATGTGTTTGTACTGTTCTTGAGCATATTATCAGCAAATACAATAAGCTTCATTGTATCCTTTCTTATTTGCTAAATTACCATTCCTATTTTTGATACTACAGGAAAATATGATAATTGTACTTTGAGTCTAAGAAACTTTCAAAAATGTCCCCTTATATTAAATTCTGTGGTTAATGTCCATTCCAGTATAATGGGTTCATTGCAGTGAACTATAAACAATGGATGGATATGAAAGCACCTACTTCTTCCTCAGGTATAAAAATGTTCCATATGATTCATTCTGGAGGAAGACAGACCTTGACGGACATTGACAGAAGAACTTTATAGTAAACAATTAACTGCTAACAAGCTTCAGACACAAAAGTAGTCATGATGTGTGTACTTTTCTTGAGGTGCTCCGCTGAAGATCATGTTGCTCACAGAGGAAGTCAGCAGAAATTGGAAGCAGAGCAAAGCCAGAGGACAATTGAATCCCTTTGCATTTTAACCCATTGAAAAAGGAATGCACAATGAATTAAATGCTTTTAAGAAATATTTTTATTTATTTGCAAGCAGAGAGATATAGAGAGAATGGGCACACTAGGGTCTCCAGCTGCTGCAAATGAACTCCAGATGCAGGGGCCACTATGCATCTATCTGGCTTTATGTGGGCATTGGCAAATGGAACTCAGGTCGTTAAGCTTTGCAGGCAAATGCCTTAACCACTGAGCAATCACTCCAGCCCACAATGAGCCAAATGCTTTTAAGTATCAGTTTTATCATCCATAGTACAAAGTTCACACCCAACCTAAGGTAGAGGATACAGTCTTGGGCTAAGAGGAAAAGGGCCTATCAATTTCCCTTTGACCTAGAAGTCACCTGAATAAGTGAGAGCCCACCTGAGAGTTGATATAGAAACATGCTAACGGTGAGCTGGATACTGCATGGGATGCAGGCTGCTCTGTTTTGTATAGTGTGGTAGACCCCTAAGTGTCATCTGGGAAACAGCATCAGCATCACTTGGGTACTTCACAGAACAGCAAATTCATTTTTTTATTTCTAAAAAAATTAATTTTACTTATTTATTTGAGAGATATTGAGAAAGAAGCAGAGAGAAGGGGGCAGACAGAGAGAGAATAGGTGCACCAAGGCCTCCAGTAGCTGCAAATGAACCACAGACACATGTGCTACCTTGTACATCTGGCTGACATCAGTCCTGGGGAAATCAAACCTTGGTCCTTAGGTTTTATAGGCAAGCACCTTAACCACTAAGCCATCTCTCCAGCCCAGAACTGCAAAGTCTTGAGCCTCATCCTTCCAGTGTAGAACTGGACAACCTGGAGGGTAGGTACTGCAATCTGTTTTACCATCTTCCAAAAGATTCTGGTATACAGCAAACGTTGAGAAACTGGTTTACATGTGGAGGGTAGAAATACAAAAACATATATTTCTGGTGACTGAAATTCACTCCTCTTTCCTACATCTGAGGAAAGATAATACCTTATCCTATAGGTATCCAGTTCTCACCAACCAGATGACCTCTCTTCACCTGACAGAGGTAGAATGGGAGGAGGTTATCTTCCTAGGCCAGAGAGAAATGTTGAGGAGGAGAGAAAATCACTTAATGGAAGGGAACTGGATGTTTGTCTACTCCTAAAATAAAACCTGAGCTCCATGAGAGAAGGGAAAAGGCACTAGCATAGACAAAATATATACATGAAATTTATACATGAAGCATTTTGAGACAATACTTGCAAACCACATGCCTGTCAGATATTGATTCTTATTCATTTGACAGTTCCTTCTGTGGGAAAGATAAATTACAAAGGAATGAAAATGCAAGGTAAAAATTACAGTTGTAGAACTAAATTATCCCTAATTTTTAACAGTATGTTACTATTCCCTTAGGTTTTAATAGAATGCAAAGGTATTTCTATTATCACATAATTGAAGTTAATATGTATGCATCATATTCATATTAAGTAGATGATAGGAAAACTATGATATATGAGTAATCATATGTATACATAAGTTTGAAAAATATTAAGTTTAATTTGAACATCTTTCTTTTTGTACAAGAACTCTTCACAGGACTCAAATATGCTAATGAACAATTTAAATTTCCAATATATAATGTGTAGCATTTCTCAGATTTGCTTCACTTTGGAATCCTTAGTTCCTTACACATCTACTGTATCTGAATAAAGTGAATTTAGAAAATGATTACCTGTCCCTTGTAAGTCTTGGCAGAAAGATGTTTATGTCTATTCAGATTAATGTAAATCAATATGGCAAGTATAACATTATCCTGATGATGTGTATTCACCATTGAATAATATAGACAGTTACTCACTAAATAATTGAGAATTAAATATAAATTTTATATAACTCATCCATCTGTTATCACATCTGGAATTTTTAGCCTTACTTATATAACCCCTTCCTTATGTTTTTGTTTTTAGAGTTTGCAAAATTGATTTCACATTCCCACTCAACAAATATATAGTTTTAAATACTTCCAGTGAATCCTAAAGTTCAAGTGGAAGAAAGGAGATGAAATATACTAAAAACCCATGTCTTAAGCATTATAGCATGAGTAAACTAAATATGAATGCCCAGCACTTGGGAGGCAAAAGCAGGAGAATTGCTGAGAGTTCAAGGCCATCCTGAGATTACATAGTGAATTCCAGGTCAGCAGCCTAGGCCAGAGTGAGACCCTACCTTGAAAAACCAAAAAATAAATAAATAAAAATTATATATATTAATCCATACTCATCTAGAATATATTTTATTTTGAAAACATTACCTTCTGTATTTAAAGTAAATATAAATTTTGAAATATGGTATTTTTTCTTTTATTCCCTTTTATTTCATATTCTTCATATAGATAGTAAAAATGAAAGCAACATGTCAGAAAATAGGAATAAAAGTAGTATCTCAAGGGATTTGTTTGCTAAAAATTTTAGTCCATTAAGGTTATTTTGCTTGATGTCTTTGAAACAAGCAAAATATGATATTTTTGCCACTTTAGTTAGAAAATAGATGGAATAGAGATGTTGAATAGAAGGTTTCCTAACCTAAAGAGCCTGAGAGTTCTTCCAACTCTATTTAAAAGCATGTATCAGTTACTTTATTGTTGCTAGGACAAGATGCCTAGCCAGAAACAGCTTATAGAAGTCAGGGGTTTATTTCAGCTCCGAGTTCTGAGAGGAAGTCCATCACACTTGGAAAAGCATGACAGGAAGAGACAACCAGCATCATAGCTTCACATCAGCAGGAAAGAAGTACAAAGTTACACAGTGTCAGTTGGGGCTGGGCTACAGTACCTCAAGGCCCACCCCCAGTGACACACTTCCTCTATGAAGGGTCCACTCCTTCCTTCCTAAAGGTTCCACAACCATCACAAGAAGTGACATCAACTGACGATTAAGTATTTAAATACATGACATATTACATTAAACCGCCACAAAGCCTAAATATTAGAAGACCAAGGAAAGGAGAAACACTAAATAACTAATAAGAGAGGTGGCACTCCATAAAGAAAACAGACTGTGGTAAAAAAAAAAAAATAATTCCTGTTAGCTGAATTTTTGGACTGAGATTTTTAAACTGCTATATATGATTTTTTTAAAAAATGCTGTCTTGGGAGTTAACAAGTTTAATGATACTTGGCAGGCAAGATTTAATTTATCTTTCCCTGTATAAGCCATGCAAGAGTTTTTTTTTAATAACTTGAAATAAACATTTTCCAAGTATACTAACATGTTGTGTTTTAGGTACCAGATGGCCTTCTCTGCTACCTTTGGGCTGTTGAGGGCAAAGAAAATCCCATCTTCAAAAGAAGTTATGAGACTGGGGAAGGTACTCCATGGATAAAGTGATTGCCATGCAAGAAAGAAGACCTGTGTTTGGATACCCAGAACCCAAGTAAATTGCTGGATGTAGCAGTGTGCTTTTAATCCCACAGTGTGCTGTGGAGAAGAATACAAGATGATACTAGGACTTGATAGCTAGCTTTTATAGCCTAAGTAATAAGTTCTGATTATGGTTAATGACTCTGCCTCAAAAGGTGTATTAGTCAGGGTTCTCTAGAGGAACAGAATGGACAGAATGAATTGTATTAAAAGGGGATTTATTGGATTAGCTTACACAGTCCAGCAATAGCAGGTTGCAGGTCCGATGAAGAAACCCGGTAGCTGCTCAGTGCAAGGCTGGAGGCCTCAGCAGTCCCAATCCGGCACTGAAGGCCTGGAGGCTTCCTGGAGATGCTAGTCCACCCTGGTCTTCAGTCCACACTGGAGAGCAGCAACACCAAGCAGCAGGTACCAAGCAGAAAACACCAAGCAGCTAGTAGCACCGGCAGCCAGGTGGGAGAGAGAGAGCCTTTCTTCCCAGAGCTCCTTTTTATCAACCAGCCCCCTCCTCCAAGAGGGGCCGCCCACTGGGCACTCTGGGGGAGGCTTACCCTGGGGGCAGGATTCTTCCTTTAGTTAATCCTTCCTAGAGGCAGCCTCAGAAACACACTTATGAGGAATGTCTGTGGATTCCTAAACAAATCAAGTTGACACAAACTTAACCATCACAAAAGGTAACATGGGCAGTGATCAATTAAAACACCTGATACGGACCTTTGGCTTCCATCTACACATACATACACCTACACCATATGTGCACTCACACATGCACATGTGAATTCATATACCCAAATTCATGCAAACCAGACACATATATACATTTTTTTCATGTGAAAAAAATGAAAAAAGAAATCATTGAGAGGTATAATCCATCCATGTAGAAAGTTTATGTATAGAAAAGCAAGTTCGATGGGTCCAGCCTTTTGCTACACCACAGATTTTAGTATTTTAAAAGTACTTCTTCAATCTTTTCTCAAGAGTATAAATTATAAAAACCAAAGTAAGTTGGATGTGATTTAAACGATGAGTTAAGAGAATAAATTTGCATTAGATCACCTTGTTTTCCAAGTGATGGTGGTCCTGCTTGAAAAGTAAGTTAAAATAGAAGCAGACATACCATGGCCTTACTGCCATAGGTCTTCATGGCTCACAACATCCCTCGTCAACTCCTTTGCTAAACTGGTTTAGGTTCATGAAATTCCTTTTAAGTGTTTTTGAAAAAACTCCACTTCCGTCCCCAACTTGTATCCATATCCTCATTGATGTTGCCACTCAGAGAATTCTCTCCATAATGAAAGAGGAAAAAACAAGGAAAGAATCACAAGCTCTTCTGACATCGTTAATCTGACTTATCAACTTTGACTGGGAATACCTAGAGACTTGGTAGAGTAAACGTGTGTGTGTGCGTGTGTGTGTGTGTGTGTGTGTGTGTGTTGTGTGTAGGAGGAGGAGCATCTGTACAGAGATAATTAGCATTTCAGTAAACTAAGTAGGCAAAACTCACTCTAATTTGTGGGTAACACTGGCCATTAGTCTGAGGGTGTAGAAGGGAAAAAAAGTAGAAGATGGAAGCTGGCTTATGGTATAAGCTCAGTTCTTGCTGAGTTGGATTTTGTTGATTCTCAGCTCTGTGGAGATCAGACTCCAGCTTCAGTATCACCTCTTCTGCTTTCAGCTTCCTGGGCTGAGAAGATTCTCACTTCTCCTGCTCTCCACTCTGCTGTGGTCACGGTGGGACTATCCTGCCTCCAATTATGCAATACAGTATTACTAATCCTCTTTGATCATTGCATGTCTATTTTATGAGTCCAGTTCCTCTAGAGATCTTTGGATAATACATCTTCTAAACATTAATACTCTGGAATGAAAAATAACCAAATAAGCCTCCTTGCTTTGAATGATGATTTAAAATATAGGGGAGATTAAAACAATTACCATTCCTGTTGGTGTTGGTATTCATTACTTTTGAATGTGGCTATGTATCTATATTAACTGAATGAAAATCGATTAAGGAGATTATAAGAGATTCTGACATACCCACCATCTTCAGGAATATAATCATGACACACAATGGGTTAGGCACTGTACTAGATATCAAGCAACTACAGAGGCACAGAGCAAATAAAACAAATTTCTTATTGAAACCTAATAAATAATAAGGGCAAAAATGTACAAATAAGTTAGCAAAATGTACAATATGTGAGTTATAATAACTGTGGAAGCTGTGAAAAACTGTTTCTGGTAGCAAATTGTGGGGACAGAGATGGCTTTGTTGAAGAAGCAGGAAAGACATTACTAAAAATTGACATTTGAACAAAGATTTGGTAGATTCTAGGAAGTGAGTTATCACAATACTGCAAGCTTACCCGAATAAAGGAGAGAAAGAGAGAGAGGTTGACAAAAGAGCCAAGGCAGATGGATTGCAATATAAAAATGAAGTAGCCTATCCTCTCTGTCAATATGCAAATGCTTTGTAAACAAAAAAAGGATGACAACCAAATCATCAATCACAAACTTCTATTTTAAATATAGAAGCCATGAGAGGCCCAAGGTTTCAAAGGTATATCTACCTAAAACATAGGCCTATCAGTGATTGAAATGTGGCACCCTCACTCTTCTGGAAAGTTAGCATTCCTGAGGATGGCTCAAGAAGAGGATGGGACATCTCCAACTTAGGGCCTTAGGACAGCAGCAAAAAAATGTGACAAAATTGCAGTAAGAAGTCTATATAGGCACTGTAAAGATGTGTAATGATGCAGTGTGAGTAAACTCACAGATAGTAATGTCATGGTGTGTGTGAGCTCATAGACATGTATTATACACTGGGGAGTTCAGGGTTTATCCTTATAGCTGAAATTCTGACTCAAAGAATTTCAGTTAATTTTTTTGTTTTAAATTAATTTGATGATTAGGTTAACATCTTAGAAAGATAATTTCAGAAGTAATGCAAAATATATATCAAGAAAAGAGACAAAGTGGTGACAGTAAGGTTTGTTTAGGAGCACTGCCTTAGAGGGAAATACCATTGATGGTAGAACAGAGCTGGGTGATTAGAGAGAGATTTTTGAGATTTGTTATAACAAATAAGTGCTTTTGGTAAAGAGAGTTATTTATGTAGTCTGTTACTTTTCTAGTTCTAACTGAAGTAACTCAAGAGAGGGACTGAGGAACAAGAGACAGACAGATATAAATATACCTTAGTGGTAGAGGCCAGATATCTTTTCTTAGCATTTTGTGTTTATTCCTTTTGACCATATGCTCAGACTTTTTATTTTCATTTATCTCAAACTGTCAAAATACTGGGGTTGGGCCTGGAGAAATGACTCAGCAGTAACACACTTGTCTGCAGAGCCTAATGCCTTGGGTTTGATTCCCCAGTACCCATGTAAAGCCAGATGTACAAAGGGGCACATGCATCTGAAGTTCATTTACAGAGGATAGAGGCCCTATAGCACTGATATTCTCTCTCTCTCTCTCTCTCTCTGTTTTGCAAATAAATAAATAAAAATATATTTTAAAAAAATTATGGGTGAGGATGGTATTTATATTTGTGTGTGGGGGGGTAGAATTTTAAATAATCCTCATTTTCTTGCCTTAGATTATTTGTGAAGGTAAAGTTTCTTATCATCTTTGATAAAAATCATAATATTATATACCAGTTCCTTAATACAAAACTCTTTGTCGTAGTGAGGGTCATTATCATTCTTAAATATTTTTCTTTTATTATGGAGATTCCTCAAAAGCATTACGGAGTGGCTGCTTACATACTGCTGAGTGGAACATTTCTCTTCTGTGTCACAGAGTTCTAACCGATTGAATCTGCTTGTGCCTGGCAGGTAGAGGACAGAGTGTTCACCCCTTGAGAATAGCTGCTTATATGCTCAAATCTGTAATAGGTCCCTTTGGTTCCAGCCATGAAGACTGAATTGAAATTTTTCTGAAAGTAAATTTTTCAATAAAGGTATTCATCGTTCAGCTTCGTAGCCACGGTGTTTCACATTTCCAGAACAGATTCTCACATGCCAGGAATCCCCTGTAACTAGTGTTCCTCAAGCCACTATATTTCTCCTGTTAGGCTGGCCCCAGGGCTTTCTCTCAAGGTTGGGTCTAAGGAACAGCATCAATGGGTTCACCTAGGTTTCAAGTTTCATACTAATGCAGTGTCACTGAGATTTCACTTGATCTAAATAAAGAGAGGCCCTGGGGATTTACCCAGTGCTGGATTTGAAAAAAAAAAAAAACAAACAAAAAAAAAAAACGAGAAACACACTATCACTGTATTACATAAAGCTGAGCTCAGCTAAGCTAACCGCTCATACCATTCTCCCAACCTGCCTTTGCTCATCTGTACTTCATGGAGTTTTCAGAGACTGTTTCTACAAATGGTTTGGAGATTATGTTTAATTACCTGTCGTGTTCCTAGTTTTTCAATGGTTAAGTGAACCTGGTGTGAGCTTCTCATTCATCAGTCTTTCCTTGGAGAAGGGTAATTTTTCCTCTATTTTCAAAATAGTCTCTACTTATCTAGCTGTGAAATAGTCCTCCATGACTATGGCCAAAGAGGTTATTTATTTCTGAGCTAACTTCCTCTTTATACAGGCAATCTCTGGGTAGGTGGGTTGGAAGCTGAGCTGTGTGGTATGTGACATTAGAGGGGGTTTAGTTTTGTGGTTGCCAGTCTTGAGGCTTCTACCATGGTGGAAAGGCTATTCTTCAGGGACAACAAAACGATGCCAGAATGTTGGCTGACAGGGTCTTGATCTGTGCTTTTATTATATTCAATTTATCAGTCTCTTTAAAAAGAAGTGACCATGGGACTTTTCAACAACACTTGAAATCTTTGGATAAAAGCTCAGAGATTGGCTCTTCCTACTTCCATTAATTTCTTAATCAATGATGTCAGTTTGTCACTATTAATAATGTTTCCACAGCCACTTTCCCCAGGATTGCCTGAACTTGATAGCTGCTGATAAAACTCCTCCCACTCTCACTATATATTTCTGATCTTGGTTTTTCTCATTCCACTGACAATAGTCAAGTGTACTTTACTTTTTCTTAATCCCTGGTCATCAAAACTTTTTTTTTTTTTGGGGGGCTTTTGGAAGACATTATGGTATATACTTTACAAAAATACCCAGTCTCAGATGAAAGCTTTGAAAGCTGGCAACCTGAATTATGAATGTCTGTTTGTAACTTTTTACATTTTTACCCCTGTGGTTCAGCTTTAGATTTTTGGATTTTCTCACAAAAACAGTATGTAAGCTTCTTTTTCTATTTATATAGAAATTCTTTTACAGTAGCTCAGGTCTCTGCAATCGTATTTGCATGATCTCTGTTGTGCTAAACTAAAACAAAACTCAACATAACCATGTTTTATATTTTATCTCTTAATGCAAGTATCATTATTATTAAAAGTTTGAACTTAAACTGGGCTAAATGTAGATCTGAGTGTGTGGTGGGTGGTGTTTCACTAAAGTCTGACATCAGTGGCTTGGGTTGAAGTACTGAATTGGTTTTATAACTTTGGGCAAATTACCTCACCACTCTGGGTTTTGGACTCCTTATGCATAAACAGATTGCTAACCAACAGATGCTGTATGTATAATGATGTTAAGTAAAATAATAATAATAATAAATAATGATGAGATAGTCATATACCTATCAATAAATATGTAACAGTTGTGGCATTGTTGTATGGATTTTTTTCTGGAACTGTCTATGTTATTATAAGCTTTTTTGGTTATGTCTGCCTATAAGATATAGGCAGGGACAAGTTGGTTGACTTGAAAAAGATAGAAAGCCTACCGAATTACAAACAGTCTTATTAGAAGAAGGTGGAAATGAGAAGTAAGTAGATATTTTAGGAGATGGGAAGAGGAATGAATAACTCAGAAGTTACATGAGTAGAAGAGAAGGGCTTCATTGTCTACGGGAAAGGCAGAGTGCAGTAGTAATCTAGAATTGAGGACAAGAAATAAGGTGACAGGAATCCAATTCATAAGTAGAGAAAAAGGTTTTCTCTGGATAGTAAAGAGGTGAACTAAGCTGTAGACAGGTCAACCTCGGGACTATTCTCACCCATGCAAGGGTCACTGTCTGGTGCAGTGACCTTCTCATTGCTAGCACAAAGCGGCAGAACAAAAGCAGCCAATGGGAGGAAAGTTGTCCATTTTTCTTACCTTTTCAAGGGGAAGCTGCCTGGTGGTAGGGTGACAATATTAAAGCAGATCCTGGACATCACCTACTGGACAACATCAGGTGGACAATAGCAGCAGCAGACTGTGACACACACTGTTAAGGGGAAGCTGGCTATAATACCAATAGCACACCTCCTCCAGTAAGGGACCAATTCCAAAACTGCCACTAGCTGGGACCTAAATTTCAAAATATATGACTTTAGGCGGTATACTCAAATTAACCCACCACATTGACTTCCTTCATAATAATTTGATTCCACAACATTCTAGAGTAAAGCTGTTATATGAGAATTTATAGGAAAGACCCAGCATGCTTTTCACCACCTTGCATATAGCATTATATGCCAAATTCTCTTCCACTCTCTATTTGGGAAAACCAATGTCCAGCTTTACTTCTGACCTTCCTGTCTATACCCAGAAGTCTCTAAAAGTCTTCTCTCTCCTATGGCATTTCATTTACCCTCCCATTTCCTTATATCATATTATTTAATTTCATAGGCTATCATCTCACATGCATCACTAAATACTGGAAACAAACAAACAACAAAGAATTCTCCAGGGTCTAGGGTCTGCCACCTTTATCAGGTGGAAGGACATATGGAAAATGATTTCTTTTGAACACAAACATTAATTTTTTCCTGATAACATTAACTAAATAAGCCCTAGTTTATTTTATTTTTATTTATTTCTTAGAAAGAGAGGGAGAGAGAAAGGCATATAGAGAGAAAATAGACACATCAGAGCCTTCAGCCACTGCAAACGAACTCCAGATGCATGGGCCACCAGATGCCCACAAACTCCAGATGCCACCTTGTGCATCTGGCTTACATGGGTCCTGGGGAGTTGAACCTGGATTCTTTGGATTTGCCAGCAAGTGCCTTTAATCACTAAGCCATCTCTCCAGCCTAGCTGCTTATATATACTATTTCTATATATGCCTCTGTTAGAGGCAATGATAACCACCAAAGTATTAAGGCCTGCAGATCAGTAGTAGTAAGTGATAAGAACAAAGAAAATGAACAATTCATAATTTTATTAAAGCCCAAGTTGACTGATGACATTCTGACGTTAATCCTTTACGTGATCTGGATTATCCCTCCTTATAACACGCCTGCCTCAAGGCTATGAGAAACTTTGAGTGAGTGAATATAACCTGAAACTACTATGGGATATATGAACAACACATGCTTTAGTAAAAGTAGGTCAGTGTCATCATGTGTAACTATGGCAAGACATAGCATGTATAAGCCATCTCCAATGTGAATACTACATTATTTAAGAAGAATGGAGTATATTTATTTTGTAGAACTCTAGACATTATGGATTCTTTTTGTTTAACTAGTAACTATTTACAAACGATTAAAAGACAACATATTGACTGTCTTCTATGCCATACCAAATTCATGGTCTCCCACTAACCTCAACTTGGTCCTCTTCCAAGGCATATTGCCTCACTAATGACATCAGTGTCTACTCAGCTGTGCAAACCAGAAACCATCTAATGGTGTCTCTACAAATGCGCTTATGGGCCATTTAGCACCTCTAAAACTGTCAGTCATCCTCTGCCCAGATCACACACCCATGTATGTGAACTCTTTAAGGACAAACAGCATTCTGGCTAGTTAACAGTATTTTCAAGACAAGTTCTTTTTATCCATATTCTGAATTTTTTTCTAACTTTCTTTTAAGAAATTTCTGGACCTACCACTGTAAATATATGCTCTTTTCTAACTGTTAAAAAATCTTTTGAATTAGTTTTATATTAAGGCTAGTCACCTTATTTCTTCAGTCAAATCCTTTTCAGAAATAATACTGCTATTTATAACTGTATCTTATGCAGTTAATAGATTGGTGCGAAGTAGGTATATAAGAGATAACTCATTTTTAATTGAATATAAAAAAGATAAAGAAAAGATAACCTTTATATCAAAATTCCTTTCTATTAAATATTTCATGAAGGGCATTCAAAAAGTGTATTATTTCTCTGTGCATACCTCATCATATTTTTGATTGTTCTCATTCTTCATGTTGTTTTGCTCCTAGATCTCTTCTTTCTCTTGCCTTGATGAACTCAAATGTATCCATTAGATTCAAGTATAATCTCACACAGAACAATTTTCTAGCTCTTCTAGTTTTGGTAGTTACCCTATACCTACATTCTCTCAAAAACTAATAAATAGTTATGTGTAATAAACATATTTCTGGTTGCTTGATTGAAAAACAATGGGTTCATCTTTTTTTTTCTTTTTTGTTATTCATTTATTTATTTATTTATTTTGAGATAGGGTCTGTCATTATGCAGTTCTGGCTGCTCTAGAACTCACTTCATAGACAAGACTGATCTTGGAATTACAGCAATCTTCCTGCATATGCATTTCACATCCAGGATTTTTTTTTTTTGCATGAACCACCACACTTAGCAATCTTAATCCATTTGATTTCATAGTTTCAGAGTCCACATGAAATTCATCAATGATTCTTATCATATTAATCTTAAAACATTTCATAATTCCAAATGTGACCCTATCTTACTTCACTCTCCTAATCTCTACCTCTTGTGAAATACTGTTTCCCTGACTGATCTCCTGAGTTTCATTCTGCCCAACTCAGAAACCACAGCAATCCTTTCAAAACTTAAGGCCATGCTGACATTATGCTTAGAACCTTCTAACAACTTCCCTTTCCATTCAGCATAAAGTCAAGCTCCCCTTTAAAAGAGAGCATCTAACACCAGTATACCTCCAATGATTTTGTCTCCTGGTATGTGTCCTCTTATATAATTACCAAATAGTGCTGGCCTATAGAACCAATAGAAATGATGGCTGTCACACCTGAGTACAGGCTATAAAAGACAATGGTTTTGGTCTTGTGCCCTATTAACTAACTTTCTTTCAGGGAAAGCCAGCTTCCAGGCTGTGAAAACATTCAAGTATCTTGATTGAAAAGTCAGTGTGATGAAGAAATGAGGCCTCCAAGTTACCACCAAGTTACCAAACATCCTAGAGAGCCCAGCAGGAAATGACTACTCCAGGCCCAATCAAGCCTTCAAATGATTAGCTCCAGCCAACATCCGAAACCAACCTCCTGAGAGTATTTGAGATAAAGCACTCACTAAATGACCTCTGGATTTTTGAGCTGCAGAATATCCACGGTGTTAAGCTGCTAAGTTTGAGGATAATGGTGATACAGATGATATAGAAATCCATAACACATACCATCACAAAAGAGCACTGGCAAGATGGTCACCTGTGACTTCACTGGCTTCAACTCTTGCAATGTGCTTATTTGCTTCCAGTTATATGAGCATTTTCTTCCAACCAGAGGTACTACTATCAGAGTCATTGTCCTGGCCTACTTCTTGCCAACTTATGGTCTTTGTTTAAATGTGACACTTTCAGTATTCTCCTTGACACCATAAAAAAAAAAATCTCCTCTTACATACTTCTTTATTTTGTATTCATCTACAGCATCTGTTAATGTTTGACATAAGGTGTGTTTTTATTGGAATTTCTCTACCTTAGATGATATGTGCTCGTGGAAGGTAGGTATTTGCTAACACTCCTTTTCACTGCTATTCCTTTAGCACTTCAAAAAGTGGCTGCCAAATATTAATGTTCAGTAAATACTTATTATATAGCTTAATGTTGTATTCCTATAAGGTTTTATAATTACTTTACTTATCAATCTCAATGCTAAACTAAATGTCTTAAAGTCCGAAACTATATCTAACCATGCTAATGTTTATGTCACCTCTATAGTTATGTATGAAGTAGTTCATCTATTTGTTACAGTATTAAAAAGAAAGTCATGGGCTGGAGGGATGGCTTAGCAGTTAAGGTATTTGCCTGCAAAGCCAAAAGATCCCAGCTATATTCTCCCAGACCCACGTAAGCCAGATGCACAAGGGTTCACATGCATCTGCAGTTCATTTGCAATGGGCACCCATTCTCTCTCTCTGCCTCTTTCTTTCTATCAAATAAATCAATAACATATGTTTTAAAAAGAAAAATAAATTTTAAAAAAGAACAGTTATTTGGGGCATTTATGCAACAGAAATATTGTAAGAAGATAAATTATAGGGTTTTAAATTTATTTATTTATTTGAGAGAGAGAGAGACAGACAGAGAAAATGGGCATGCCAGGGTTTCCAGCCATTGCAAACAAACCTCAGATGCATGTGCCACTTGTGCATCTGGCTTTATGTGGATACTGGGGAAATGAACTTGGGTCCTTTGGCTTTGCTGGCAAATGCCTTTACCACTAAGCCATGTCTCCAGCCCAAATTTTAGCTTTAAAATGTATGAAATGAGAGATATTTGAGTCAGTTATATAAGATTAGCAAAGATTACTTAAAAATGACAGCATTGGGCTGGAAAGATGGCTTAGTGGTTAAGGCGCCTGCCTCCTAAACCTAAAAGAATGCTGGTTCCAATCTCCAGCAGTTCCAATCTCCAGGTCCCACGTTTAGCCAGATGCAAAGTGAAGCAAGGGTGCAATGTCGGACTTGACCACAAGGGGGTGCATGCATCTGGATTTCATTCGCAGCAGCTGAGAGTCTGCTGGCATGCCCATCTCTATCTGTCTTCCTCTCCTTCTCCCTCCCTCTCTGTCTCTCTCTGTGTCTCTCTCAAAAAAAAAAAAAAGACAGCATTATTTGAATTTAAAATAATTTACATTGATTTATTATATTGCATTAAGACAAATTACAGTTAGGCTCAATAATACTTGAGACACAAAATACTTTTACTATATTTTAATTGCACTTGGGATAATTTTCTTCACTTAAATAGGTGGTAAGTACCATTTACAAATTAAACAACTTTTGTAAATTGGCAAACTAGAAGTTATTTGGTAAATATTTCTGAGAAAGTTTTAATAAATATTATAGAGAAAATTTATAATTATATAATGATTTTCTAGTCAACTTTAATATAAATTTTATTCAGGTGAGGAAATAAATTAGTAATAAATCAGACCTACTAATTTATTGTTACTTTCTGAAGGCAGCTTATTCAAAATAAGAATTCTGTTGCTTCTAAAGAGAAACTATTTCTAATGGGAAAATCCCCTGCAAATTAGAGCTCAGTTGACTTATCCAAAGTCAAATGTGCAGTAACAAGCAGAAAGACAGCTACAACTCAGCTGTCTGTACTCCTGGCTAATTGTTTCCTTCACTATCCCATTCTGCTTCCCGAAGTACTAAAGGAGGTTGTTTCCCAGGGCATCTCTCCTCTGGGAGTTGATCATGCCATTATGTGAAATAACCCATTGCTAAAGAAGCAATTGGGATGGACAGAAGGATGGGGAAGAATAAACATTATGCATAGGCTTGAGCTAAATACTGCAGTGTTAAAACACAAAATTCATAAGTTCTCCTTGTCATTAACCTTGCAAAGACAATGCAGGGCTAGAAGTCAGAGATAGATGGTAGGAGAGGTTGTTCTCTTTAACCAGAGATGGACATGAGCCGATGAGTATGTTGCTCCACTTAAAACTTTGTATTATTACATCAGATAATTTCATCCATTCCTCATAAAATGTCACAGGGAATTAATGAAGGTGGTCCTGGAAATCTAGATGCCACTATTAAGGACCAGAATAACTTGTCCTTTAATCTTACTTGCTGAGTCTGCTAATTCAATGCAAGTTCAGACACTGACTACCCAGTAACCTTGACAATGCTATTTAGCCATTTGTTTTAACCTGGGCTTCCCTGAAAGTGTACCTGAGACAAAGCCTTATAGGTAGGTATTTTATTGGGGAGTACAATATTAGGGAGATCAGTAAAGGAGAAGAATGTAAAGAAGAAGGGAATTCCAATCAAATATGTATTAAGTCATCTACAGGATACCATATGATCCCTTGGATTCCTCAGAGGAGTCATGTCAGAAACATTCCCCAGGAAATGGAAAGGGATATCATTCACTCATCAGTTTTCTTTCCCTGTAGTCAATATGATCATGTCAACATGAACATGCATGCACACAGGTTGCTCTACTGTGAATACCAGCTGGGTTCTGGGGACCCATTATAGCACTGGAGAAGCTCAGAGGTCAGAGGCCTGAAAGGAGATATTCTACTGAAGCTACGCCTAGTCTTCCTGGAACTGGTCATGGAAGGGGTAGGTAGAATAAATTTGTGGTTTGGGTGCACAGGGTGGAAAGAAGATTGGAGAAGATTTGGGATTGCACAATAAGTGCCTGATGCATCTGTTCATCTCAGTGTCTTCATATGGAAAATAGGTGCAAAAAGTAGATTGTGCTGTTCAGGCTGTTCTCTCCAGAACCTCCAGCTTCCTGCTCTTGGAAGGCCCCTTCCTCAGCTTGTCTGGGTTGAGATGAGGGGCAACCCCTACTCTCGTGTGCTCACTCTACACTCTCCTGCCCTCCACATGGCGGGACCTCTCTGCATATTCTCCTTTTTACCTTTTCTTAATCTAACAAAGTCTGTATAAGTCTTAACTATATACTGTTGTGAACAGTGACTGCATATTACAAAAGCTTGGCAGATAGTAAATACTCAGTATTGTTAGCTTTGAATACTGTTATGATGTTAATGATATTAGTGATTAAAAACCTATATTTTTATTAGAATAAGTTATTCCTCACAGTTTGAGAACCCTTATCTGAATTGATTGGGAATAGGAGTGTTTTAGATTTAAAGTTTTATCGGACTTTTGAAGGTTTTATGTACACATAATGAGAAAGTTTGGTGATAAGAATCAGGTCAATATGAAATTCACATGTTTCTTATACACCTGTCTTAGTTACCATATCTGTGCAGAGACAAAATGACTGACAAAAATCCATGTAATTGAAGAAGAGTTTATTTCAGTTTATAGGTTTCAGTCCACTATGTAAGGGAAGGCATGGTGGCAGCAGCTGGTCATATCAGTCCAGCAGTAAGGAAGCAAGGCAGAGTAATGAATGGTGAATGCTCAGGTAGTTTTCTTATTATTTTTTAAAATATTTTAAATATTTCACTCATTTATTTATCCAAGACAGACAGAGAGAGAGAGAGAATGGGTGCACCAGGGCTTCTTAAACGAACTCAAGATGTATGTGCTACCTTGTGCATCTGGCTTTACCTGGGTACTGGGGAATTGAACCAGGGTCCTTATACTTAGCAGGCAAGCACCTTAAGTGGTGATGCATATCTCCAGGCCAGCTTTCTTCTTTTTATATAGTTCAGAAACCAGACCCATGGAATGATGCCACCAGCAGTTAAGATGGGTCCTCCAACCTCAACTAACCTAGAAAATCCCTCACAGACAGGGCAGGAAATTTGTGTCCACGATATACTAAATCATGTCAAACTGACAACCAAAGGTTTACCATTGAAACACCTATATATTCAAATTGAATGTAAATTTTATGCAAAAATTTAAGTGTGTCTCTGTTTTTAGTTTGGCCAGTCAGCATGGCTCAAACTAGGACTTTTCCACTTGCAGTATCAGGTCAGTTTCCAAGTGTTTGTTTGGAATTGAGACTGTTCACCCTGTATCTATAGTTGTAACTATGTTTTCAGTGACCTTCCTGAAGAGCACAGATTTCACTTTCAGTGCAGATACTCATCAGTTACTATTACAACCAGAGTTAAAATTTAATCTTTAAGACACAAGATTTAATATAGCATCTTTTAATTTATAAAAATGTTAAATAATTTTAGAATTAGTATCAAGTATTAGAATTTTCATTTTTTTAATTTATTCATCCATTTATTCCTGATTATCCAAATTTGTGGAGTAAAGGTTTTGGAAGGATGAACTGATGATTCTTATAATTTCATGGATGTCTGTTTTGACCTCTCTTTTTCGTTTCTGATTTTTGTTAATTTGAGAGATCTCTTTTTTCTTTTCTTTTCTTTTTTTCTTTCTTTCTTTCTTTTTTTTTTTGTTTGCTTGCTTGCTCTAATTGGTCAGGTTCTTATCAATATTCTTTATTTTTTCAAAGAACCATCTTTCTATTCAATGATTTTCTTAATTGTTTTCTTAGTTTCCAATTCATTAATTTCTGCTCTGATCTTGATTATTTCTTTCCATCTGGCAGTCTTAGATTATTCTTGTTTTTCTTCTTGTTTTTCCAATGCCTTTAGGTGGACAGTGAGGTTATTAATTTGGGATTTCTCTTTCTTTGTTATGAAGGCATTTAGGTCTATGAATTTTCCCCATAGGACTTCCTTTATTGTGCTCCATAAGTTTGGTATGTAGTATTTTCATTATCTTTAAATTCTAGAAATTTTACAGTTTCTTTTTTGGTTTCTTCCACAACTCAGTCATTGTTGAAAAGCATAATGTTCAGACTCCAGGAACTGGTGGAGTACCTGATGTGTCTTCTGTTGTTATTTCTTAGTTTTAAAGCATTTTGGTCTGATATGACACAGGAAGGTATTTTAATTTTCTTGAATTTGTGGATGCACAATTTATAGCCTAATATATGTTCTATGTTGGAGAAAGTTCCATGGGCTGCTGAGAAGAATGTGTATTCTGTAGAATTGAGGTGGAAAGTAAGTCTAGTTGATATATGGTGTGTTGAGTTCTATTATTTTCCAGATGATTTTCTCCTTGGATGACCTGTCTATTGATGACAATGGGGTAATGAAGTCTTCAGCTATGATGGTATTGGTGTTTATTTTTTGTCAAGTTTTATAAACTGTGGTGCACCTGTGTTTGGTGCATATAGATTTATGATTGTGATGTCATCATGTTAGATCATTCCCTTGATGAATAAAAAGTGGCCTTCTTTGTCCTTTTTGATTACTTTTTGGTTTGAAGTCTATTTTATCAGATACTAATATAGCAACACCTATTTTTTTCTTATTTACATTTGATTAGAATAACATTTTCTATCCTTTCATCCTGAGGAGATATCTGTCTTTGGTGGTGAGGTGGATTTCGTGAAAACAGCAGATAAAAGGGCCCATTTTTCTCCTCCACCATCTTAACTTGTGTCTTTTGATAGGTGAGTTAAGATCATTAACATTTAAGCTTATACTGTGAGGTATAATTTAATCCCTGCCATGATGAGGTGCTTTATTGGGCTTGGTACATTCTTGTGCTTTGTACTTTTTTGAGCCTGCTCTAGTTTTTGCTCTTGTGATCTTCTTGTAGGCTCTTGAAATCTCAAGGTTGTTTGGCTCTTCTGTGTGGAGTATTCCCTGAAGTAGTTTCTGCAAGTTAGCTTTATGTTCATGTAATCATAGTGCTGGCTTTTTTCATGGAAAGTTTTCCTTTTACCATCTATTATTAAGGATACTTTTTCTGGGTACAGGAGTTTAGGTTGGAGGCCATAGATTTTTAGACTTTGAAGTATTCCATGCCAGGCCCATCTGGCTTTCAGGGTTTCCATTAAGAAACCTGAAGTAATTCTGATGGCATTGCCTTTGTTGGTACTGAGTTGTTTCTATCTTGCTGCTTTTAGCACTCTCACTCGTTGCTTTCAGTGTTAATACTTTTAACTATGATGTGCCTTGGAGAGTTTCTTCTTTGGTCCTGTCTGCAATAATTTTGTAGAATAAATTCTCTGTGCCTCTGGCCTGGATTTCCTCTCCTTCTGGTATACCCATGATCCAGATGTTTGATGTTTTTAGAGTACCCCACAGTTCCCTCATATACTGTTCACATGATTTTTTAGCAAAGGTTTTAGGTTCCCAGTAAATTCTTCTTTCATGTCTTCCAGCTCAGAGATTCTGTATTTCACATGAGTGACTGTTAGCGAGGGGTTCTATAGGGGTTTATAAAATCTCTACTTGATTTATATTTTATGTTGTGTTATTTTGCATAGTATCCATCTCTTTTTTGAGGTACAATTTTCCGTTCAAGGTTAGATTTTCTTGATGTTTCTTGGAATTCATTCTTGCATTTGATCTTGTAATCGGCTGGTTATTGAGATCCTTTATTTATTGACTACCTTCAATTCATTTATCTATCTTTGAGGTTTCTCTAGTTTTCTTCAAATTATTTAAGCCTAGTGACCAAAGCTGAGCGCTCTAAGAGATAATTCTGCTCAATTTCATTTATGCACTGGTTGGTTTTTTGATGGTTTGCTTCCAGTTCAGCAATTCTTTTGATTAGCATCACATAGCTTGTTGTGTTTTCATTTGGGGATTCGATTTTTGTTGTTTTCTTTGTGATTTCATTGGAGGCTTCTATTGTGGTACTAGGCATCCTTGGTGGAAATCTCTGTTTTCCTGACATTCCTTTTATTTTATTTATTTATTTTTTTTTGTATTGTGGTTTGCCCATCTTGGAGAAAACTTTTATTTTATTGATTGGGAAGCAAGTATTCATGTTTTTAGTATCTTCACTGAGTGCTCTGTTTTAAACATGAACCATATTGGTGTATGATGGGGTTATAACTGCAGATGTGCTGATTACAGAGATTTCAAGTACTTCAAAGGTACCTGGGGCACTAGGAGGTTGGAAATTGGGAGATCTGGCCTACTCACTCCTCTTCCATGCACTCTTCAGCACAAGGGGACCAAGGGCTGGAGACCCAGAAACTGGGAAAATGGGGGGGGGAGGGGTCAGGGACAAGATGCCAGCTTCCACAGTGGCCTGTGAACCCTCGAGCTCAGGGGAATAAAGATTTGGGGACCTACAGGGCAGTCAATCAGGAAACGGCAGCACACATGCAGGGACCAAGGCCTCTCCAATGCAGCAGCTAGGGTACCAGGAGCAGGGAACGGGGAGGTGGGAGAAAAAAAAAAAAAAAAAAACAGGATCTCTGGCCTACTCCACACATTCACACCCTCCTAAGCAGGGGATCTGAGAGTTGGGGACTCAGGGGACATTCAATCAGGAAGGCAGAGCAAGGGGCCTGCTTCTGCAGCATGCTATAAGAACTGGGAGTTAGGGAAGGAACTGGAAGCTCTGGCCTACTCACTCTATCTCTATGCACAATAATTTTTTGTGTATTTGAAAGCATACATTCTACATTCTGAGTTATTTCAGATTTATAGGAATAATGAGCTCAATTTTGTTAAATCAGTTTGCTCACTCTTCCATATGGCAAACCACTCATTTATATATTTTTATTCCTTGGATTCAATCTACTCTTTATGTATTTATTAAAACTTATAATTGGAAAAGTCTTTTAAATAATAATCTCCTCTGATAAACTCATGTTATTGTGCAGAAATAATCTCATCTTGAAATATATATAAATAAGTGTCAAAGGTCCAAGGACTTAATAAAAAAAAAAAAAAAAACTGGGGCTGGAGAAATGGCTTAGCAGTTAAGGCTCATGCCTGTGAAGCCTAAGGACCCCAGTTCAGTTCTCCAGGTCCCATGTAAGCCAGATGCACATGGTGGCACATGCATCTGGAGTTTGTTTGCAGTTGCTAGATGCCCTGGCATGCCCATTCTCTCTCTCTTTCTGTCTCTAATAAATACAATTTAAAAAACTTACTAGTCAATATTCATTGTACAGTGATAGATTTTATAATGACATTTTCATTCAAGTACAAGTAAAGTTATCTCAAGCTCTGGTGGCCAAGCCTTCCTGCCATGAACTGTAAACTGAAATCAACCTTTCCTTACCTAAGTTGCTTCCAGTTCAGTGGAAATGCTTTATAGTTATAGCACAGTGGGATGTCAGTTCTGTGATTCACCTGGCCTAGTGATATTCAAAGTCAACTAGGTAATATCGAAAATACAGATTTTTCCAGTTTTCAGGTGAGATTTATGCTGAGCTAGCATCTGTTTGGCACTCCTGTTGACTGAAACAGGCTGAGGTTTTGTATTATAGTTGTTACATCTGTTAGAACTCACTCAGCTGGGAGCCTGTTTGGTAATCAACTTCATCAAAGTGTGTATTCTCATTATCATTACAAAGGCTTCAAGGAAGGTTTATGTTAACTCAATGTAGTACCAGGCACTGAGGTTCTCCTTGTCATTTACTTTGGTTGGAAGAAGAATTTTAACATGTGACTGGAAGTGTTACTTTCTTTTAGTACATTACAGGATGCTTTGGGTGCATTTTTATGCTCATGATTTTACATTATTTTTGATAGAAAAAAAATCACTTCTTTTGCAAATAGCAAAACTGAGAACATTTGCCTGAACGTAATCCAATGAAGGACCCATTTCTCTACTTGTAATTCAGATGTCTGGGAGCCAAGGGAGTATTTGCAAATATTTAACACCTGCACTTTAATCTTTCATCTTCCAAAATCTTATTTTTATTTAAGAGTAGAGTGTATGACCAAGAACAACAGTTTACAGTGTTCACTTGATTAAACAAAAACATTCATGGAATTCGAGTGGCTCCATCTGAACCAGACAGTTTAGACTGATGTTGTGTGGAAAGGATGTGGAAGCTCTGAAGAATTAATGTGAAGTATATGATTTTGGCAGTGGGAAGGCTCTTTGAATACCATCAATTTGAGATTTTTAGAAGTATCTAAATGTGTTTACACAGCTGGATATTCCATTTCAGCTTGATCTCTTTTCTTCATGTTTCAGGTTATTTACAAATGTGTTTCCCCTCTACTTTTTCCTTTATGCATTTTATTTTCCAAGTTTGGGTTTTAAAACCTCAGATAGCAACATAACATTGGGAAGCAGTTTCTGGGAGATTTTGTGTTGCCATATCATCAGGATAACAAGAAAAGTAAGCATCCAGAAGGTTAATTCTTTAAATGGAACTTTTTCTAATCAAAGAGAACCAGAATTAATTTTATAAAACACATATCTAAGAGGATGACTAGATCTTTTTTTGCAAGCATGGAATAGAGTGGACAAAGCACAAACTTTTAGCAATACTGTAAAATAACAATTCCGTTTTAATGTTGCTATTTTCCTCTTTGTATATCCTGTGGTTTTGTCAGAATTCTTTGAACTTAATCTAAAGTCAAGGCGATGTAAGGGATAGAGAATGTGATGTGAATTTTAAAGATAGCTGTCCTTGTCCCAGCCCAGTTGCTGGCTGTTTGATTTAGAGGAGTTATTTAACCTCTGCGTGCCCCAGATCTCTCTCTTGTGAAATGGATAGTTATTTTTCAACTGCCTTCTTCATTTAGTATCAGGAGGCCTAATGAGATATTGTGCCAGAATCGTTATCCAGAATCATCTTTTTGGGGAGAATGCGTGCTCACAGGCACAAAGGCCCGTCCATGTGAGCTGGAAGAGACTCTCCTTTCCATACTGTCACATAGAATGAGGCATCCTGTTGAAACCAATTTTGGCCAGAACACTCACAAGGATTCACATATATTCATTATAAAGAAGGCTAAATGTTCTGGGAAATCCCAGAAGGTAGAATGGTGAAGTATATAGGAGAAGAATGAATAGAAATCCTCCAGGCTCTCTATTAAAACACGGTACTTATCAACTGTAGTGCTCCGGGTTTTATTCACTGAAGAATTCGTTACAGCTTTGCCTAACACATCACAAGAGCTCAATAAACATTTTTGGATGAATGAATCATCATGAGTTTTCTCCTGATGTACTAGAATCCATCTGATCGCAGACAATGTTGGTCCCATCACTATTAGGGCCCTTTTCCTTTATATTTGTCTGCATGGACTCAAAAATGCAGTAACATTCACACACAGCCTTTGTGTCACACTGGATTTCATGGTGCCAAATAGTTTCCTGATTTTTTCTTAGTGTTTGCCTTTCCCAGTATTTTTAATATCTTATATTGATTGACATGAAGACTCTATGACATCATCTTACTCTACTTAGGAAAATTTCTCAGTCATCAATAGCATGGGTTCTGCTTTAACAAACAAATCTCTTAGCAGGCAGGCAAACAGTATACCTTGCAGCTGGAGTTAGCTCCTTCTCTGTGACTGAGAATAAATCTCGCTGAGAGGTGACTGTGGATGGAGCTGAAGGAAATGACTCTCTTTTGGCCCCAGAGGGAGCATGTATTCCCTGGCACAAAAGGAAAAAGAAAACTAGCCCATTCTTCTAAATGAGATGAGTACATTCATTTCCCCCCTATACTGGCGGCTCACAGTCTGTTTTGGCTTGAAGCCCGCCAAGGTTCTCTCTTGCTGCAGTGTATTTTGCTAGAATTCCTGTGGCAGCTGATGTTTAACTTTTTTAAAAAAGCCCTCTCTCTTTCAAAAGAAAACCTTAATAAATAAACGTGTAAACTTGCTTTTGCTTCCACCCCTGTGTCTGAATGACATCATCTTTCCCAGATGATTTCAGTGAGTTCCCTGTGCTCCCTAGTATCCATTTCCATGGCTAACCTGAAATGCATTTGCCCTTCTCTATGCCAACTTTGCAAGTTCATTTTTCCTTGAGATTTGTATATGGCATGTCTGGTAACCTATAAAGAACAAAAATAACCAATCATGGGCCAATAACTTCTGTTTCTGGAATTACAATGGGCAAGATCTTCAGAAAACTCTCTGAGATATATGCCTGAAAAATTGTGGATTAAATATCAAAGTTTAGTACAGGCATGATTTTAGCAGTAAAGGAAAGGAAATGATTCGTAGCCAGAAATGGTCAAACCCAGATGTGTAAGCAAGTGCTAGCTCTGGCACATGCATGTGGGCAGTATTAAGAGGTGGCTGTTTAGACCATAAGTTTACAGTAGGTAGATAGCAAGTTAAATCTTGCATAAAATTTGGAGACCAAAGAAACCATATCTGTAAGGAACAAAGCCCCTCCTTGCAGAAGGCCTGTGCATACTCCTGGGTGTCAGTCTTGCTTCTTGGTAAAACCAAGACAAGCAGGCTTCTGGAAGACTCCTAACCACAGGTTTTCATGCACACTGATTTGAAGCTGGAATTTTTCCTGCATATGTGACTACTACCTATTAACCTCCACCCACCCATAAGCAGCTAGATATGCAGCTTAGGTAGTCCTTGATTGGTATCAAACATTTACTAACAAATACATACGGGATATTGACAATCAGAATGTAATTGTTATGATATATACTAGATGGCCACCCCATTGTTCTGGGCTTTATGTATAGGTTTGGAGGATGCTCGCATAGGTACTAGGACATTAGATGGGGATGACACTCAAGGTTCTGAAGGTATCAGCTGTTTACCAATTGGTATTGTCATCTCTTTTGGTTTTTTAACAAGTGAAGTGGGGATTTTAGCCTTTCCTTGTAGAAAGTCATTCAGCTGTTCTCAATCTTAGTTTCCTCCTCTTTTCTGGCTTGTCTACCTCATAGGGCAATAAAAAAAATGTCTGTGAAAACACTTTGTACAAAAAAACAAGTAGCAGTCATGGAAGGTCCTGTTTTTACACAGTTTTGCTTCAGTGTACCAAGTCATGCTTTATGGTCTGAAATCACTTAGTTCCTCAAAGTGCCTAATGGGGAGGTTTCATATGATTTTCTCATCTAAATTTCTATTGGATAAATAGTGTTTGCTGTTGAAGGAAATGTGGTGAGAGATGGTCAGTAAAGTATGCTTTGGGGAGAAATTTCACAAAAACATAACTCTTTCTCTGGAACAAAGCTCTCACAAGTACTTAAAACTAGGGATGAATGTTGGAGGTGTTAATCAGGAAGGTGACAAGCATAATGGTGACAGTCTCAGGGGCACTTTTCTGAAGAGGTGCCAACACCGTAAAGAGCTGCTGTTAAGGCCAATAGCGTCAAGCCACTAAAAAGGGGTGGTGAATTGGATGGGGAGTAGCTGGTCTCCTCTTCTCAATAAAGGAAGCACAAGATCAAAGGGAAGATGGTCCATCCCCTTAAAGGGAGAGACATTATGGACAGGTTAAACATTAAACCAAGTGACAAAAGACCCCCAGACTTTTCCACCTCATGGACTGAACACTACTTCTGGTATTAAGAGAATAAGAAATGACCCTTCTTTAAACTGGTAACCCTTTTGTTTCTTTTATTCTGAGAAGGTGAATCTGGGTCAGCAACTGAGGTCATCCACGGTGAGAACTGAAGTAGACAGTTGCTGAGAGGGTCACTCAGAGGAAGGCCTCCACTGGGGCACAATGCAAGGTGAATGATGACATGATCCAAATGGGGAACGAGCTCTCACCCCTAGAGCAGACCTGAATGTCCCAGAATTTACAAATAAAACCTTCCATCCTAAGGAAGCTGTGGAGTGAAAGGGTGTGGTGTGGGAATGAAATGGTGGCAGAGAAATTGTCTTGGGAAATGTCTTTGAGTTACAAAGACTGAGTTTCTATATGAAATGATGCTCAAGAGACTGGGGGAAATTATAAGAGAATGTCACACATCTCACACTGCCTGTCAGCATCTGTGCAGACATTAGTTAGGCTGGAAAGTGAGTGAGTGTAAGAGTCTCAGGACTCTTTTTTTTTTTTTTTTTTTTTTTTTTTTTTTTTTTGCATGCTGTTCTCTCTTTCCCCTCCCACTGGCCATGCTCTGACTAGGCCTGGGACACTGAAAACTCTTCCTGTTACTGTTATTGAGGATGCCTCCGGCCTGAGACCCCACCTCAGCACATCACCAAAGGTTCTTCTTTGCTGCACAATTTCCCTCCTCTCTCCACGAGACCCTCTAGTCGGCTCTGGTTATCTATTTTGACTTTCCTGCTCAAGATATGAGCACACCTGTTTTTCTTTCTCTGCCTATTTTTCTCTTTCCCTCTTTCTCTCTCCTTTTCTCTCTCTTTCCTTTTCTCTCTCTCTCCTTTTCTCTCTCTTTCCTTCTCTCTCTCTCTTATGTTATAATAAAGTATTAGCTCCTCTTCCAAAAAACTTTTGTCTTAGTGCCTCTATCTCTTTCCACAATCTAACATTGAGAAGTTAACCATTTGTTTCACTGCCAAAAGCTGTGGTACCACCACCCTATTCTTCAGAAGCACTTTCAAGGTGCATTAGTGTTTCTTTCCTTCTTTTTAAAGACCTCTGACTTGGATCTTCCATAACCTTCACTTGCAACATTTTGAAAGTGCACAATCATGACCAGCCTCTCCTCCAACATAGTCATAAGACCTTATAGTGACATAAAACCCAGGTAGGAATGGAGGGATTACTTTCTGGCACTCTTTGTTGCATAATACAAGATGAAGACATGCAGAGAGATAACTCTTATAGTGGACCTAACTCTTTTAGTTGAGGCCTGGATCTGCTACCTGTCAACTGTGGAATCCTGAGGATCATCATATAACAACATAGAGCTTTCATTTTTGTTTTCAGCTATTAATTAGAAGTTAGAGGTTCTGACAGCTGACCTATTTGTTCCTTTCCTCCTATAAATTTGAGATTAAATTCTTTATATGGGAGTGAGAAGATTGCTGCTGCTTCTTCTTCTTTTAACCCTTTAAATTCCAAAAAAGAAAAGTATACTCTGCATGGCTTTCTCTCACATTATCATACTGGGTCAGCTGTTTCCCACTAGCATTCATCCTGTTTTTCTTCCTTTGTAATTAAAATGGAATGTAAAGTCATAATGTTCCAAGCTCCACAAGTCTTCTTTGTCAGAATACTTTGTCATACTTTCAGTGATTGTCCAGTGTCTGTCTTTCCCGTTAGATTATAAGCCTGGAGAGGGCAAAAGCAAAGAAGGTGCTGTTCACCAGCTATTTCCAATGCTTAGTGCCTTGAACACAGTAGGTACTCAGTATACATTAGACAAATTAATGAATAAATTAAATAAATTAAAATAAAGGGGATAAGAACCCAAATCCAAAAAGGGTTAATAGTATAACTCTAAATTTAAATAGAACATTTAACATTGACTGCTTTTATTATTTACAGACTATTAGAAGTAATTACCACATTCATCTAGCAGTACTGGGACTCTGGCTGCTTTCATGAAAATCTTAAAGAGATATGGGAATATTTATCTCCATACTCTTGACTTTCTTCCCAACTATGACTGATCTCTGTGGATCTTCGGTGTCATTTAAAGTTCAGAACACAGCCTACATCTGATTATCCTTCTGTTACCTAAAGGCCAACCTGGTGACATCTCTAGCATCCTATTGCCCAAAGTACAGTTTTATAGAGGTCCCAGTCCAATTACTAACAGCCTTAGTGATTGAAAGTTAATTTATCTTCATGACCTACTTATGTCAGCTGAGGTCATTAACTCTCCTTTGTGATAAGGCTTGGGGTAGAAATAAGACATTCATCTGGCATATGAACTATCTAAAGAAGTATATTAACTAATTTTCTATGCTTTCAAATTACTATATTGCTTGTTTTCTAGGAATTAGTGATTATCCATTATTTTGATAAGTATAATCTTTAAAGGTATGCCTTGTCCTTTGAAGTTTCTGTTGTTCAGTTTCTTACTGAACTATTTTTAAAGCACCTACTATACTCAAAGTACTTTAAGGGACAACAGAAAAGATCATGTATTCCCTGACTTCATCGGCACTGTCCTGTTCTCCGGTGCCCAGCCAACTGACAGTACCACACAGTTGATGGCTGTTTTGTCAAGGGCCAGCATAGAGTCCTCTGGAATACATGGTATGAATGCATGATAATGTTAAGAGAGTGGACAGTTCTCAAAGGAACAGAAGAGGAAGTAAGATTTTATCACTTGCTTTTTTTTTTTACTTTATAATTTGAGAATTTCAGATTTTGAGAAATACATGAACATTCTTGAGTCTCTCTTCTCTCATTTGTGTACTGAAGGTAGAATGTATATCCAATTATAAGATATAAAATGACATTTAACATACAGAGTGCTTACGGTAATAACTTGCATAAATGTTACATAAATATATTCAGGACTCTTTATCTATGTTATTGTCACAATGTTAACCAAATTTAAATTTTATGTAAATAGATATCTATTTGTTAAATCTTGGAAAAGCATCATGAACAAAATTGAATGCAGTAGACAAAATAACCCAAATCTTTTGTAAATTATTCACAAGGAATCTCAAAAGGGGATCCAAATGTAATCTACTGTAGCATTTTGAAAGCTCACAAATATTTCTTAGATGGTTTCTTCCTAAGCCAAATGGAAGAAAAAGAGGATGTTAAATATTTTTTAGCAGAATGATTCTGTGTGTCCATACATCCAGATACACTTGTGTCTTCACAAGCTTTTTATAAAATGAAATACAAGAAAAAGTGAAAAGAGAAGACAGCATTGTTAGCAGAAGTGTTGAGAAAGGCTGGATACAGAGACTTGTGATCAAGGCCATCACAAGACCCTGCAGAAGTGAAACAGAACAGGCAATGCTATTGTACAACACAAATCATGCTCATATATAAGGGCAACCATTCTATCATTCAGAGCATTACATCTTAGGATGGATAAATAATTTGACAAATGCCTTGTAGCAGGAGGACTAGGCTTTATATGGGAAGACATAAAAGAGTATAGAATTGTCTACAAAGCTTTCTGTTTTCCTGAGTGATGCACTCAAGTTGAGAGTAATGACATGTGCAAAATAGTTGGAGAAAATAGATGATGATACAGCTAGTAGCTGTAATAGAGTAGCGTAAAACAGTGCACAGGCAAATCTTGTGATGGGTCACTGCAATGCAGAGTGAAGACCATAAGATTTTAACTACTGTGCTAGTTAAGGTTTTCAGTGTAGAACACATATAGAGGTCTACTGTATTCTGGTTCACAAATTCGAAGAACCATGAAAATACTCAGATTTTCAGGTCCATAGTTTTAAAATTAATCACAATCACCTTAAGAAATGATATGAATGGAATGAGTTCTTAATTTATAAGTGACTTAGCAAACATCAAAGTAACAAGGTTCCATTTTATTCAATTAATTGTTTTAAAGACCCCAATGGTTTATTCATCTGGCTGCCATGTACTTAGAGTTTTCAGATAAAATTATAGACTATAGAAAATAATTTGATAAGATCTGTTCTAAATATCTCATAGTATATACATGCACTAACAACTTACTTATCTGAAATTAAAATACAACTGGGAGTTTCATGGCTTGTATTTTCTAAATATATAAACTCACATATACTCTGTGTATATTTCATAGACAAAGATAAAATTTTATATTCCTTTATAAAGGCAATTCACATCCTCAATCAGCCCTTTTTCCCCTTTAAAATGAATTTTATATAACTTTTCTGAACCCTTAACATTCATATGCCTGATCAACAGGGTAACAATTTGCAGTCTATTTTAGGCTATTAAGCAAATATGTTTAGCTTTTCTTCTTTAATGTCTTCTTTTGCTTGATGGTATCTATCTTCATCCTATATAATATTTTAATAATAGCAACTGCATAAAATATCTGGCATAAAAATCTAGTTATATGTAATTGATTTCTCTGAAAAGTTGCCTATTACTTAAAGCTGCCATGTTTAAACAGACTGGGGTAACATAGAAAAAAATAGACATCTACTTTAAAATATATGGTATGAAGGCCATTCAGAAAAGTATACTTTGTATTAAGTTTGGGTTTAAGTATGTAACTTAGATACATAAAAATATTCCCATAGAACTTTTCAGATTGCTTCTACATTTCTCTTTTTTAATTTGTTTATTGACAACTTATATACTTACAGACAATAAACCATGACAATTACCTCCCCTCCCCCACTTTCTCCTTCACAATTCCACTTTCCATCATAGCCCCTCCCTCTCTCCATTAGTCCCTCTTTTATTTTGATGTCATCATCTTTTTCTCCTATTATGAGGGTCTTATGAAGGTATTGCTAGGCACTGAGAGGTCATGGATATCAAGGCCAATTTCTGTCTGGACAATTGCATTGTAAGGAGTCGTACCCTTCCTTTGGCTCTTACATTCTTTCTACCACCTCTTCTTCAATGGACCCTGAGCCTTGGAGGGTTTTATAGAGATGTTTCAGTGCTGAGCACTCCTCGATCACTTCTTCTCAGCACTGTGTTGCCTTTTGGGTCATCCCAGTGGTCACCACCATCTGAAAAAAGAAGCTTCTCTAACCAGAAGTGAGAGTAGCATTAATATATGAATATGAACATTTAGTGTAGTGCTGTCAGGGCAGTTTGGTGGGAATAATATATACATTTAACCAGACAAGAGCAGGCTTGTATTCCCTCCCATAGAGTGGGCCTCCAATCCAATTAGATAATAGTTGGTTTCCCCAGAGCAGACATGCCATTATTGCACCCATACAGTCATTTGGCCTATCTGGCCAAACTTGAAGTTTCCAGGGTTTTCACTACTAATGACTTCTGTCTCCCATAGGGCTACACACATTGCAGCTTTTTCCAGCTTTTATTTGGCTGGTGTACAGGGAGAAGGTTTTCATTTCATCACCACCTTGATTTTTCAGTGATCTTGCTGCCCACATATGTGAAGTCTTTAGCAATAGGGTCTTACCTTGGCAATAGCCTGTAATATTTTGTAGGCAACAGGAACCCTCCATGGCCAACAACTCACTGGTAGGTATCTCATCCTTGGCACTGAAAATTTTCTAATAGCAATCTATAGCTTCTGTATGTGCCATTATCCAAAGAAGTAGGCTTTCATATGTCTTATTCAGAATATCTTGAATTTTAATTGACCCTCACCCCATGCTTCTCTTACTCAATCTCTTCCCCTGGCCTCACTTAGGCCATTTCACTCCTGTAATTGGTTCTTCTACTTACATATATACAATACCATCCTTGTAAGTCCTTCCTTCTCCTCCCTCCCTTACAGGCCTTTTCCAGCTTACTGGCCTCTGCTACTGATCTTTTAGCTCTAGCTCACACACAACTCTAAACATTTGTAGCTAGCATCGGCATATGAGAAAGAACATGCAATGTTTGGCTTTCTGGGCCTGGGTTACCTCACTTAGTATAATCTTTTCCAGATCCATCCATTTTCCTGAAAATTTCATAATTTCATTTTTCTTTACCAGTGAATTGAACTTCATTGTGTAAATATACCACATCTTTAATATTCATTCACCAATTGAGGGACATTTAGGCTGGTTCCAATTCCTAGCTTTTGTGAATAGAGCAGTAATAAACATGGTTGTGCAAGATCTCTAAGGTAGTGAAAAGAATCATTAGTATATATACCTAGGAGTACTATAGCTGGATCATATGATAAATCTATTTTTAGCTATCTCAAGAACCTCCATACTGGTTTCCACAATGGCTGTACCAGACTACATGCCCACCAGCTGGGTAGATGGGTTCCCCTTCCCATCTCAAATCCTCACTAACATTTATTGTCATTTGTTTTCTTTATGATAGCCATTCTGTCAGGAGTGAGATGGAATCTCAAAGTAGTTTTAATTTGCATTTCCCTGAAGGCTAAGGATGTAGAACAGTTTTGTAGATATTTATATGCCATCTGTATTTTTTCTTTTGAGGACTCTCTATTTAGTTCCATAGCCCTTTAAAAATATTTTATATTTATTTATTTTACAGAGAAGAGGGAGAAAGAGAGAAAGAGAATGGGTGTGCCAGGATCACCAGACACTGCAAACGAACTCCAGACACATGTGCCTCCTTGTGCATCTGGCTAACATGGGTCTTGGAGAATCAAATCTGGGTCCTTTGACTTTGCAGCAAAATGCCTTAACTGCTAAGCCATCCTCCAGCCCCCATAGACCATTTTTTAATTGGGTTATTTGATTTCTTATTGTTTTGTTTTTCAAGTTCTTTGTATATTCTAGATATTAATCCTCTCTCAGATGTGTAACTGGCAAAGATTTTCTCCCATTCTGTACATTGACTCTTTGCTCTATTCACAGTGTCCTTTGCTGTACAAAAGTTTTATAATTTCATGAGATCCCAGTGGTTGATTTGTGGTTTTATTTCCTAAGCAATTGGGGTTGTATTCAGAAAGTTATTGCTTATGCCAATATGTTGAAGGGTTTACCCTACCTGTGCCTATGGAAGTTTCAGTGTTTCAGGTCTGATATTAAGGCCCCTGATCCATTTGGACTTCATTCTTGTGCATGGAGAAAGACAAGGATCTATTTTCATCCTTCTACCAATAGATATCCAATTTTCCCAGCACCACTGTTGAAGAGGCTGTCTTTTCTCCAGTGAATATTTTGGGCATTTTTGTCAAAAATGAGATGGCTGTAGCTGCCTGGATTAAGATCTGGGTCTTCTATTCTGTTCCATTGATCCACATGTCTGTCTTTATGCTAGTACCATGCTTTTGTTGTTACTATGGTTTTTAATATAGCTTAAGATGACGTATACTGATACTACCAGCCTTATTTTTGTTGCTCAAAATTGTTTTAGCTATTTGGGGTTTTCTGTGCTTCCAAATGAATTTTAGGATTGTTCTGTCTATTTCTGTGAAGAATGCCATTGGAATTTTAAAGGGGATTGTATTAAATATGTAGATTGCTTTTGGTATGATTGACATTTTCACAATATTGACTCTTCTAATTCAAGAACATGGGATGTCTTTTCATTTCCTAGTTTCTTCTGCAATTTCTCACTTGAGTGTTTTAAAGTTCTCATTGTGGAGATCCTTCACTTCCTTGATTAGGTTTATTCCAAGGTACTTTTTTTTTTTTTTTTTTTTTGGAGAGACACAGAGAGAGACAGAGAGAGAGGGAGAGGGAGACAGATAGAGATGGGCATGCCAGCAACCTCTCGGCTGCTGTGAATGAAATCCAGATGTGTCCCCTTGTGGTCAAGTGCGGCACTGCGCCCTTGCGTCACTTTGCATCTGGCTAAACGTGGGACCTGGAGATTGGAACTAGTGTTCTTAGGCTTAGAAGGCAGGAGCTTTAACTGCTAAGCCATCTCTCCAGCCCCCAACATACTTTTTTTTTGAGACAAACATGAATGGGAGAGATTTGTGGGTCCTTGCTATTCCTGGGGGTCATTGGCCACTGACATCCCAGGTGCAGGAGGAGCTGAGGGGAGCAGGGTCTTGGAGCAGGTGAGTGCAATGGGCAATGAACCACCCGGGAGACAGTCTGATGGATAGCTCTCCTTTATTCAAAAGGGGAGTGGGTTTATAAACACTTGAGAAAGCTTGAAAAGGCACATACAAACCATAAGGTGATTGGAAACATAGGCTTATGGGTTGCTATCTAATTGGCTGGTGTTGGAAGGCAGAAGTTTCAAGGGAGAAGTTGCAAAGGAAATAACAGAAGGGGAAAGCAATGTGATTTCAGCCACATATTGGATGACCGCAGCTGCAGGGAGACTGTTTACTACCATATAAGGGTCAATTGGGCAGCTGGCCACAAGGTCAGGAACTATTGGGGAGTGTAGAACCTTAAACTATGGAATACTCAGGTGCTTTGGGATGGGGGAGGGCCCATCAGTCCCATTTCCTCTGGGCAAAGATTGAGGCACACTACGACCTCACCAGAAGGGATGGCCAACTCCAGCACCAGAGTGGGTTCCTGATGATAAGGCCAGCTACAACCCCCACAGCCCAAGTTCCCCGGCCATGTCCAACAGCCCAGACCAGCTTCCTCACAGTCCCAGCCCATGTTTAGCAATGCCCAACAAAGATTCCCTGATTTCATCCTCAACATGTTTGTTTTTATTATGTAGGAAAACTTCTGATTTCTATGTGTCTATTTTGTATCCTGCCATGTTGCTAAAAAGTGTTTATCAGTTCTAACAGTTTGCTGGTAGAGTCTTGAGGGTCCTTTATGTATAGAATCATATCATCTGCAAATAATGATAATTTGATCTTTTCCTTTCCAATTTATATCCCTTTTATGAGTGTCTCTTGCCTTTCTATAGCTCAGACATCTGGTACTATATTAAATAAAAATGGGGACAATTTAAACCCTTGTCTTGCTCCTGAATTTAGTGGAAAAGCTTCAAGTTTTTCTCCATTTAGTATTATATTGGCTGTAGGTTTGTCATAAATAGCTTGTATTATGTTGAGATATGTTCCTTCCATTCCCAGTTTCTGTAGAATTTTACCATGAAGTGATGTTGGATTTTTTTGAATGCCTTTTTTGCATCTATTGCGATGATCATGTGATTTTTGTCCTTCAGTCCATTTATATAGTGTATGACATTTATCAATTTTTGTATGTTGAACCATCCCTGTATCTCTGGGATAAAGCTTACTTGTTTGAGGTAAATAATCTTTCTGATATATTCTTGTATTCTGTTTGCCAATATTTTGTTTAGAATTTTTGTATCTATGTTCATGAGGGAGATTGGTCTGTAATTTTCTTGTTTTGTTCTGTCTTTGTGTGGTTTTGGTATCAGGGTGATGCTGGCTTCATAGAAGGAATTTGGTAGAATTCCTTTCTTTTCTATTTTACAGAAAAGTTTGAGAAGCAGTGGTGTTAGTTCTTCCATGAAGGTCTGGTAAAATTCACCAGTGAATCCATCTGGGCCAGGACATTTTTTAGTTAGGAGACATTTTATAGCTGCTTGGATCTCTGTACTTGTTATAGGTCTATTTAAATGGTTTATCTGATCTTGATTTAATTTTGGTAGGTCATATGCATCAAGGAAACCATACATTTCTTTCAGATTTTCAAACTTAGATGCATATATATTCATAAAGTATGTCCTTGTGATTTTCTGAATTTATTTGTCATCTGTTGTAATGGTGCCTTTTTCATCTCTAATTTTATTAACTTCTTGTCTCTTCTCTCTCCCTTCTGGACATATTTGCTAAGGGCTTATCAATGTTGTTTATCCTTTCAAAGAACAAACTTTGTTTCATTGATTCTTTGGATTGCTTTTTTGGTTCCTATTTCATTAATTTCTTCCCTAACCATTATTATTTCTTCCCATCTACTGATTTTTGGTTTGCCTTGTTCTTCTCTTTCCAAGACCTTAAGGTGAAGCATTAAATTGTTTATTTGTGAACGCTCTAATTTCTTAATATAGGCACTTATCACTATAAATTTCCCTCTTAAGACTGCCTTCATTGTGACCCAAACACTTTGGTATGTTGCATTCTCATCATCATTTGATTCTATGAATGTATTGATTTCTTTTTGTTTTCTTCAATGCCTATTCATCACTCAATAGTGTACTGTTTAGTCTCCATGAATTTCGGTATGTTCTATATTTGTTCTTGTTGCTGATTTGTAGTTTAATCCCATTGTGGTCTGATAGAGTACAAGGCAATATTTCAATTTTCCTGTATTTGTTAAGATTTGTTTTGTGTCCTAATATATACTCTATTTTGGATAATGTTCCATATGCTGCTGAGAAAAATGTGTATTCTGAAGCACTTGGATGGAATGTTCTGTAGATATCTGATAGGTCCATTTGTTCCATGGCATCATTTAATCCAGATGTCTCTGTTTATTTTTTGCCAGGATGACCTGTCAATTGATGAAAGGAGTGGGGTATTGAAGTCACTCAGTACAACTGTGTTTGGTATTATGTGTAACCTTAAGTCTTATAGTGCTTGTTTGATGAAATTGGGAGCCCCCATGTTAGGTGCATATACATTTAGGATTGTAACATCCTTCTGTTGGAGTGTTTCTTTAATCAGTATGAAGTTACTTTCTTTATCTTTCCTCACTAATGTTGGTTTGAAGTTCATCCTATCATATATTAGAATAGCAACCCCTGCTTGTTTCTTAGGCCCATTTGCTGGAAATATCATTTACCATCCTTTCACCCTAAGACAGTGTCTGGAGGCAACAATGTTAATCCCGTCTGTAAACCAGTGTCTTTTGGTTGGGGCATTGAGGTCATTGGTATTAAGAATAATTATTGAAAGGTATGTGTCTATTCTCTCCATTCTTCCTGTTTTGTAGTTCTTCCTGTTTTCCTTTACTCTGTTATTTTAACTGTTGATTGAGTATGGTTTATTCTGTCCTGTTTCTTCATGTGTCTGCTTTGCTTTCTCTTCATCACAAAGGATTTCTTCTAGTATTTTCTGTAGAGCTAGCTTAGTTTTCATAAATTCCTTTAGCCTGTTTTTGTTGTGGAATGTTTTTATTTCTTCTTCAATTTGGATAGTTAGCTTTGCAGGGTAAAGTATTCTTCATTGAGAGTTGTTATCTTTTAGAACTTGGAATATATCATTCCAAGCCCTTCTTGCTTTTAAAATTTGTGCTGAGTAATCTGCTGTGATCCTAATGGGCTTGTCTTTATAGGTGACTTACTTTTTTTTTTTTTCTAACTCCTTTCAATATATTTTCTTTGGTTTGCGTGTTTAGTAGTCTAATTATAACATGGTGAGGAGAGGTTCTTTCCAGGTTTTGTATTTGGTGTACTAAAAGCTTCTTTGAGATAATTTTTTTTCCATGATGTTTTTGAAGATGCTTACTAAGCTTCTGGACTATAATTCTTCTTCTTTTGCTATACCATGAATTCTTAAGTTTGATCTTTTCATATGCCCCAGATATCTTGAAATTCCCATTCATACTTTCCTATGTCTTTCTCTTTATTGGACTGTATTAGGTCTGCTATCTGGTCTTCTAGTTTAGATATTCTGTTCTCGCCTTCATCCATTCTAATAGTGAGACTTTCCACAGAGTTTTTTATTTGACTGCTTGTGTTTTTCAGTGCAAGCATTTCTGCCTGGTTTTTCTTCAATATTTCTATTTCCTTACCCATGTCTTATAATGACCTCCTTATTTCATTAAGCTGGTTCCCTGCATTCTCTCGGAATTCCTTCAGGAGCTTTCTTTTTTCCTTCTGTAATTCCTTTGTTTTCTTCTTTGATTTCTTCTTTTATTTCTTTGAGTATAAGTAAAATCATTTTTTTAAATCTTTGTTAGACATTTCATCTAAAACAGTCTCATTGGGGGCCATTTCTGATGGATTTATAATTTTTGGTGGGATTATATTGTCTTGAAACTTTGTATTACTTGTATTATGATGTAGCCATTTTTGCATCCTGAGTTGATTTGATGCTTGGGTTTCCTAATTATCTGTGGTGCTTTTAGACTTTGAAATCCAATTTTCTGTACTTTCAGAGTAGGAGTTTAAGGTGCCAAGTTTAGCTCTTGTACTCCAATCCAATGACAGAGTAATCCTAGGTGTTGAATTTGTTTGCTATTCGAGTATTCTAGTGGGCTGGGTGGAGCAATTACTGGCAAATTCTAAAATTCAACTAAGCAATATACATATTCAATAAAAACCAGCACAGACTATGCAAGTGTGGGGATTGAAACAAACAGATAATCTTATAAAGCCAAAATCCCTAAGAGTATGTGTTGCTCTACACCCTTAATCCTGTCAGCTGGGAGGTTGAGATTTCTGTTCTGAAATGGGTTCCAGGTCAACCTGGGTCTGAATCACACCCTGTCCCTAATAATGACAGAAGAAAAGGACAAAGGCCCTATGAATCTGAAAGCATCCAAGGCAACAATTGTCAACCCCCAAATACAGCTTAATTGAGAATGGTAAAGCCAGCAAAGAATATGTAACCCATAACCTGCCCTGACATGGAAAGAGAGATTGGCACTTCCAGTGCAGGCCTATGTACCTGCTTTTATGTCAGTCAGCCTCATTACCTTTTGGGGTGGCTTCAAATCTCACCAATGCTGAGTGCCCACCTTGATTCACCCATGTTGTGCTGTGAATCTGGTGCTCTGATCATTTGTGCTGGATTCCCTGCCACCAGTGGCTGAATAAGTTCTTCAGAAGGTTGTGGTTCTGTTGGGGGGGGGGGAGGGCAGGAGAGTGTAGGAAGCCTGAATTTGTACTGGAACTGCTGGCCAGTTTCCACCTCTGTCCCCTTTAGCACCTCCTCAGCTAATTTCTGCTATCTCCCCTTCAGGTTTCTTGACTTTGCAAGGACGCTGATGAGGTTTAAAAATCCCCTTGTTTGGTCTGTGCTACTGCTGGGCAGTGTGAGGTGGGCACACAAGTCCATGCAGATCCGAGCCAATCAGGTCTGAGTCCACAAGTCTTCAGCGGGATTCTGGCCAGTTTCCTCCTTTCTGATAGATGTTAGTCTCTCCTGATTCTCTGCTGTGGCCAATAAAAACCTATACACCTTCACTTTTTGGATGAAGAGTGTATTTTGCTATAGTTTCGCCTAATTCCCTCCCTAGGCTGGACTGGTATTCCTCCTATACAGCCATCTTACCCAGAAGTACGGATTACTACATTTCTTAGGAAAACATTTCACACTAGAAATTCAGATTTGAGTAGCATGTAACTCAATGTTCTCCTGTAATTTCTTATTGTTGGAGAACTAAACATTTTTTCCAGGAAACAGTTCGGAGTAAATGCCATTTTTTCTAGATGTCCTAAACTGGGGCTCACCAAATTAGTTTCAAAAATGGCAGAGCAACAGCTCAAAACGACACGAGGAGAATTTTTCAACCACATGTCCTTCTTAGAAAAGAAGTTACAGCTAGTATATGCTTTTACTTTGGCATTTTTTAAAGTTTTTATGCTGTGGGGATAAGGCATAATTATAAGAATTATGAAAATGAACTCTTTTGTACTTGATAAATTTTACATGTAGGAAGGAATTAAATTCTTTCCTAGTTACAATAAGTCTGCATATAATTAATGGGAAAATCTGTTATTTGCAGAATTATAGGCTAAAAGGAAACTCATTCTACATCCTATCTCTAGGCAGAACTGTAGGAAAGATATAAGATAGTGAAGTTTCAATGTTTAAATTAAGAATCTATGCAAAGGGCAATTGTTTTGAAAATTATTTTTAGGAGCTTCCATCTACGGTACTTTCAGAGTGAAAAAATGTTAATGTGTAGGAATAGGAAGACATTCTCATGACTTTAAGAGTAGTGATGACAATGTGAATATTTGGGTTAGTAGCTATGGGTTATATTGGTTAGCATACAGTAGATATGAAAGTCATATTCATGAATGAATGAATAAATGATTATGCTGATAATTCTTATACATGAGAAAATTCTACCATTTATAGCATTTCATTTTAAAATGGATAAATAGTTCAACAAATGTCTTGTAGCAGTAAGACAAGGCCTAATTTGGGAAGAGACTGAAGAAAAGTATAGAATGTCTACAAAGCTTTGTGTTTTGTGAGTGATGTTTGCAAGTTGAGAGTAATGAAATACATTGCTCAGGACGCTGTGTGGCAGGGGAAGGGAAGTGCAAGTTAGAAATTACTGGAAAAAAAGAATGAGAAAATTGCAATGCAAAAACTTAAAGATATCTGATATGAAGGTGGGTGTGTGTGTGTGTGTGTGTGTGTGTGTGTGTCCATGTGTGCCCATGCACATGAGTGTATGTATATCTGGAGGCCAGAGGACAACTTTGAGTACCATCTTTAGGGGTATCGTAAACCATTTTTTGAGACAGAGTACCTCACTGGTTTGGCCAACAGGCCCCAGCAAAACTCCTGTCTCTGCCTTCCCAGTGCTGTAGGAATCAGAAGCATATGTCACTCACCACACCCAGAATTTTTATGTGGGTACAAGGATCAAACTCATGCTTGCCAGGCAAACACTTTGCCAACTGAACGATCTTCTAAGTCCCCAAATTTGATTTTTTAACATTAAGATTCTGATACATGAAGAAAATTATTTTCGGGAATTCCCAATAAATTTTCTATAAAATACTTAATTTTTTTGTTGTTGTTTAGTATGCTGGGGGACTGGATCTATGCTAGGGATTTGTCAACCTAGTAAACATGTTATAAGACAGAGATTGGTCAAGGAGTGATACTCTGTCCATTGAGGCCACATTTATCTCTTTAGGCACTTCCGTGTTCAGACTTCATCAATGGCGGTCTATAATTCACAACAGTGATTTTTCAAATCACTTGTAAAGGAAGAGATGCTGTATCAATCATCTGAGACATTTTTCAAAACACATGTGGTAACCATGTGTATTTAAGAAAGTCTGCCATGTGATTCTCCTATGCTCCCCCACCCCTCAACACAGAACCTTTGCCCATTTATGAATGACTGATTTGAGAATAAAACCAAAAATAAAATAGTACAGAAAATTTGTAAAAATGAGGTTCATACTTCTCTTTCCAATGTTACCTGGTTGTTCCTGATTTAGGCTTTATATTTCAGATGTGGTAAACAAATTATATGCTTTGTGTCTGGCCCAACCCTTTTCTTTGCATTTGCAAATGCTACTCTCTCTATTAGGAACAGCCTCTTCTCTGCTACCTCTTTGGATAATTGCCTGTCTTCCTGCAAATTTCAGCCCCTGTCTCTTGTAATTCTTTGTATATAGCTAGCTATCCATGTTATTTTCATTATTATTATTATTATTATTATTATTATTATTTTTTTTTTTTGCCTAGGCTATGAGATCTTTCAAAACTGGGGCTATATCTTACAATCTTTGTACTCTCAATGCACATTATAAGGTCAAACACTTAGCGAGCTATAAATAAATATCAGTTAATGTTGAATAAAGAAAGTTAAAAAAAAACATGTTGGAGTTGATGTGCTGTCTCTGTTAATTTATTTCCAAGCAAGTACCAAAGATAAGCCCCATAACTTGTTTTGTGAACTCCATATAGTTTCTTTTTGAATCATGCCATTCATCTCTATGGGATAAATTACTTGATGCCATATTTTAGTTGCTTATATAGCTCATTGCTTTATATGTTGAATCATACTTTTATTCTGTTTGCATCATGATAGCAAAATTACTATTAAAATGAAAACCATGAGTAACTAATGATGTAGACATTAAACTTTCTTTAAAAAAATTTTACTTTGAGATATCTTGACACCAATCTATTACCACCAAGAAGAATAAACAACTTAGTATGTAAATGGATGGGGGCTTAGGGTAAAGAAAAGAAAAGATAATTGGAACATTGTATTACTTGCACATATTTGAGAATGATCCAGTAGGAAAGGAGAAAATGATATTTTGAGTACAGGGAGAAGCATAGAAATGGCATCTCTGAGGAAACTGAAGAGAAGAGAAACTAATACCAAGTAAGTGTAGAGGGAGGAAAAGGGAGACGCCAATACAGCATGTCAGGAGTTTGAAATTAAGACCCTGCCTGTTGTAGCCTAGTGAGTTTTTGGACTGATATTGAACATTAAGTGAGATATTTTTCTTTTTCTTTTGTTTTTGTGATAATTAATGCACTTTTTTATTGACAAGTTCTATACTTATAGATAATAAACCATGATATTTTCCCTCCCCTCTCCCCATGCCCCTTCAGAACTCCACTGTCCATCATATCCCCTCCTTCTCTCCATTAGTCTCTCTTTTTTTTTTTTTTTTTTTTTTTTGGTTTTGCGAGGTAGGGTCTCACTCTGGTCCAGGCTGACCTGGAATTAACTATGTAGTCTCAGGGTGGCCTAGAACTCTCGGTGATCCTCCTACCTCTGCCTCCCAAGTGCTGGGATTAAAGGCGTGCGCCACCACGCCTGGCTCCATTAGTCTCTCTTTTAATTTGATGTCATCTTTTTGCACTATTATGAGGGTCTCGTGAAACTGCCAAGAGGTCCCTGTTGCCTCCAAAACATTATAGGCTATGGACAAGGCCCTTGGTTTCCCTTGAGAAACAGATGGTAAGACCCTATTGCTAAAGACCTCACTTGCCTGAGTGGCAAGGTCGCTGAGAAATCAAGCTGGTGCTGAGCAGAAAACCTTCTCCCTGTAGACCAGCCAACAGAAAGTTGGAAAAAGCTGCACTGCATGCAGCCATATGAAATCATCAGCAGTGAAAACAGTGGACACTGGATACCTCAAGTTTGGCCAGGCAGGCCAAATGACCAATAGTGTAAAATAGTGGCATGTCTGCTCTGGGAGAAACCAACTGCTCCCTAATTGGACTGAAGTCCCGCTCTGTGGGAGGGAATACATGCCTGGTACTGAAAAAACTAATCAAAAGTCTATGGCAGGGGAAGTCATGAGACTTAGGGGTATAAAGCCTACTCTTGTCTGGCTAAATGTATATATTAGTCCCACCAAACTGCCCTGAAAGCACTACACTTAAAGTTCATATTCACAAATTAATGCTACTTTCACTTCTGGTTAGAAAAGCTTCTCTTTTCAGATGGCAATGACCACTGGGATGACCCAAAAGGTAACGTAATGCTGAGAAGAAGGGACGGAGGAGTGCTCAGCACTGAAACATCTCTATCACAACCTCCAAGGTTCAAGGTCCATTACAGAAGAGGGGGTGAAAAGAATATAAGAGCCAGAGGAAGGGTACAACTCCTTACAATGGAACTGTCCAGACAGAAAATGACCTCAATATTCATGACCTCGCAGTGCCTAGTAATACTTTTCTTATTGCTATCATCAAGCATCTGCTAAGAATCAAGAAAGGAAGGAATTAATTTGATTCACTGTTTGTTTGAAGAAATTTAGTCCATTATGACAGAAAAGGGATGCAGAACTCAGGGTGGACAGGAGTCTATTCTTAGAACTCTACATATTTTGACAGACTAAGAAATGTATAATGGACAGCATGTGGGGCTAGGCTATAAGTCCCAAGACCTGCCTATAGCAACTCACTTCTTTCAGCCAGGCTCCACCCCTTAATGATTCAACAACTTCCCAAAATATTACCACAGGCCGGGGAACAAGTGTTACGGGATACATTTCACATTAAAAGCATAATATTCTATGCTTGGTACCATAAGCCCATGGCCCTCTCACAAGTCAAAGGGCAATTTAGTCTAACTTTAAAAGTTCCCATAGTTCTAATATTTTAAAAGTCCAAAATTTCTTTTGAATCCCAGGCCAAACTCTTAAGTGTGAGCCCTTGTAAAATCAGAAATAAAAAAAAAAAAAGTGATAGTGTGGTGGCATGTGGGAGAGGAGAAGAGAATAAACCAAAACTAAAGACATGTGAAAAAGCCATATGGAAACTTACTTCTTTTGTCAGCTAATTAAAAATGAAACTTATTTGTTTATCTCGTAGAATGGTATTGTTCTCACCTTATTTCAGAGAAGCTTCTCTTCCCAGATGGTGATGGCTACTGTGGAGATTCAGAACTTGGGAGTATGATGGAGAATGGAGCTTTGAAGGGGAAAGTGTGTGTGTGGGAGAAGATTATCATTGTTTTATGGAAGTTGTCAATAATAAAAATATTACAAAAAGCCAACAAAAAAGAAGAGATGGAGGTAGGATAAATAATAACATCTTTACTTGAAAATCTAAAAAGTGATTTTTTAATTTTTATTTTTATTTTTTATTGACAACTTCTATACTTACATACAAAAAAAACCACCTGATATTTCCCTCCCCTGCCCCCATTCCACTTTAGAACTCCAATCTCCATCATATCCCCTCCCTCTCTCCATTAGTCTCTCTTTTAATTTAATTTGATGTCATCATCTTTTTCTTCTATTTTGAGGGTCTTGCAGAGGTATTGCTAGGCACTGCAAGGTCATGGATATCGAGGCCAATTTCTGTCTGGGCAGTTGCATTGTAAGAAGTCATACCCTTCCTTTGGCTCTTCCTTTCTATCCGCCCCCTCTTCCGCAATGGTCCCTGAGCCTTGGAGGATGTGACAGAGGTGTTTCATTGCTGGGCACTCCTCCATCCCTTCTTCTCAGAACTATGTTGCCTTTTGGGTCATCCCAGTGGTCATCGCCATCTGAAAAGAGAAGCTTTTCTAACCAGAAGTGAGAGTAGCATTAATATGTGAACATGAACATTAAGTGTAGTGCTTTCAGGGCAGCTTGGTGAGAATAATATATACATTTAGTCAGACAAGAGCAGGCTTTATACCCCTAAGGCTCATAACCACACCTACCATAGACTTTTGCTTAGGTTTTTCAGTACCAGGTATGAGGGGTCTCACTCTAGCTCAGGCTGACCTGGAATTCACTATGTAGTCTCAGTCTGGCCTTGAACTCTCAGTGATGATGTTTTAGAACAAATGTGAAATCAGAGTACATCATGTGTGTGTGTGTGTGTGTGTGTGTGTGTGTGTGTGTGTGCATTGAAACAATGTCACATGTTTCCCAGGCTGGTATTGAACTTGCTATATATCTGAGACTGGCCTTGAACTCCTGAGACATCCATCTCTTGAGTTCTGGAATTATAGGCCTGGGTCACCACAACTGGCTAAAGTATGTCTTTATTACTTTATTACTGCAGCTAGCCAAATAAAATGTTTATCATTAAAAACAAAGCTCATCAACTGCTGAGAATATGTGATTGTGTAGTGCTCAGCCTTAAATAAGACACCTCTATCACAATTCCAAGGCTTGTGGAACATTGTAGAAGGATTTCAACAAGTTTTTACTTACACATGACCTGAACAATATTGACCCCATCAACGTTCTGCCATAGGTAATGGTGGAGGGCATGAAGCCTCCAATATGTCCCTAAGGACAACTTCTATAAGTATAGACAATAAACCATGTCGTCTTTGTATAAAAACTGATGTCTTATTCCATGTAATTTTGTGATTAAAAGGGCTGAAATGCTATGATAGATGATGTTTTTCCCATTGTTATTTTTCCTGTGATACATTCAATATTTACCTTGCATCAGTGATTCTCATACAAGTATTTTCAAGTAAAAGAAAGATGACAAGGTAGGACACTGACTACTATTTTCTGTGATATTCATACCCCTGGACATAGTCTTACTATGGATTCTGTTAACAGGCTACATGCCACATTCTCAGTTCATCTGAATACCTTACAGAATACAGTAATGTTGGTAGAATATATATACATACACATTGTCTAGGCCTCAAAGCATGAAAATGTATTAAGGTTGTAAGAATGAAACAATCAAAGCTATTTAAACTATCCTTTTAGTTTTTATTATCTCAGCAGCACTGGTGACTTAAGTAGTCTGATAACTACACAGTTGCTATGTAAAAATTAATTGTTAAGTTTAAGTTCACAATGTATGTTCTTTACTTATGATATTATCAAGGGGGAAAATAGTAAGCATTTTTGTAGTGGCAGTTCTAAGTACAAATTTACCCCCAAATGTTTTTAGCCCATTATTATGAGACTAACATGTGACAATAGTATTCCTCTTATTACTAATATGTCACCACCAATGGCATCCCTCTTTTTGTGTTCATCAGCTGGTTGAAAGATCATTAGATGTGGAGTTGAAGGCTGAGCCCTGGTCCTGGTCCAGGTTATAAGTACTTACATAAACTTTGGCAGGTCACTTCTTCTAAAATGAATGAGTTGAACCTCAACCCTCTAAGCTTTCTTTCAATATTAGTGATGTATGTGATTTTGTCCATCTTCCCTGTTTGCATGCATTACTGCTAAGTGGCTAATGCCCAGAGAGGGTCAGTGTTTTGCTAGACTCAACAAATATTATTTTGATGTATTACATTTGTCAGGAACAACAATAGGCTTCCATTAAATAAACACATCATTAAGTGCAGAGCACTTCATTGAACAGAGGCACTGTTGCACATTTGCTGAGTATTCTCAGATGCTAGCAAGTTATAGAAAAATAAACTGGCTTGGAAAACATTTTAGATGTATCCAAGATTTCATTCACTTGCTTTATATTGCTACTTTCATAAATTCCAGACATGTACAGATTAATTCAGAAGTAAGCAAAAATGTTGTATTGATGGAAGTCAAAACTTTATTGTAAAATTATCTAGGCTGCCTCCTTTGTATTTCTTTCTGATTGACAAGAATAAAAAGTAAAACAGCCCATAATGTACTTGGTTAGCAAGGATTCATTTTCATCAGCCCATTGCAGATATTGTTCCTAACCAAGATAATATCTTTAATTAAATAAATATTGGTTATTTTAAAAAAGTGTTCACTGGGCTGTAGAGGTGGCTTAGTTGTTAATGTGCCCAACTGCAAAGCCTAAGGACCCAGTTTCAATTCCCTAGGTCACATGTAAGCCAGATGCACAAGATGGCACATGTGTCTATTGTTTTTGTCAATGGCTAGAAGCCTTCCCACACCCATTCATTCTCTCTATCTTTCTCTCTCTCTTTCAAATAAATAAATAAAAATTAAAGTGTTGATAAAACCACCAAATAATCTGAAATATTTTCTTTATCTTTTTGTGTTCATGAATATAATGATACAACCTTCATTTGATAGTTCCGTACATTATGTTTGTCCTAAAAGAACTGAACCCCCCCTCAAAAATCCCTATTATTAACTTTATTCAAGAAGCCCATGGGCATTCAAGAACAAAACAAAAGTGATTTTGGACTTCAGTCAAATAATACAAAGTTAAACTTGGGGATAAATGTCTTCATTGTGTTTGTTTATTTTTGTTCCTTTTAAAAAGTGAATAGTGTCTTTCATTATAAAGGAATGCACACTATTGTGGCTTTATATATAATGTTAATTAGTTATTCATATATGTGTGTATATACCCACACCAAATGTTATTTGATGTACAGAGTCAGAGCTGGTTAGAACTTTTACATGAAAAGCTTAAGACCACCCAACTAGAGCTAGTAATTACTTCAGCAAATAGCTGCATGCTTTTGTTAAGGAAAAAGTTCACTTCAGAATATGTATGTTAGTATTTCTTAAAATTATGATTCTTTAACTCATTTTCCTTTTCAAAAATCCAAATTTTGGTGTGAAATTGTAAAGCTGACTCCCAAAAGTATCATGTAATTAAATGGAGAGCCTGCACCTTAAAGGATGGTTCAAGTGAGAATTCAAATCTCACACTTTACAAACAAGCTACCTTTCTACTGAATCAGGACTGAGTTACTCTATGGTTTAAATTACATCCATCTCTTCAGAGGTAATAGTAAATTAATCTCTACACTTTTCCGTTTGTTTCTACATTTTCACCATCTACTTTAGATTGAACTCTGACATTCCAAGAACCTTCACAACTTCATAAATACATCCCACCTAAACTTTCTAGTAGAACCCATTCCTTGTAACCACTGCTTACAAGTTCTGGTATCACAGAGAAAGCTAAGTGGTACTGAAGGCCAAATCCAGAGGCCACCTTGGTTCCACTGTTATCTCATAGTCACAACCTTAAAGTGGATGTTAAGTGGATTTTCCATTCTCACATTTTTTCTGGTAAAATGTTTCATAACTTTCTTCTTCTGTGTGCATATATAAGATGTATGTGTATGTATGGGCGTACATATGCCATTTCATGCATGTAAATGTCATAGACAACTTCAGGGTGTCCTGACAGGGTGTTGGTCCCATCCTCCCACTTTTTTGAGATGATTTCTCTTTCTATTTTGCTGCTATGAATGCCAGACCAGTTGGACCTTGAGTTTTGGGGTTTTTCCCTACTCCATTACTCACTGTGGTACGTACCCTTAGGATTACAGATACATGCACTGTTGTGTGGCTTTCTTTGAATTCTGGGAGTCTAAACTGGTGATCAGGCTTGTACATCAAGCACTTTTAAGCACTGAGCCATCTCTCCAGTCTTGCTTACCTTTCTTCTGTGGTCATTTTTTGTGATTTTTTTCTATCTTCCTTAGACAATCTAAGTAGGGCCATGATCTGGTCACTTTGAGTAGATGACACATATAAGCAACATCAGCTTACCACTGACAAGACAGAGACTTTATCACATTTTAATCAATGACTTTCCCTTCTCCGTATGAGAGAAGCTTCTGATTTCACTTAAAAAAAAAAAAAAAAACTCTTCTTTCTGAGCTTTGGACCCATGTCCTACATACCATTTCAAAAATCCTACTTTTTATACCTTCTCTCTCTTATTTTTAATAACTTACCTCCTCAAAGAAATCTTTCCCTTCTTCAAATCAAAAATCTGTCATTGTTAAAGAAAAAACCCACAGCTACAGATAAGCACATCAGGTGTTATGGTCTAGAGGTTGATTTCTCTGTTTGTTAAAGTGTTACAGGGCAGGAATGTGTTTAAAAAGAGAAAAGTTTATTTTAAAGCAAAAGGCAAAGAACACAGACAGAACAGAGACTCCTCATGGAGGAGGGAACCTCAGAGCTGGAAGATCCACCACCTCAGATGGAGTAGGACTTTGGTGGAATGAGGGAAGCCCACCTGACCAGAGTCCATGATTGGTCATCTTAAACAACTACACAGGCCCTGGTTGGTCCATAATGCATCCAGTACCGTGTCAGTCCCAGAAACCCTGCCAAGTAAGTCCACCAGCAGGAAAACACATGCCGGTAGGAAAGAAGTAGGGAGTGAATCACCCTCTTCACCATCTTAGGTTTCCATTTTAGGGTACTCTAGAATGCAGCTGTCTACCAAAGGCCCTTTTCGCCTGTCTGTCTGCCTAGCCAAAGAAACTGTCTAGCACCTGTCGTATCTCTGGGGAGCTGATACCTATGACCTGTTATCTGTTCTTTTCATTTTCTTAGCCAGTCTTCTCAAAAATAATGATTTATACTTGTGGCAACTAAGTTTTGCAATTTCTACTATCTTTTTCAATCCTGTGTCATTTTGATTCCATCCCATCATTTTACCGCTCTGGATTTTGCTAAAATCATCCAAGAATTTTATAGTATCAGTAATAGTAACACAATACTACAAAGAACAATTGTGATATCAGGAATTATGAGTTACAAATGGCAACAAGCAAATTTTGGGCAGTGAGGAATACTTTGGAGGATTATTTCATTCTCGTGAGTGGGTGGTGAAAAGCAAAGAATGTTAGAGTTTGAGGATGAGAAACAATGTAGTGAAATACCGCCACCTGGACAGTCATAGTCGTTGCATTCATGAACTCCAGCAGCTAGAGGTCCCTTCACCAGACCATCAACATTCCATCATGGATGGAGGAGGGGCTCAAGAAGGCCACACCTCCCTGAGTTATCGGTTACTGGGTATAATAGAATATGATCAAAATGTATTGTTTATATGGATGAAATTATTCAAAAGTATTTTTAAATAATATAGTATGCATGTTGTTTATACTTTAATATTTCACTATTTATTAGCTTTCTTATGAAAATGCAAAATGTGAAATCATATATGAAACATGTAAGTAATATATCCATAAAGACTCACATTTTATTGTTTCCATCCTTTTAGTAATTTCCCTATTCATAAAAAGCCTAAAATTGGGCTGGCAGGATTGCTTAGTGGTTAAGGCATTTGCCTACAAAGCCAAAGGACCCAGGTTCGATTCCCCAGGACCCACATTAGCCAGATGCACAAGGTGGCATATGTGTCTGGACTTCATTTGCAGTGGTGCGCCTATCCTCCCTCTCTTTCTCTCCCTGTTTCTCTCTGTCAAATAAATAAATAAAATAAATAATTTTTTTTAAAAAAGACTAAAATCCCTAGGAAGGTGAGGGAAGAAAAAGATAGATAATATAAAAGAGAAAGTGAGTATAGAGAGGAGAGAGAGAGAGGGAGGGAGAGAGAGAAAAGAGAAGCAGGAAAAGATTAAGGTTGGTCTTCATGATGTTCTCTCCAGTTTCCTATGGTTCAGGTGTTCCCTCTGCAGGCCTGCTGAAGGATCAATGTTTTAGCCTGTTGTTCAGAATAAAGGGTTTTATAGTATCATTTCCTTTTGAGTCCCTATTTGTATCCCCCCACCCTTGTCCTCCCTCCCACCATCTCGTTCCTTCCCACCCTTATCCTCCCTCCATCCCACCCTCCCTATTGTCTGGTCCTCAGAGTCCTTATTAGGCTTGTCCACATCTCAGGTGGATTCAGGTTAGGAGTAACAGATAAACGAGACCATGAGATGATTATCTTTTTGTGATTGGGTGAGCTCACTGAGGATCATCTGTTCCATGTTTGACCATTTTTTTTTTTCAAATTTCCTTACTTCATCTTTTCTTACTGCTACATAGAATTCCATAGTATAGATATACCACATCTTTGTTATCCATTCATCTAGTGATGGGCACCTGGGTTGCTTCCAGCTCTTTGCTATTATGAATTGAGCAGCTATGAACATGGTTGAGCAAATGTCTCTGATCTGAGGCTTGGAGCCTTTAGGGTAAATGCCCAGTAAGGGAATAACTGGAAAGGTTGGTAGGTCTATGGTCATCCTTTTCAGGAGTCTCCATATAGCTTTCCATAATGGTTGAACCATTTTACATTCCCACCTGCAGTGAAAACTTGTTCCTATTTCCCGCAGCCTTGCCAGTGTTTTTTTTTTTTTTTTTTTTTTTAATGTTAGCCATCCTTATTGGGGTAAAGTGGAATCTCATAGTTGTTTTAATTTGCATTTCCCTGATGATTAGGGATGTTGAACATTTTCTTAAATGTGTGTTTGCTATTTGTATTTCTTCCTCTGAGAACTCCCTGTGCAGTTCTCTGGCCCACTTTGTGAGTGGGTTGTTTGATGATTTATGGTTTAGGTTTTGGAGTTCTTTGTAGATTCTAGAAATTAGGCCTCTGTCAGTTGTATAGCTGGTGAAAATTTTCTCCCATTCTGTGGGTAATCTGCTGGCTTTGGTTATAGTATAGTTGTCAGTGAAAAAGCTTTTCAGATTCGTGAGATCCCAATGGTTGAATGATTGTTTAGTTTTCTGGGCTGCTGGGGTTTTGTTCAGGAAGTCTTTTCCCACTCCTATGTCACAGAAGGTTCCTCCTATTTTTTTCTTCTAGTAGTAGCAGAGTTTCTGGTTTTATATTAAGGTCTTTGATCCATCTGGAATTGATTTTTGTTTATGGAGAGATGTGTGGGTCAAGTTTCATTTTCCTACATATGGTTGTCCAGTTTGTCCAGCACCATTTGTTGAAGATGCTGTCTTTTTTCCAGTCTACATTGGTAGGACATTTGTCAAATATCAAGTAGCTGTAGTTACTTGACCCAAAGTCTGGGTCTTCTATTCTGTTCCATTGGACTATATTCCTATTTCTATGCCAGTACCATGTTGTTTTTATTACAATGACTTTGTAGTATAGCTTTAGATCAGGTGTGGTGATGCCTCCAGGTGTTTCTTTTGCTGAGGGTATGCTTGGATATCCAAGGCCTTCTGCCTTTCCATATGAATTTCGAGATAGTCTTTTCTATCTCAGTGAAGAAAGAAGTTGAGAAAAAGAACAGTAAAGACCATTATGATGCTACCCACTGCTATGCCACCAGGTCCTTCATAGAAAGAAATTAGGGCCTGGCATTCCTTAGACTGTCATTGTTGTAATTATTATAAATCTGGTGTATATATCTATAACATAGTATTTGAAATACATTGTGTTCTTCTAAAAAAAAGACTAAAATCCCAGAAATACAGTACAGTAGCAACACATTGTAATTGCCTCAACACAACAGAGAACCCCTGAAAAAATATGGTTCCTGGTCAAAATTTGATTAAAACAGATTTATTTTATTTAGAAGAGGATTGTTGCTGTAACAACTCTTATCCATTTACAGAAGTCATTTGTCATTAAATTGCCCAGTGAAAGTTCATTCCATTTCTTTCTTCTCTGAATATTTTGTATAAACCTTCAAAATGAATGTTCTCAGAAGAAAGGAAGTGGGAGCTAGAAAGGAAGTAAAGGTGTGTCAGTTTTAGAACAGAAAGCATATATTATCATGTGAGCTTATGAGCAGACTACATATGTATGCTATTAAGATTGTGATCGTGTATAGTTGGATAATGCTGTGTTATTCGATTTGAATGTAAAGAATTTTCTTACTATAATGGGCAGTGACAGAGATACATAGCTGGCAATATTGCTGAGAATACATGACTCGTGTATGCCCAGCTTCAGGTGGGAAATCTAATCTATCAGCTCCAATGCTCAGAGAACCTCTAAGAAGATGGGGTGGAGAGTATGTAAGAGTGGGAGGACAGGGAGGAGGGCTGTGAAACATTGTCTTCTGAATAGACCATGAACATTATACTCATGAACTAACAGCAGCTGTGGTTTCAAGCACAAGTTATGCCTGTCAACACTTTCCCATCAAAGTGTAAAGGATACCCAAGACCCCAGACCTCTCAGAGCAGTTAAGGGCAGATAATTGTTTCTGGGAGAGGGAGAGTCAGACTCATCAGTCATGGAGCCAAAGGTAAGTTGCCCATCCCACAGGTAACCACCTTCTTCCCATGCCCAGGCAAGCAACCCTAAATGAAATCGATGAGTTTTTTTTTTTTTTTTTTTTTTTAAAGCATGAAAGTAAGATGTGGACTATTTATGAAGAGGGAAGGTGCTAATGGGAGAGGGAAGAGGATAAGAGAGGGTAACAGTAGGAATAAGATCAAAATATATCATATAAATCATGAAAATGGAAAAATAAATATTTTACCCCCAAACAGAATAAATTTGATTATAAAAATATTCCATAATCATAAATAAGTTTTAGATGAAGTAGATTTACTTTAAATTTAACACTTCATAGAACATGTAAATGAGTTCAAAGCAGATAATACAAGAACAATGCATTTAAAACTAGCAAGTAAAGATGGTGACAAAACTCAGAAAAGAAATGAGAGAAATATAAACTAACAGTGCAAGAAAATTGTATTGGATACAATAAAACATATATAACTAAAGATTAGCAAGATAGTTAACATAAAGTAAAACTTAAGGGCTGGAGAGATGGCTTAGCAATTAAGATGCTTGCCTGCAAAACTTAACCACCTGAGTTCAATTCCCCAGTAACCACATAAAGATTCACAAAGTGGCACACCCATCTGGAGTTTCTTTGAAGGAGCTAGAGACCCTGGTATGCCCGTTCTCTCTCTTTTTCTCTCCTCATCTGTTTTTCTCTGTTTGAAAATAAGTAAAATAATAATGTTAAAACATAAACTAAACTTAAAAGAGCATACAACAATAATAGAGAAGATGCAGATGTAGTAATAAAATGGAAACCATAATTGGTAAAGTACATAACAGAAGACATAGAACAGAGAACAATGAAAAAGTTCTTCAGGAAATATTCTTGCAAGAACGTGCGTCCTTGTCATTCCCAGGGGTCATTGGCCATCGATGTCCCAGGAGCAGGAGGAGTTGGGGGGGAAGCAGGGTCCTAGAGCAGGTGAGTGCAATGGGCAATGAACCACCCAGGAAGCCATCTGATGGATAGAGCACTCTCATTTATTCAACAGGGGAGTGGGTTTATAAACACTTGAGAACACTTGAGAAGGCACATACAGACTATATGGTAATTGGATACATAGTTTATGGGTTGTTATCTAATTGGTTGAAAGGCAGAAGTGCAAGGAAGCTAGTGGCAGGAAAAGCTACATGACTTCAGAGTTGCGAGGGAGGAGCTGCAAGGGAGATAACAGAAATGGCGGGGAAAGCTGTGTGCCTTCAACCATATAAGGGTCTCTTGGGCAGCTCAAGGTCAGGAACTGTGGGGGGCAAAGCCTGGCTATGGAATGGTCAGGTGCTTTTTGAGATCAAGGGGGGGAGGGCCTCACCAGTTCTGCTCACTCTGGACAAAGACAGGGCACACTACAACCTTGCCAGAGGGCAGAGAGGGCCAGTCTCCATCACCAGAATGGGTTCCTGACGATAAGGCTAGCTGCAACTCCCACAGCCCAAGTCCTTGGCCATGTCCAACAGCCCAGGCCAGCTTCCTCACAGTCCCAGCCCACGTTTAGCAATGCCCAACAACAACCCCTTTGCTTTTAAAATGGGGCCGTATCATCTTGGGTAAGTATTTTCTGGCTTACTGCAGGTCCAGTTAGAGCCAGACCACGTATAAGGACCTGATGGGTCAAGATTTGTCTATATTGTTTGAGCCCTAATTTACACATGCAGGGATTTATGAATAAGAGTAGCAGCATGGTGTTTGACACTAATAATAGCCAAATGAAAAGCTGAGAAAGAAACTGTTTGGGAGATAATTTTTGCAATGTGCTCTCTAAGGCATCAAAAAATCCTTTAACTGCCTTAGCAGGATCACCAAAAGACAAGTGACTATGTGAAATAACATATTTCTTTTTGTAAACTTTGTAAATCTATGTTGAGATTATTATGATTCAAAATACCCCAAATATGATTTTCAACCTTCCACCATTCAGTAGTGGTCCCATTGTAGGATAAAGGAGTAATACATATGAATTGATAATTAGCATGACAGAACACCTGCATTTGAGCCACCAGATTGGCAACCTGTCTTCTTAAATACATAACAGCATCCTCTAGAATATCTAACCGGACTAACACCTTTTTATCAATATCTATCTGTGACAAAAGGGCTTGAGATACATTTTTAGCCAGTCCATTAACATGATCAGCTTTCTTCATCAATTGTGCCAGGGATACTGCTGCCGCGGTGGAAGAGGAGATGATGGTGATTGTAGCAATGATCCCCACAATTGGCCACTCTATGAATCTTCTTTTTTGTGTCATCAATTTGTTGAACTGCTAGAACACTTGAGCTCCGAAGCTGGAGTACCAGGGCTCAGTCATTTTGACTGGCATAATTAAGTAAGGAGGCCGCATGACAATAAAGACTACATTGGAGGAGTAATCTGCAGCTGTGCCTCTCTTAGAATTGATATAATTGGTGATAATACACTGGGCACAACTAAGATAATAAATTCCATTTTGGCGATTGACTCACCCAGGCCCAACTATGAAAAGGTAAGGGAGGGGCAGACACGTCCAAAACTTAAAATGATTCTCTTTTAGGGTGACTACTATTTTCCATAATTCTGGTTGAGGCTGCCCTTGGGGGCTCAAGATGGGTGGTATCTCTGATTGTTTGCCTTCCTGGGGACCCAATTGCAATCATAAGTTATATTTATTTTGGTATTCACCATCCAAAATTAATGGGTGGTTTGTGTACATTATAAAACATCCCTCATGATACCTATTGCTTGAAAAGCAGATAGGTGGCTCTGCTGTGAGAGAGGTCCAGTTAATTGATTTAGTTGCTTCTTGCAGGAATTCTAGGTCATAATTGGCAGTGCTTAGGGAAGCATTGGAAAATATCTTAGGTAGGGGTTCTTCCCAAAGAGCAGCCCTAGCTGGGGGGGGGGGTCAAGTACATAAACACAATATGCTTGTTGTGCCTGTGCAACTTTTAAGGTCAGGATAACAAGTAAGGATATAAATAGGGTCTCTTGCGATAGAGGCTGTTTTGAATTTTGCAACACCATGACTCCTTGTTGGCACAGGGCCTCAATTTGGCCCCAGGTTGGCAGTTCTTCCTCCTGGGGCCTGGGATGCTTCCATTTCAGCATCAGATGAGCCATCTCCTTGGTCAGTGAGATTGAATTGGACATCTCGAGCTGAGACCCAGAAAGGCCTGGGCTGGTCCTGTGAAATAAAAGCAAATCCTCTCCCCATATTTAGGAGGGGGTCTGGTCACTTCCATATTCCATCTAAAGGATTTTGCCATTACACCAGAATAGAGGGGGCAGCTACTGCTGTGTGCCAATGGAGGGAGATGGGGGATACTGGGAGTTTTTGTATATTGAAAATATTTTTTCTATTTGCCTTATAGCATAAGAAAGGAGAGCAGATCATTTTTATGAGAGATTTTTTGAGACAGGGTTTTAGATATATTAACCATGTGAGAGAATTAAATACTAATGAGCCAATTTTAGTCTCAAGATATAGTTAAAACATTGACAAATAGAGGAAGTTAACTAACTTGGTTGAGTACTCTAAATTCAGTCTTTCATAACCATTATCATGGCCAGATTAACATCAACAAGTTAAAGTTTTAAGTTTACAACCTGAATACCACAGTAACCTGCTGTCAGCCAGGGCCATGCTTCGTTAGTGTGATGTAAGCCCTAGGTTAATAATCATTTCATTATATCTCAAGAAGTCTGTAATCTGATTATTTTGTCTTTAACCTTCTCTTTAAGTTTACTCATACCTTCATCCACATACTTTACTCATAACGTCATCTACATACTTTTTCCTTACAATCTATGTAACCACTCTGTAACAATCATTTTCATCAAACAGTTACCAACATTTAAAGTTTCCTCTCTGGTTTATCTTTCTTAATCAGTTCATCTCATTACTACCAGCAAAAACTTTCATTGTCCTTACCATAAGACTTTTTAATAAAAGGCCTTTTGAAATAACTTCTTAAAAATATTTTATGTTGATTTATTTATTTGAGACACAGAGAGGGGAAGAGAGGGAGAGAGGAGAGGGAATGGGCATGCCAGGGCCTATAGCCACTGTAAACAAATTCCAGTTACATGTGCCACCATGTGCAGCTGCTTATGTGGGACCTGGAGAATCGAACCAGGGTCCTTAGGCTTCAGAGGCATGCACCTTAACCACTAAGCCATCTCTTCAGCCCTGAAATAACTTTTTTATAAAATAGTGGACCAGACTTGACTTCTGAAACACATTTTTTAAATATGAAAGTAGATTCAAACATTATTAGAAATTTTCTTACAAATTTAGTATCGAGCACATTTAAATTTAAACATAAATCTTGAGACTATTTTTTTGTTAGTAGTCCCAGGGAAGCATAGAGAGACAAAGTAAACTTAAAACAGTTGCAAATTCTTATAAGAAGTCCACATCTATTCACAGCAATTTGGCATTCACCCAATATGCTATTGGGGCCAGGATCTTGAGTTTTCATATGCTTGCAGGCCTCAGGCTCTGCAAACCAGAGAAGCCAAGAAAGAGCTTTTTTTTTCTTCTTCTTCTTCTAAATTCCAGGGAGGGTTTTGGACTTCCCTCAGGCTACCAGGCAGCTTTTTGATCTTGTCATTTTACAACTCTTTAAGAGTAGGAGACTCTTGCTTATTTTTTTAAATCCACCATCTCCTTGTCTACCATGCTGGGCGGGTGTGTTTGGAAGGTGTCAGGCGGCCTGTGCCTGAGCCCCTGTTTTCAGCCATGGCCCCCAGAGCCTGGGTCATGAACCCAGTGGCAGGGTGTGGAAGAGGGGCCTTTCTTCCCACAGCAGCATCTAGGGCAGACTGTTTTTGGTAGGGGGGCTTTGGAATTCAGTGGGGGGCTCTGGGATATTCCCCTTTCCAATGTCCATCCTCCCTGCAATTAAAACATTTTCCTTTAGTTTTTAGGGCTGCTGAAAAGGCCTGGGCTAAAGAGGCAGCCTTGTATGAGGCAGTCCCAAAGTCCTGGGTGGCAACTATCCATTTATCATAATGCTCATCTTTGAGCCCTTGACAGGCTGTCCTGCACTCGGAGGTCTTTCCCTCCCATACAGTACTTTTGAGGAGGAGGTCCCTGGCGTAGGGTTGGGGATTTTTTTTTTTTCTAAATTGGTCCTTATTTTTAAAATGAAATCAGAAAGCATTTCTTCTGGGTTTTGGTGAAGAAACAGGAGGGAGGAGGTATTGTCTTGGGAATTGGAGGGTGGGGTTAGTCTATCCAAAGCCTGGAGGGTGCAAAGGTGGACCTGGTCATAGAACCCTAGGGGTTGTTTGGCTTGTTCAACCCCAGTGGAGAAACTGCCTTGTCCAAACATTTCATTAAAGCCCCTGGGGACATTTTGTTGATTTTGGTTTCTTTTTATCTGTTGGCGGCATTCATCTCTGTAGAGAGTCCCCCATTGGAGAAATAAGGGGTATGCAGTTACAGTGACAAATATCTTGCCAGTCTTGGGGATGGGTGTTAAGAAAGCCCTGTAGGCTCTGGAGCAGGGATTTAGTCCAAGGTGCAGGGATCCCATCTTCTCTGACTGCTATCCTGAGTTCCTTAAGGTGATCGGCCTGATATGGAGACCAGTGTAAGGGTCAGGGGTCTGGCTCAAGTTAGTTGGAGATTAACAGGAAAGGCTGTGACTTCTTGAATGTAAACAGCCCTGTTGTTATCTCTAGTTTCACAGAGGTGTTGGGTGGAGGTCCTTTTGGGAAACCTCTGATTAGGGGAATTCATCATGTTAGGGTTTTTCTGTTCCAGTAGGACGTGTTCAAGGGGGAAGCTAAGATCAGGGGTGGATATGGTGGTAGGGGTGGATAGAGGGGAGTGGCTGTGCTGCCTGGAGTGACCCTTTTTTCAATTTTTCCTTTTCCTTTTTCTAAGGAGCTGAGATCTTTTCCTTTTTCTAAGGAGCTGCGATCCACCACTGGGCAGTCCTCAGCATTGTTCTCATCAGAGTCATTGAATGACTTGGGTGCAGAAGCATTTCTTGAGGGGCTTATACATTGTTTAGTGGCAGCACTAATGGGAAGAAAAGAGAGGAAGTTCCCCTCTTGGATTTCCCATCTTCTGGCTAGATATTCTGTGGTAGTTTGAATATATGTGGCCCAATAAATCAGTGTTTTATTAGTTATAGTTTGCATCTTCAATGACCTTGCTAGAGGCAATGTCACTGGGGGCTAGTCTTAAGGTGTGGGTTTGAGATTCCATTGTAAAGATATGCAAATGTGCCTAGCAGGAGTTCCTGAAGTGTGCTGGGTGACCTTTTGGCTGTAGTTTTTTGCTCTGTGTGCTTTGGTGGCTGGTTGGCTTTTTCTCTCTTGCTTGGCCCTGTGAAAGCAGGCTGCTTCTTCTGCCAGTATGGAACTTCCCCTGGATCTGTAAGCTTCAATAAATATCCCTTCCTCCATAACTGTGCCTGGTCTGGAAGTTCATCTCAGCGAACCTGAAGCTGTCTGCTACATATGCTATATGGGTCCATGTGTCTGGGTTATAGAGGTCCCCAGAAACCATCCAAGGGGCTATTTGAAGGATTTCTTCCCAAAACGAATTGGCCTCTTTCTGAGAGAGCCTTATGCCCCTAATTTTAAGAAATGTCCTCAATCCGCTGATATTGGATTTCTTTTGATAGGAGGTAGTGTTTCCCATGATAGAGAAAGACCAGAAATGCCAAGACCAGAGGTCAATGTTCCTGGGGTGCTATGGCACCATGGGGGATTCCCCAAAGGTCTAGATGCAAGCCTGTCCACAAGTTTAAGAGATTGGAGATCGCCCTAGAGGCCTTTACTGGTTGCTGCATTACCAGTTTGTTGATCGTGAAGAGAAATAGATAGGAGGTTGTTGCCAACGCCCAAGTGGGCAGTTGGGGGTTTGAACAGTGAGCTAGCAGCCTTCAGTCAATACTGGAGTGTAGTCCAGGCCAAATGACGTCAATTGCCCTTTCACTTTTTCAGTCCCACATGATGACAAGAACCAAAAGTAAAGAAGGAAAAGGAGAAAATAGCTTCCCTCTGATGGAGGAAAGAGAGACCTGCCTCTCTCTGATGGAGAAAGGAGCTGCCTTCCTCTAATGGAGGAAGGAGAAACTGAAATTTGGCAGCCCTCGATGGGGAGGCGGCCACAGGGGGCTGTTAACCCCAAGGAAGGATGTCCTTCACGGGGGAACTCACCTATTAAACATGTGTCCAGAGGGTCCTTGTTCGGGTGCCAGCTGTGGGTCCTCACCATTCCCAGGGGTCATTGGAAACTGACATCCTGGGCACAGGAGGAATTCCCCTGGAGCAGGTGAGTGCATTGACAGCGTTCTCTCATTTTTTCAAAAGGGGAGTGGGTTTATAAACACTTGAGAAAGGTTGAGAAGGCACATACAGACTATATGGCACTTGGATACATAGTTTATGGGTTGTTATCTAATTGGTTGAAAGGCAGAAATGCAAGGGAGATCCTGGAGCAGGTGAAGTGCAAGGAGATACACATGGCAGGGAAAGCTTGAACCACAAGGTCAAGAACTGTGGGGGAAGGGCAAAGCCTGACTTATAGGATGGTCAGAGCTTTTGAGAGCAAGAATGGGGGAGGGCCTTGCCAGTTCTGCCCACTCTGGGCAAAGACAGGGCACACTACAACCTTGCCTGAGGGCATTTATTCAAAAGCCCAAGGTCCTTGGCCAGCCCAGACCAGGGTTTTAGCATAAACAAGAATAATACTTGAGAAAAGATATTACATAGGAAAGGTATTCAACTTTTACATAAAGAATTTAATGGTATAAAATTATGCTAAAAACATGTTAACAGGAAAAGCTTTTCCAAACTGCCAGACAATACTCATACTACAAGATTTAAAATACCATATGGACAGTTATCTAGATGAACTGACCAGTTGGAAAGGGAGAAATGCAGATCCAGGGAAGGGAGATAGTGGTGAAGAAAAGAAAGCCAACCAGCCACCACAGCACACAGAGCAAAACTATCACACAGCACACTTCAGAACTCCTGCTAGGCACATTTGCATATCTTTACAATGGAATCTCAAACCATCACCACACCTTAAGACTGCAAGGACCTTGCCTCTAGATAATACACATGGCACTGAATATATTGGGGAAATATTCAAACTACCACATTCCGTGACTTCAGCTATCACATAAATTGTACTCAGTCCAATTTCAAAGGTTCTCTCTTGATCAACTTAAGATAGTGATTACTGTAAAATCAAACAAGTTAAATACTTTCAACATGTAAAGGCACAGAGTAAACATTTTTAACTGGTCAAGAACTAAAACAATGCAAACTCAACCACCATCAGGTCAAAACTTCTGCAGTTCAAGTTCAATATAACCAGACTTATAGGTCTCCATGGTTTCAGAGCTGGGCAGAGAGCAAGAAAACTGGGGCACTCCATGGGCCCTTTTGCACAGTCCTGGTATATCAAAAACATCTTCAGCTCCAAAAACCAGGGTCCATCTTCCAAAGGCTCTTCAACCTGCCCTGAGGGCTTCATGCCCTGCCTCAGGGCCAGCTCCTGGAACCATCAACTCAGAGTTTTCATGTTCCCTAAAGATAAGGACAGCTGCAGGGACAAAATAAACCACAGCCCCTTCTCCAGGCTCTTCCCAAGAGTTTGCATTTCCAACAGCTTTCCTCAGGCATCCTCTCATTGTTTTAATGCCCAAGTTTAGCCACCTTCCTTCCACAAGAAGATTGCTAATGTTCAAAATCAAATATAACCAAGATATTACATTTAGCTTGCTTCAGGTTTTCAACTTTTCTTAAAAAGAATTTAATGGTCCATAAAAACCTTATGCTGGAAAAATGTAGCATCCCTTAACAGGAAAAAAGTCCTCTTCTTTCCAAACCCTGCTCAGACAATACCTCATACTTCAAGAGTCTGCATTAAAATACTCAAACTCTCATCAGAATAGTCCATAAAACTTGGCTTACCACTCCAGAAGGCACCTTCAGTTGCATGCCCATTCCTCCAAAACAAAGGTTGCAAAAGACGCATCCACACTCCTCGGTAGGCAGACAGCTGGTTGATGAACTTCCAGACCAGGCAGGGAGGAAGGGATCATTTATGAGATCAAGGAAGTTCCAGCCTGAGACTGGCCTTCACATGGCCAAGCAGAGAGCAGAAAGCCAACCAGCCACCACAGCACACAGAGCAAAACTACAGAAAAGGTCACACAGCACACTTCAGCCACATTTGGGAATCTCAAACCATCAAGACCCCCCAGTGACCTTGCCTCTAGCACAAATGCAAACTATAACTAATAAAACACTGAATATATTGGGGACATATATTCAATTGAACCATAGATATGTCTTTAAAGTCAGGAGGCTGATGTAGGAGGATCACTGTGAGTTCAAGTCCAGCCTGAGACTACATGGTGAATTCCAGTTCAGCCCAGGCTAGATCAAGACCCTACCCCCCCCCACACACATATATGTGCATAATTGAACCATAGATAAAAGTGTAAGTACCAAATAGTTTCAGTTTGGGATCTAGAAAGTTGCTATGTGTTCACCTTGAAAAGAATTCCTTGCCAACAAAATCCTTCAAGCAAGAGATAAAATATATAATCAAGGAATAAGAAGTCATAGAAATTGAGCTAGTAAATTTAATTAAATCTATTAATATAACTATTAAAATCATAGTAAACACAGTAAAGTGTAAGTCTGTCTTAAGTTAAATAATGCATACAGAAATACATTATAATACTTTCTCATATATTTAGTAAAATTAGGAAACTAGGGGCATGAGGGAAATCATAGGGATGATAATATTTTGTTCATATAACAGATGATTTAATTGACACCTTGTAGATTTGAATATGTGGTTTAAGCATTAATACATCTCTAAATTATTCACAATATTTTCTTTTCCATCTACAAGGGTTTATTTTAAATAAAACAATGGCTCTTAGAATAAAGACATTGTTATCTAAATTCCAGTAGTGAGAGTTTTTCAACTCCTTAGACAGAGAGTTTTTTTTTTTTTTTTCCGAAAATATAAAAAGTACAGTCTAAATTTCAAGACCTCCCTGTAGCAACTTTATTTTAATAATGAATAAAACCCATGGGGGAAACATATCAAAAGAAAATCAAACAACTTCATCGGCACGCAGAGCTCATTTGTACGTCCTTTTACTGTGTTGTGTAGCAAATCTGTAAGACTAAACCCAAGAACTGGGCACTAAATGTAATTCTGTAGTCAGTACACTGGAAGCCCTAATGAGGCCCAACACAAATGCCTGCCATCTTGCATTCCAGGGTTCCTGCTGGGATGACATTCTTTGCATTTTGTTAATTTGTGTTATGTTATACAATGTTTTGCTAATGAGTGCAATAAATGTATCTGCATGGTAAAAACCAAACCAAAAATTGTTAAATCTTTAATTATTTAAAGCAGTACTGTACATGAAAGAAGGGCCACATTTTCAAGAAAACCCACAATGCTGATGGGTTTTTAAACAAATTGTAAATATTCCTTTTAGGATGAATCAAGAAAATCAGAACATTGTGTAAGAAGCTTGAGAATGTTATATTGATACCAAAACTGAAATATTTTTATGTGAATAAAAAAAAACATAAGTTCATGGCTGGAAAGATGGCTTAGCAGTTAAGGCACTTGCCTGCAAAGCCAAAGGACCCAGGTTTGACTCCCCTGGACCCATGTAAGCCAGATGCACAAGGGGGCGCACACATTTGGAGTTGGTTTGAAGTGGCTAGAGGCCCTGGCATGTCCATTCTCTCTCTCTCTGCTTAGATCTGTATCTCTCTCTCTCTCAAATAAATAAATAAAAATAAAAACAAATTAAAAAAAACATAGATTCAAAGAAATTAAGATAATTTGCCTCTTCAACGTCCGTTAATTGAATTGTGTACAATGAAGCATGGGTGCAATAGCTGGCAGTCAAGATGTAGCATGTACATTTGGGTGAACAATAGTTAATATACTAATACTCAAATAGATCACATGCATTTACCATTTCTCACTTCATTTATGTTTAACAGTGATTTTTAAAAATTACATAGAAAAAGAAAAAAAAAGCCAGGTGAGGTAACACACGGGTGGTTGAGGTAGGAAGATCACTATGAGTTCAAGGTCAGCCTAAGACAACACAGTGAATTCCAGCCCAGTCTTCCTGAGGAAGCAAGACCCTTCCTCCAAAAAACCAAAAAAAAAAAAAAAAATAAGTTATTAAGATAAAAGTCATTTAAGTCACAAGGTGCAGTACTCAGCTTCCGTTGCTGGGATGACCTCCAGACCAGACGCAGTTATGGAGGAAGGGATTCATAGAAGATAAAGGGAAAACTCCATAATGGCAGAAGAAGCTGGCCTTCTTTCATAGGTCCAAACAGAGAGAGAGAGAGAGAGAGCCATCACAAACAACAAGCAAGCACACTTAGGAACTTCTCCCAAATCTCAGGCACTTTGCATATCTTTAGATTGGAATTCCAAATTCACCCCCACCCTTTAGGGCTGGACCCTAGGATCCACCCACAGTGACACCTCCTTCAGACAAGTGGCTGCAGATCTAAATTACAAACTTAATAAAATCCTGAATATACTGGGGCCATCCTGTCAAACTACCACACAAGGGATAAGAAATTTAGATGTTATTTAATGAGTGAAATAATTCTGAGCATGTCATTTCCTAGGATAAAAATTATGCTTTTAAAAATATTTTCCTTCTTCATTATGGATATATGTATGTGTGTGTGAATAACATATCTAACTATGAATCTGTATTTTCCTGTGTTACAGCATTCATGAACATGATTGTTCATATATGAAGTGATCTTAGCTTGCCTAGTCATATGTAAATAGAACTACCTACAGAAAAAAAAAACAATTCTTTTCTTGTTGGGATACAACTTTGTTTTCAAGCTATGTGGAAAGGTGGTAAACATACCAATAACAATTTTTAAAAATATTTTATTTTTATTTATTTATTCAAAAGAGAGAGAGAGAGGAGAGAGAGAGAGAGAGAGAGAGAGAGAGAATGGGCACACCAGGGCCTCCAGCCACTGCTAATGAACTCCAGATGCATATACCCCTTGTGCATCTAGCTTACGTGGGTCCTGGAGAAATAAATCTGGGCCCTTTGGTTTTGTAAGCAAGCATCTTAACTGCTAAACCATCTTTCCAGCTTACCAATGATAACTCTAGGTGGTCATTGGTGATGCTAAATCATCATTATTAATTTGATCAGATTTAGCAACTCCATGGAAACATACCTTTGGGTGTGTCTATGAAGATGTTTCCAGAAATGTTTAACTGAAGAGGGAAGATCCAGCTAATTTTGGGTGGCACCACTCAATGGGCTGAGATTATGGTTTGAGTGAAAAGGAAAAAGACTGATTAACATTTTTTCTCTCTCTGCTTTCTGTGAGCAGCTACCTCATGCCCCTTCTAGCATGCCTTGTCTACCATGATGGACTAGCATCCCCTCTCCCTCAAATTGTCAAACAAAGCCTTCCTTCACTAAATTGCTTCTTGTCACAGCTATAAGAAACGTGGCTAATATACCATGTCATTACCCATATAGCAGCACTTCTGAGTGTTAATGCAAAAGACATTTTGTTGATTGAGAACCCGTAAAATTTACTAATCATCGTCAGACAAATTAGTATTTGTTGTATTTCTATCTAAGCACACACGGAAGCTAGGGAATTGTAAGAGTTCATTTTCTTATAATTGAATAAATGAAATAAAAAGCTATGTTGACAAACCTTATGAAGATATTTACCTGTAGCTCAAAGTAAAGATAAATATTTGAGTGCTTCATCTCAGGAGTATAAAAGTGATTATTTTAGATTTAATTTAAATATTGTCATCACACTATTTGGAAAAATGCATTGAAAATGAGAACTGTTAGTCTCAAATGTTCTTTGTTAGTATTAGATAAAATTTCAAGATATTAAACATCAACATCAGAGTAATTAGACAACAAACATATGTGATTTTATTTCAACTTCCTGTACTTCCTGTCACTCCATTATAAGGCCCTATTAATCAGAAGAGGGCAGACAGGGTTCAATAAACCAGCACATCACATATGAAACCGGAATCATCAACACCATCAGTTTTTATTTTTAATCTTTGTGTCTATGTATAGTGTATTTGTGTGTGTGTGTGTGTGTGTGTGTGTGTGTGTTACATAGGCTGTCATTGGACAACCCTAAGTGTCAGTCCTCATCTTGCACATTGTTCGAGATAGGGTCTCTGTTATTTACTGATGTGCCTTCTTCAAATGAACTGGCCTGTGAACATCTAGAATTCTCCAGTCCTCCCTATCTTCTTGCTATAGAAGGACTAAGAATACAGCTTTTATGTGGGCTCTGGGGATCCAAACTCATGTACTCATACTTTAGTAGCAAACACTTTACCCACTGGGTTTTAAATAAAGTTTCATTGGCAGACAATCACATCTATTCTGTATGCCTGGCTGCATTTCACATGATGGTGGAAAAATAAGTTGTGTAACTGCTTCTGAGATCTTATTGCCTATGCAGTTTAAATACTTATCACCTGTCTTTTTTCAGGAAATGTTTCTTGGTTTAGACTATGTTACATTCATTAAAAAAGTCCAAATTGTTGTTGTGTCTGAACACAAAAACATTTATTTTACTCATGCTATATGACTTATATGCACAGACACGATCTTTAATGACAGGGTGCCAGGTTGATACAGGTTGTATCTTTATTCACACATCCAAGGCTGTGAAACTCAAAGACTTCTCCATAGAAGTCATTAATTCTACTCAGGTTTCTTTGACCAAAGTAAGCTGCTTTGACTTCTACTTAGCAAGAAAATGAAATCCTGCTTTGTCTCTGGAAGGACAACTTGAATATTTGTGAATGGTTGTAACAAATATGGTGGAAAAAATAACTGTGTAATTTAAAGGCTACTTATGACAAGCTTAAATTAATGAGGTAGCAAAATCTGTCCTAGAAGGCTAAGCATAAAACACATGTTTATGATAAAACTATAATGTGTGTAGCAGCCATAAAATAAAAGCTATTATTCACTGTGCAAGCAGAAGATTTAAATGTATCTATAACATATATTTATAAGAAGATAATATCACATATCAATTATTAATGTCCATCTGCTATGATTTTACAATCTATACTGTAAATTATAAAGAGGTGGTTAAAGATGTTGCATGAATATTTAAACCATGTGGTGGGCATTGCTATTTCATAATTGCTTAAAACTTTAATGCAGCCTGGAATAGTTTTCTAGATCTACATAGTGTGTTGTGAGTAACAAGCTAGACAAAAGTTAGTCTAGTTATTAATTCTTAGAATCATACATTTTAATGTCCTGAAAATTTGCAGTGTCATTACTGGAGTGAATATAACAGTCTACAATGTTTTAAAACACAAGGAAACCAATCAATTCTGTTAAATTTTATACATAATTTTAAAGCACAAAGACAAAGCTGATTACTATATAAAATCACATGCATTACCTCTGTCCATCAGTAAATTGTCAAAATGAATAATGAGAGGAGGACTGTTTATGTTAGCTGTTTACTTCATTCAAAAGCAAACATTATGTTGGAGTACATTGCTACATTACATCACTTCAAAGAAAATCTCTATAAAGTGATTTTTCTATCTTACCCCCTGATTACTGTGGAAAGCCTCTGATCACTTTATTCGTTCTCATATATATCTTGAAGGATATTTTGAGTTAGATTTGTGACTTGACTTGTCACTTTCAAAAATAAAAATCCTCCTGACACTTGCAGTTACAAAAATGTCTTATTTTATAACTATTTTTTCTAGTTCCACGTGAAACTAGAAATTTAAGCTTCATAGGAAATTAGCATCTGTACAGTTAGCATGTGTTTCAGGCTGAACATGTAAGATTTTGGATTGAAAAAATTTTCCATTTTAGCTTTACTTTGATCCTCTCCCCACACCTAGTTTGCCTCTGTCTCTTCAGGATTACAGGCTGGGTCAGGTAGACAGGAGATGTTAGGGACAGGAAAAAGTTCACTAGAACTGTTCGCAAATAAACTATTCTTAGGACCTACAGACATCCCCCACAAGAATGCACTCAAACTTCTGTGATGTGCATGCTTCATCCCTGCTCATGAGACATCATGCCCTACACTTCAGGTATCTGTCCTTTCAGGGCAGGGGAATATCATCATTCCACTAATTCCTCTTAGACTGTAAAAATGACTTCATCCTGGATCTTTCTCTTACAGGCCTACTTTTATGCTGCAAGGAACAGTCATGTACCTTTCTCCCAACATGTGCCAGGCTGTTTCTAGCCAACCTCTTGTAATATGATGTTTCTGATATATTTAAGACAACAAGTTTGTGCCCTAGACTCTGGGGAACACTTAACAATCATTTCAGTAGTGTTCATGAAATTCTTCTCACGGGCTTAAATTGAAAAGAAAGAGCTCTTTTCCAAGCCCTCTTCTCTCCAAATACCCTGTTTTACGCTTTCATAGGGATGACAGACAGGTTGATGGAAATATTCTTCTTGGTCTACTCCTTGAGCACATCTTGCTCCAGTTGCCTAGCAAGTTGCCTGGATAGCTTGTCTGAGTAGCAAACACTTCTGATTTGGTCTAAGTGGTATGCAGCCTCCAATAATATGAAAAGAGTCTCACATTAACATCTGTGTAGTTAGTATAAGTGTATTCCCATTATGTTTGATTACATTACACAAAAGGAGTCCTGAAAAAGTGCTTCCTCCATATACATTAATAATTAGAAAAAATGCAACTAAATTGCAATGAATTACAGAAAAAATTGGGGAAGAATAATTATAATGCTACACTTAGATATTTAGATATCAAAATACTCTTTGCAGATAGTTGGAAATAGGATTATTTAAGAATGAGCATAAATGAACATAGAACAAATGGAAGATGTAGAATGCTAAAGGTGCAGAATATTCCAAGTACACAGGGTCAAGAACTTGGTGCACTAAAGTACAAGAAGATGGCTGGCATTACTGGGAGAATAATGACGGAAAAAGAAAGTAATAATATTAAAATAATCTTTATTTAATAACAACTAATTTGTGCATGACAATTTGGCAAACACTTTACTTAGATTCTGTTTTAATCTTGCAAGATTTACCTCAACTATATTATAAGATCAAATTAATTTTATAGATGAGAAAAAGAAAGCATAGAGTGGTTTAGTGATATATAATGACAGGATCCTCTGACTTTAATGAAAACTTCAATGTTATAGTAGTACATAAATCTAACCAGCTCTTTACCCCAATATAAAATATTAATATAAAATTTTATTAATATAAAATAGAGATAATAGTGAGAATAGCTAATAAACAATACCTCCTATATAGGATGGCCAAATTCTCCATACTAGTTTCTCTTTATCCCAGAACTGAGACAGTAGTAGTTTCTTTTAGTAAACAGGACACAAAACCTGAGATGAACACTTAGTCTATCAGGTCTTTCTTTTTTGGAGGGGGTATGCATTACAGGAAGCAAGAGCGAGAGGGCAGGAAGAATGAAGCAGAGAGGGAGGGAAGGAGGGGCAAAAAAAAAAAAATTCAGGCTACTAATGTCACTGCTGTGGGAAACAGCATTTGATATGGCAATAATACTCAGAGTGCAGAATGGCTTCCAGAATTGCTGTCCCAAAGGTCAAAAGCCAACGCAGTGTTTCTCCAGGTGCAAGCCGAAGACCACTCTCTTTTCCCAGAATGCTTTTTCACCGTCCATGACAAGTTCTGAAAGCCAGACTCAAGTTTGAGAATCTCATAGTAATTTTGCATCGCTGTGACATTTAACTGTGAGATATTACAGAGGTGAAAATATTGGTCCCCTGTGATGGAAACATAAAGAAAACAAATATATTGAGGAAGGAAACTAGTTCTCCATCATAGAGTGTGAGACATTCAGCTGGAATTTTACCTGTTCCTCTTCCTGGGGGCAGAGCGTACCCAAGCGTTGATTGATGAGCTCTGTGCACACAAGCCGCAATCTTGAAGAGGTAATGCGGTAAGAAATAGAGCCACACCAACCTGAGTTGAGAAGCTTTCTGTTCCGGGAGTTGGAACTCACATGGAATTATCCAAACAGCTTATTGGCTAAAGTGAAAAGTTGAGGGAGGTGATGATTCATGAGTGCCTTATGATAGACGCTGCCTGAGTTTCTCCGATGGCACTAAGGAAATTAGTCGCAACCTTCTCTTACAAGCACACTGAACAACGACAAACATGATTCAACAAAGAAGCCCTGGATCTGTGGCGCTGGTGTTGGGCTCTGGCGGCCATTCATCCACTCTAGTCCCAGTTCCAGGAAACATGACAGGCAAGTGCCCCACCTTATTCAGCTTTCCTTTTTCCATTGCTGCTTTCCTTTGTTGACACGGGAAGGATCATCCATCTTCCTTGTGGTTGTGTTAGTGGTGACTTCATTCTGGAAGTAGCAGCAATGACATCGTTCTGACCCCAAAAACTCACTGACCATAAGAGCGGCATAGAGGTTCGGAGTCCCCAAGGTTCCTGATTCTGGAAGAAACAGTGAGTCCCTAAGAGGTTTGGATATTGAGATAGTGCTGATGTCATTTCTGAAAACTCCCCTGAGTTTTTTGTTTGTTTGTTTCTTCAGCCTTCCCAACAATTCTATTAGCCATTTCATGCTGGGATAAAGTCTTTTCTATTTAAATTACTAAGAGTCGATTATGTTTTCTGCAACTAATTCATGACTATATAATTTAATTTTTTGGTTTCAGAGAAGACAAGTCATTTCTTTTTTTGAGTGTTAATTATTATTATTATTATTGGTTTCAGAGAATACAAGTCATTTCTTTTTTTGAGTGTTAATTATTATTATTATTATTATTATTATTATTATTATTATTATAAACAAGATGTTTTGTATGGATACATCATGTGTTGGTACCTTCATTTCCCTTGTCCCTGCCCCCATTCTGTTGGGGACGCTTCTCAGTGGGGTCTCAGTTATTCCCCACGGGGTTGTGGTTTATGCATTGTGGGATCAATAGTCAGCTATTTTGCAGGAGATGGAAAGCCTTTGGGGTTGATGTCTCAGCCTGTCCCCTGTTTTGCAAAATTCCCTGAGCCATGGTGGGTGAGTTTTAAGTGTACTTCAATGATGAGCTCTGGATACCTGCTTTGGTAAGTGTTGAGTATCCTCAGGGTCTGTCTCCTACACCCTGGTGCTGATTATCAGGAAGCAACACTCTTTCTCATATCCCCAATTCATCTTTGACTTCAGTTGTGGCTAGGCTGAAGTGCCAGGGGTAGTTTATCTCTTCCAGTCTTGCGACCTACTGAAAAAGAACAGTTTCTACAATGGAGAGTGAAGTCAACATATTTTACATGGGATAAGCATTATTATTTTAGGGAGAATTTGATATATGTAACCCCTCTTTTAGCCAAAGACTAGTGAGAGCTTGACACTGGAGAACAAAATCTTTGTCTCCATAGGATTCTGATCTGGATCCCAATTCCAGATATGGGTTCCTTTACACTATGAGGCTCTCTTAGCCAATCAGAAAGCTATTGGTTACCCACTGATGCTGTGTGCCACAATTGCATTGGTGTGCACATCTTGCCAGGGTGTTTGTTTCTGGGTAGCTTAGACCTCTGGTTGCTTATACTGTTGTTGGCCATTTTCTCCCAGTAGCCTATGTAGTACTTTCCAGCACTAGACAGGCTAACTGTCTGGGGACTGGCTTTCTTCTGAATTCCAGCCAGGTCTCTCCACGCTCTGTGTTAGCAGTATATGGTGACTTCAGCAATAGGGTCTTAGCTTTTGCCTCAGGCAGGTAATCAAGTGCTTTGACAGAAAGCTGTCTTGACTTGGGGACCTCACAGGTCTCTCTGATCAGCAGGTCAATGTGGGTAGCAACCAACCTTTGGTACTGGGAGTTACAGGTCAGAGCAGAAAAAAAAAAATTTTCTTTTAAGCTTAGGCTTCATCCCAGTCTTACCAGAGCCCTACTTTTCAGGTGTTTCTCCCCTTACTCCTTTTAAGGGTTATATCTCCAAGGATAAAGGTTTCCATGGTATCAGCTCATTTTGAATTTAAATTGTGTTTGTTTTTCCCCTTCCCCTTTCACTGCCCCAAACCCTTCCATCCCTTTTGGCTGGGCCTAGAGTTGCCTATCAGTTGCCAACTTGAGCAGGTCCCGGTTAGGAATTGCAGATAGGTGATAACATGTGGTGTGTATCTTTCTGCGATTGTGAGTTGATTGAGTATGATCTGTTCCAAGTCTGTCCATTTTTCTACAAATCTCATTGTATCATTTTTTTTTCTTATGGCTAAGTAGAATTCTACTGTGCAACTGTACCACAACTTCATTATCCATTCATGAAATGATGAGCATCTGGGTTGATTCCAGTTCTTAGCTATAATGAATTGAGCAGCTATAAACATGGTTGAGCTAATGTTTCTGCATTGATGCATGGAGCATTTAGGATAAATGCCCAGGAAGGGAATAACGGGGTCAGTTGCTAGCTCTATGTTCATCCTTTTCAGGAATCTCCAAATTGATTTCCATAGTGGTTGTACAAGTTTACATTCCCACCAACAGTGAATAAGGGTCCCTCTTTCCCCACATCCTCGCCAGCATTTGTCCTTGTTAGATTTTTTTAATGATTGCCATCCATACTGGAGTAAGGTGGAATCTCATAGTTGTTTTAATTTGCATTTCCCTAATGGTTAGGGATTTTGAACATTTTCATAAATGTGTTAGACATTTATATTTCTTCCTCTGAGAACTCCCTATTCAGTCCTCTACCAGACTTTTGGAGTGAGTTGTTTGATTTTTTTTATTGTTTAGTCTTTTAATTTTTTGAGTTCTTTGTAGATTTTAGATCTAGACCTTTGTCAGTGGTATAGCTGGCGAAGATTTTCTCCCATTCAGTGAGTAGTCTATTGGTTCTGCATATGGGGTATTTGTCTGTGAGAAAGCTTTTTAGCTTCATGAGATCCTATTGGTGGAGTGATTGTTTAATTTCCTGGCCTACTGGGGTTTTGCTCAGAAAGTTTTCCCCCACTCCTATATCATGCAGAGTGCCTCCTGTTTTTTCTTCCAATAGGAGAAGAGGTTCAGGAATTATATTGAGGTCTTTAATCCATTTGTACTTGATTTCTGTGTATGGTAAAATGAGTGGGTCTAGATTAATTTTTCTGCATATAGTGATCCAATTTGTTCAACACCATTTGTTGAAGATGCTGTCTTTTCTCCAGTCTGCATTTCTCAAAGATCAAATAGCTGTAGTTACTTGACCTAAGGTCCAGGTCTTCTGTGTGTTTGTAATATAGCTTCAGATTTCGTATGGTGATACCTCCAGAGATTTTTTTTTTTTTTTTTTTTGCTGAGGATATGTTTGTATATCTGAGGCCTGCTGCCATTCCATATGAATTTTGACATCATTTTTTCTATCTCTGCAAAGAATGATGCTGGGATTTTTATTTTTATTGCATTAAATCTGTATATTACTTTTGGTAGAATTGCCATTTTCACAATATTAATTCTACCTATCCAGGAGCATGAGAGGTCTTTCCATCTTTTCAAGATCTCCTTAATTTCTTTCTTGAGTGTTTTTATATATTCATTTTATAAGTCTTTCACATCCTTGGTTAGTGTTATTCCAAGGTATTTAATTGTTTTTGTTGCTCTTGAAAATGGAACAGCCTCACTGATTTCTTTCTCTGTTTATTTTTCCTTTCATATAGAAAGGGTACTGATTTTTATGCACTTATTTTGTATCCCACCACTTTACTGAAGGAATTTGTTACCTTTAGAACTTTTGAGATGGAGACTTTTGAGTCACTTATATGTAGGATCATGTCATCTGCAAATAGAGCTAACTGACTTCTTATTTCCAATATGAATCCCTTTTATTTCTTTCTCCTGTCTTATTGCTTGGGCTAGGACTTCTAGTACTATGTTGCAGAGCAGTGGTGAGAGTGGGTACCCCTGTCTTGCTCCTGATCTCAATGGAAACTCCTAGAGTCTTTCCCCATTAAGTATTATTTGGGCTGTGGGTGCTCTGTATGTAGTCTTTATTGTGTTGAGATGTAAACCCTCCATGCCTATTTTTCCAGTGTTTTGGTCATGAAGTGGTGTTGTATTTTGTCAAAGGCCTTCTCTGTATCAATTGAGATGATCATGTGGTTTTTATGGTTCAGTTTATTTATGTGGTGTATTACGTTGATTGATTTCCATGTTGGACCATCCCTGCATCCCTGGGATGAAGTCCACTTGATCAGGGTAGATAATGTTTTTGATGTGTTGTTGAATTTGGTTAGTAAGGATTTTGTTCAGGATCTTTGCATCTAAAATCATAAGGGATATAGGCTTATAGTTTTCTTTTCTTGTTGTATCTCTGTCTGTTTTTGATATTAGGGTGATGCTAGCTTCATAAAAGGAGTTGGGGAGGATTCCATGGTCTTCAATTAAAAACAAGTCATTTCTGTATAAATCTTTTTGGCCACAGTAATCTCAGATAAAATTGTATTTCATGTAAAACTTTAGCACCCTAAAGCATGTTTGCTCCCTGTTGATTATTTGAGAGTGAGCTGCTGCCTTTGAGGGTGGTGTTGGTGAGTACACATATTGTCCAAATAACTTTCTTCATAGATTCCTCTGTTTCCTCTTCAAAGAATGCACTAGCCAGTCTCCTCATCTACCTGTCATATTTATGCTTATCATTGTTGGTAACAAGATGCTGGCTCTGATTTCAGCATTACTCTAGGTAGAAGAGAGTCAGCAGGCTAGTGGGACACACAAGTTCACGTCTTCCAGCCTATATCTCCTCGTTTACTCATCCTTCCCTCTGACATTGATAGGGCATAGGTTTTTCCTCATACAAAGATTGTAAAGCTTAGTTTTTAAAATGAGGTTATAGACATAAATAGAATCAGACAAATAAAAGTAGACACTAGGGCTGGACATGGTGGTGCATGCCTTTAATCCCAGCACTTGAAAGGCCAAGGTAAGAGGATCACCATGAGTTCAAGGCCACCCTGAGATAAGAGTGAATTCCAGGTCAGCCTGGGCTAGAGTGAGACTCTACCTTGCAAAACCAAAACTAAACATAAAAAGTAAAAAAAAAAATTTTCAAAACAGCAAACTAGATATTTAAATGGCAATAAATGATGTTGGCCATTATATTAAATTAACAATTCTATTTATTAAAAGTAGATTTTTTTGCAGGGTGTGGTGCACATGCCTTTAATCCCAGCACTTGGAAAGTAGAGGTAGGAGGATCACCATGAGTTCAAGGCCACCCTGAGACTACATAGTGAATTCGAGGTCAGACTGAGCTAGAGTGAGACACTACCTTGAAAATCAAACAAACAAACAAACAAAAAAGTAGATTTTTGCTCTTGTCAAAACTGTTTTTCCTCTATCAATTTCTTTTCTAATCTTTGTTCCTTTTCAGAAAATCTAAGCTGTTTTTCTCAGCTGTTAAAAAATACAGGGGTAATTTTGTTCACTGTCTAATCAATATCTATATTAATATGGCTCATTAAATTGTCTCAGTATACTGAAAAGAATAAATAAAAAGCACAAAGGATTTGGAATCACGGAAGGGAGGCTATGCAGAAGTGGATTATCACAAATAATAATTAACAATTGATATTTGTCCCTGACCTTCTTCAAATAGCAATTCAATGTATGAATGAATCTATTTACCTAACTTATGGCTATCATCTATACTATCAATGCAACTTATATAATTTACATGATGGAATTGGCTGGCATGATCAATAGCTTTTGAAGGCTGGCTTCCATAGATTTAATTGTACTAAGTTACTTCCAATCTATTGAAAGAAAAGGAAAAGTAAAAAAATTACTTTTCCGGCAAACCAAAACTTTATACCATAATTGTATGTAAGATATTTACCACTAGTTTTAATTGTGTTGAGTTAATATGAAATGCAAAGCCATTTAAATCAGCATACATATACTAATCATGTCTGAATTTTTTCAGTAAGTACTCTCTGTTACTATTTTATCTGTTTAAAATGGCATTTGTGTAGAAATGTAGCTCATTTGTAGAGCACATACTTTGCATGGCATCAAACTGAGAGTGTATTGTGTGATCCTAGCACTCAAGAGATGGAGGCAGGAGGATAAAACTCAAGGTCATCTTTGACTACATAGCCAGTTCAAGGATAGGTTACATGAGATCCTGTCTCAAGAAAATAGTATTTTTATGGATATGAGAATTGAAATAAGTTTTTACCTGTAGTGTTTTTGTTCTATTTCATTTTAAAAAATGTTGAACATATTACCACAACCAATGACATGTTTACTTGGCTAACACTATACCTGTGAATATCCCTGGGGAAAAATCACTGTATTTTTATATTTATAACATAAACAAGGCTCAGTATAAATTAAAACAATAATAAAACCATTCTCTAAGCTAAATTTTGACTCTGTAAATGACTATTATGCAAGTCCATTGTTCTAATTTTATTTAAGCAAATAATATTCTTTATATTGCATATATTTTCCTGTCAGGTAGACCAAGGTAGATGAATTAAGTAGGTGGTTTTATTAAAATCCACGGATTGTAGTCTGCCAACCCTACATCATTCCTAATTAGTTGTTTGCAATATATAATTGTGTAAGTAAGGCATCATATGGAAAGCTGGGTAGTTCTATAAGTTGTTGAGGTGTACCCAGCTCTACTGCACTATATTATATATCAATATATAGTATATGTATATATTGATAAATCAATCACAAAATATTTAATAAATGCCTATTGGAAAAACAGGAATTTACCTCCTAACGTTCCAAAACTTTAAAATAAATCTGTTATTCTCATTGTAGCATTTCAAAGATCATTTATTTTATAAATGTAGAATGTTGAAATAGTTTTATGTTGATAACTGAAACATGCTGTCCCTTTGTTTCACATTGCATATTTTTTTTTCTGTACTTTTTAGAATTTACATTTGAGGTCATGCACTCACCCTAAAGCCATCCTCCCCTTCTTTACATAGAGCTTCACCCACCCTCACTGTGCTATCACTCAGCAGGTGTAATGTTTGGAGTGTATAAAATTTATTTATCACTCCATTCTTTCTAGACCTAAGTCATTTGTTTTAGAATTGTTTTTTAAATTTGAATATTCAAAAATGCATTTATATGTTTTTCTCTCCGTCTGTCACAGGATAATGGTACTCAAATAAGCTTTAACAAATTTAGTATGTTTGTTGAAGAGATGACCTGAGAAGGCATACAGAAGGGAGTTTGCTAGAAATAAAGCCCATGTATTTCATTAATCTCCAAATATTTATTTATTTTTACAGAGCCCCTACTATGTACCAGATATTTAGTGAACAACAGATTCAGGCAAATATCATCACTAATTTTTCTTTTTAAAAATTTTTAAAATTTTATTTTATTTTACTTATTTGAGAGAAAGAGGCAAGGAGTGTGGGAGAGAATTCTGCAAACGAACTCCAGATGCATGCACCCCCTTGTGCATCTGGCTTATGTGGTTCCTGGAGAATTGAACCGTGGTCCTTTGGCTTTACAGGGAAATGCCTTAACTGCTAAGCCATCTCTCCAGCCCATCACCAATTTTTCTAATAATTCTATAAACTAGATGATCACAGATAATATAAACAATATTCAGAAAGGCTTAGTAAATTATGGAAATTATACAATCCATTAAGATCCATGCGAGGGTGTTCTGTTGTCCAAAATCTACTTCTATTGCTCCTAACAAAATGCAGAGCCATGTCATCCATTACAGTTAAGCATATTCAATTATGAGTAAATACTCAGTCTTTCCCTTTCCATTCTTTCCTTTTCCCAAGACAAAGGGAAACTTCCTGTCTGGCGTGATCTAGGAGTAGCATTTGCTGGTTCCATGCTGTTCTCTGGGAAGTAAATGAGATTGTGTGTCTCCCCCCTCCTCACCCCACAGTCATGTGCCTCTCTGAGCATATGAAGACTTTCCAAGAGGCAAGCTTGACAAGGAAGATTTAAAGACATCAATTGCTAGTTATCTTTCTTTCATGCTTTCACTCCTTCAACGTGTTGTTAGGACTCTCCTTCACTTGTGTTCTGTCTCATTGCTGCCTCTTCTTTCATAACCCCTTTTTATTTTATAAAGGTAAACCATCTTCAATCTTACTTTCATGCTTTACACCTTGATACAACCATTCTAAGGACCCCAAGCAAATGGGCAGTTTGTATGATGCCCAAGAATCCTATTTTCTATAAAGCAGAAAACCTGGTCATGGTTTTTTAACTTTTCTCTCTTCCATGTGTATAATATTGAAAGGTGATCTATACAATATTGTTCTAGATTATGAGCACACAGGGCAAGGTATTAGAGGGATGGAAAGTGATGGCTTTCTGTGGATTCGAAGCTCTACTTATTGTGCTCTTTGTCTGCTATTGAAGAACATGGTGCTCATACATGACAAGTCACTGAAAGCCACACCAAGAAAGCTTGGCTATGAGGTAATTGATGCTCCACAACTCACTGAATTTTGAAAACAACTCCTGGCTTGGTACTCTCAGAACTAGGTGTCAGAAGTGGATTGTGGCTATGAAAATGCATGTTCTTATTTGAAATGTTAGATATTTTCTGGTAGAAAGTAAATTATATTGGGCTAATAAATCTGATAATAAAGATTGGCTTTTGCAATTAGGCTTCATGGTAAACATTTAAGTAATAGTCCACAAACTAACTCTGCAACCATAAGATTCCAAGGAAAAGTTATTGGAATATTCTGAAAAGATGAAACTACCTTATCCCAATAGTACTAGTAATGTTATTGGATTAACAATAGTTTTATTTTCTTAATCCTTTTTGTTAAATAGGTGCCTCCAAATAAAAGATCAAAAGGTATTATTAGAAGTCTTCTTGATTTTTAGCAATATTTTTATATATTTCCACAATATTGAAAAGTTTTGTAAATTAAATGTTATTGATTTATTCACTTCAAATCCAGTATAAGGAGACATTTGTTTATTATATTTTTAATGATAAAAATGTATTTTATACAGTTATATAGATTTTTGCAAAAAAAAAAAAATTGAAAGAAACTAAAAAATAAAGAATAAGTGAGTTGGCCAAATAGTACACTCTTTCCTTTTCCATTTACTGATTATTTCATTGATGTTTATCAGCAAATAAACTGAAAAAAAATAAAGTAGAAGCAGAGTTATTTCTGTGCTTTCTAGTAATAAATCATCTTTATCCATGTGGAGAAAGATCCTACCTTGTTCATCTCATTAAGTGACATGTTTTCATTGCATCATATCTTTGGGGTTATCACTTATGAAGAATTTATAAGAATTCAGAATTATTTGTCATGATGTTTGTTAAAATTATGTCCACAAATCCATGAAAAGATTTGCTCGGGATTTACAAGACATTTAATCAGCCTTCTTTTGCCAACCTTGCCTCATCTTACATGCAACTGTATTTCCCATGTATTTTCCTGATGGCTGTCAATAGTTTACAAGTAGTATTTCAGAATGCACTTGCTTGTAAAATCAAATACACTTATGAGGTCTTATTTTAGTTTTCTTTTAACACCCTTTGCTCTACCCTTCTTTCCCTTTGGCATATACAAATATAAACTCTGTTTAGTATTTACAAGCAGAGTCACTGTTGTGCTTAAACTGCATAGTATTCCCCTGTGTAGCTATGTAGTCATTTATCTGAGCTCCTAGTAATAATGGTTGTTTTCCTTTTCTTTTCCTGTTTTTTTTTCTTTTCTTTTAAACTTGGAGCTCTATGATCTCAAGATATTTACCACACTCTTGGAATTCATAATCCAGCATTGTTTTACTCTCTGTGTATCTCCTGTTTCCCTCACTTTCTCCCTCTTTCATTCCATTCATCCCTTTCTCCTCTTCTCTTCCTCCTTCTATTCATTAAAGTCAAAATGCTTCATATAACACTATAATAATGACAATGAATTTTTAGTGGTTGCTTGTAATTTTCAACCATAAACATTGATTTGATTTTTTAAAAAATCATCAGTTGACTTCTACAATCAATCTAAAGTATATCCTAATTTTATTCAAAAGCCAGCAAATAAATTATGATTAAAAACCATGTTAGATGGAATCTTGAAATGTTTTACAGTCATGTAGAAAGCATCCATATTTAATAACCTTTGATGGAAAGTACATAGGCAACGATTAAAGTGTGTGAGTGAAAGATAAAGGAATGCCATGAGTTGCTCAGAGGACAATCTAGCATTGGCAGTGAGTTCTCTGTCCTCCACTTGCTCCACTCAGATGGCAATAACCAGTAATAAAGGAGTAGCATTTCCAGTGTTGGTAGCCCTAGGCTCTAGGATGCCAGATAGTTATAGGTTAAATGGACAAAGTCAGTCTTATGGATCTACATTTTGAGAGCTAGAGAGCTATAGTTCCAAAATTAGAAGCCATGGTGTGAGTGCTTCGCTTGGAAGTTTATTGTTCTGGGTTTGTGTGTCCTTGGACTGGCATTCAGCAGCTGGGGAAATCTTTAGTTTTACCACCAGCAGCAGCAGGAACAGTTGACAGTTGCTTCCCAAGATTTGGGCATTTGGACCTTATTAAGGTTGGGCAGCTTCCTGGAATTTTTCCAATGTTGAGTGCGTCAGACTCTTGTCTTGGGGTCTCCCCTACTCCAAGGTCTCTGTACCACTGCTCCCCAGCTGCTCTCTCACCTCTCTGGAATTCTTCAGCCTCCTTTCTGCCACTACTGGAATTGCTGCTCCCACCTGTGCTGCTGTTGATCCACTGCTGTCCTGCTGCCCTTTCACTGCTTGCTCTGTGCATAAATATCTCTGCCTGCTCTGCATGCCCTAAAAATCTAAAGTAGCCCCCCAAAAAAAAACAGACTGTGTACACTATGTAAAACAATTATTTGGGTTGGAGAGATGGCTAAGCAGTTAAGTACTTGCCTGTGAAGCCTAAGGACCCTGGTTTGAGGCTCGATTCCCCAGTATCTCCCTGAGCCATATGCACAAGGTGGCGCATGTATCTGAAGTTCGTTTGCAGTGCCTGGAGGCCCTGGTGTTCCCATAATTCTCTCTCTCTCTTTTAAAAAGCCCCCTCCAAAAAAAGGAAACATTTTATTGAAACACAGGAGGTCATATCTAGGATAGCTGAAACTTAAAACTAGGCACAGTAAACAACTGTTCAGGGGCAGACTATGAGAAGTGTTATATAGCATTTTTTTCTAAATTGAAACGTTCCCACATGAAGGGAGGAGGGAGGCATAGGAGACCCAGGAGGTCAATTTTGGGAGAGGTGAAACTTAAAAGGTTGTAAGCCCCATCTCTATAGCTCCTCTCTACTGTTATATAAAAGTTAAACTGCCTGTGGTGAGGGGGGAGATTCTTTGACCAACTTGAACTGCCTATGGGTCATGGAATGTGCTCAAGAAAAGAAGACCCTGTGCTGGGTGGGCTTTCCGTGAGGCAGTTGTCTTTGTGTCATCCCTTCCTCCTGTAAGCAACCCCTTACCCTGCTCTGTAAATAACCCTGGTAAAACCATTGCTTCACCAAAATTAGTTTTGATGCAATCTGACTTTGGTCTGTCACTGATGCCCTATCTGGGGAGAATATGCGTGTATTCATGTCTCCCCAGGAGAAAATTCATACAATTAATTACTATATTTGTCCCTTTCCCCCCTTCCATTAGCCCCCTTCTTTCAAGTGGTCCCTCCTCTATTTTGATGTTTTTATTTATTTTTATGTATTTATTGCTTTCCTCCATCATCCATGATTGGCCCAATAGTATGCAGGTCTTGTCAGGTAATGCAGCTGTGTAAGATTGTGAGCACAACCACCACTTTTTGTCTAGAAAATAGCTTTGCAAAGCCCTTCTCCCCGTCTTTTGGCCCTTACATTTTTTTTTTTTTTCAGAAACCTCTTCCACAGTGCTCCCTGACCTTGGAAGGTGTCATAGAGATGTATCATTTAAGTGCTGAACTCTCAACTGGCACTTCTTCTCGGCACTTTGATGATTCTTGAGTGTCCCCAGGAATTACAGCCAATCAAAGAGGCTTCTCTGACTGAAAGTGAGAATAGCTCTGACCTATGGACATAAAGATAAATATTTACAGGGCAGTTTGATGAACATGACATATTCAGTTAGCCAAACTACACTAGTAGCTTTCCCCCAGGGCCTATGGCCTTTCCAGTAATCATTTTTGAGCAGGCTTTCAGTACCACATATGAATTCCCTCTTGTGGAGTAAGTCTTAAATCCACAGGTTAATATTGTTGATGACATTTTTTTATTTGAGAGAGATTGAGAGAGAGAGAGAGAGAGAGAGAGAGCTAGAGAGAGAGAGAGGGAGAGAATGGCTGCACCAGCAGCTTCTCAGCTGCTAAGAACAAACTCCAGACATATATGCCCCTTGTGGGCAAGTGCATCATTGTGCCCTTGAGTCACTTTTTGTGTCTGGCTAAACGAGGGACCTGGAGATTGGAACTGGTGTTCTTAGGCTTGGCAGGCAGGCACCTTAACCACCAAGCCATCTCTTCAGCCTTTGTTGATGACTTTTATCACACAGTAGCCTACATAGCACCTTCCAGCACTATGAAAGCTAGCCAGCAGGGAAGAGGCTGCCAGTTCAGTTCAAACATTTTTTCTCAGTGTCCAGAAACCATTGTGGGGTGCCTTTATGAAGAGGGTCTTATCTTGTTATTTTAGTGGGCAGTCATGAGAACTGACAATGATATGTACTGATTTGGGGGTCCACAAGGGCTTCCCTGACCAACAACTCACTGGGTGATATCCCTCTCCTAACACTTTGATTTTCCTGAAACAAGTTATAGCTTTTGAGTGCAGAGTGATCCACCTACAAGGCCATTTATATTTCACTAAGGCTTGTTTTGCTAGAAACTCTGTCTTCTGAGGCCAGTGCAGGAATACTAGAGCAGTCATGACTGGATTAAGGACATCTGTACCAGGAATTCTGGTTTCCTTGCATTGGTCTTTCCACTGGGAGTGTAACTAAAGTGTCAAAAGCATCTAGGTTGCCATGAAAACACTACACCTGGTTTGTGAGAAATGGGCAGGATGGCTTACAGGTACAAGGGAAGAGGGCTGTCGGGTCTGCTTTTAGGAGTCTCACTTATCCACAGGAAAATGCTTACAGTAAGGGCTGGGGAGATGACTCCATGACTAAAGGTGGCCTGGGTTCAAGTCCCAGTATTTGTGTAAAGCCAGATGCACAAAGTGGAGCATGCATCACAAGTTTGTTTGCAGTGGCAAGAGGTCCTGGCACCCGTTCTCTGAGTGAAGAATTCTCTCCCCTCATCCCTCTCTTTGTCAAATAAATGAAATTATTTTTATAAAAAAATTAAAAAGAAAATGGTGGCAATAAGACATAAAGAGAGCTCAATACAAAATGAACCTTCTCAATGTCATTTAACAGGGTTTAATGGCATGTAATAATCTCCAACAGTGCCTCACCCCTGTTCCAGTGCCCTAGGAGGAATTTGGCCACTCTGATATGCCTCCTAAGCACCGAGTTTTATTACTGACTATGGTAGTTTGAATGGATGTCCCCCATAGATTCAGACATTTTATCCAAGCTTGTAACTTGATACTACTGTAGGTGGATCCTAGACTACAGCCCTAAGGTGTGTTTAAGGTGGATCTGAATTCCAGCCAAAGGGAAGCAGAGTGCTTGAGCTCGGCCTGGGGTTCCTGAGTGAGCTTGCTTTTGGTATTGATGGTGGTATCTCTCTCTGTGTGGACCTGTGAAAGGGGGCCAGCTTCTTCTGCCACCATGGAACTTCCCCTGTATCTGTAAATTTCAATAAATCCCTTCCTCCCATAAACTGTGTCTGGCCTGGAGGTTCACCCCAGTAATTTGAAGCTGACTACAAGAGTGGCTATAATGCTATGATATCATAATAAAAAGCAAAACAAGAAAGTAGTTAGTAGAAAATTTGATCTTCTAAATGCCCTGGTCCTCCTGGTCTTCCCATCACTCCTTGTCCAGTGATGAAAAAGCTCCAATAGACTTCACTGAGTTATGGAATATTATCCACTGGATGCTTGGAATCATCTCCTGCAAAGCAATATGAGTTGAGAATCTCTTCTCAAATTAAAACTTGTTGTGTACCAATCTATAGCTTTTAGCACTGGCTGAAGATAGGCAAACATACATGTATAAGTTTTCCATGTCTTCTACATTTGTATGAAACTTATATAGATTAAGTTTTGTGGTTATAAATTAAACAGAGGAAAAGATCTTTTGAAGGATATTTTTTCTTTATTATTTGTATAGATACTTCTGTGTGTGTGTGTGTGTGTGTGTGTGTGTGTGTATTTTATGAGTGTGTAAATGGCCATGCATATACCATAGAGCATGTGCAGAGGTCAGAGGACAACCTCAGAGTGTTTCTTTTCCTTCCACCTTTGTTTTGAGACAGAGTCTCTCTCATTGTTTTGCTGCAGGATTCTCCTGGTGCCATCTGCATTGTTGTAAGTACACTGGGATTGTAAATACATGTTCCACTTTGTGTCTAACTTAATATGGGTGATAAGGTATCAAACTCATGTTGGCAAGCACCTTTAAATACTTGAGCCATCTCCTCAGCCTAACTCTCTCATTTTTTTAAATCAGAGTGTTATCTCAGAATAGGTCTAAATATTTGAATAATTTTGGACAGGTTTTGACTAAAGCTACTTGGGTGAGCAATATAAGAGGACAAATGATCTTTAAGAAATCAAGACAGTTAATAATTGGAATCTCATAGAGATGATAAATCAGATTGGTTATTCAGAAGAATGGTATAAAGGAAAATAGACATATTTGCAGAAATTACCAAGAGCTAAAAACCTTTAACAAGGGCTGGAGAGATGGCTCAGTGGTTATGGCACTTGCTTAAAAAGCCTAATGACCTGGGTTCAATGCCCCAGTACCTACATAAATCCAGTTGCACAGAGAAGTGCAGGCATCAGATGTTCGTCTGCTGTGGCTGGAGGCCCTGATACAACCATTCATATTGTGTTTCTCTCTCTGTGTCTCTCTTCTTGCAAACAAAATAAATAAATAAATAAATAAATAAATAAATAAATAAATAAATAAGAAACCTCTGACAAGCCCAAGGCATTGTGGAGCAAAATGGCTCAAGTAGAAACAGGTTTTGTGGGTTATATGTCTACTTGGGACATGATTGCATTTTCCCATATAATTAGATGGCTAATTGTGCTCCTACACTTAGCGGATACATTTACAGCACCATGTAATTGTGATTTATTCAAAGCTCTTCATAATATGAAACTACCACTGCTTACATATCAATGTGCTGTATTTAATTGCTGAAATTATTTGTGAAGTTTTCTGACTTATTCTGACTATATTTGGAATAACATGAAAAGAAATTTAGTCTGCTTCATTTTAAGGATTATGTAAATACTAAAAATTTTCATGTGTTTCCAATTATGCCTCAAAAGTCTTGACAAATCACCTGTACATTTGCTATCAATACTTAAAATCAAGGCATTGGTCAGAGACTATATTTATTTATTTATATTTATTTTGAGAGAGAAAAAGTGGCAGGGAGAGAAAATGGGCATACCAGGGCCTTCAGTCACATGCATCCCCTTGTGTGCATGTGTGACATTGCACACTTAGGTCACTGTATATCTGGCTTATGTGGGACCTGGAGATTAGAACCTGAATTCTTAGGCTTTGTAGGCAAGTGTCTTAACTGCTAAGCCACCTCTCTAGCACAGGATTTAATACTTTTAATGATCAGACAATTATTAGGAAAAAGTTCTGGTCTACTAGAATAATTTATTTGTAGCAATTTATCCTAAGTAAATGCATACAAATAGTTAGATTAAAAATATACAAAGCAACATTGTTCAGAAAAGTAAAGAAGTTTACAAAAATTAATGTTCAATCTGCAATAGAATACCATGAATATATTGAAATGATGTTCTAAATGCATTAATTGGCATGGAAATTTTTATGTTAAATACTGCTAAATATTGTTTGTAGTAAATCAGGTAAATGACTGTAAAGTTTTTTTATGATAGAGAGAAAGCAAGAGAGAGAGAGAGAGAGAGAGAACTGGTGCATCAGGGCCTCCAATCACTGCGATCAAACTCCAGACACGTTTGACCTGTGTGCATGTACGACCTTGCATGTTTGCGTCACCTTGTGCATCTGACTCATGTGGGATTTGAAGAGTTGAACACGGGTTCTTAGGCTTTGCAGGCAAGTGCCTTAACTGCTAAGCTGTCTCTCCAGCCCTAAATTTTTGATGAATAGGTAAACATCATTATTTAATTAAGAGAGAAAATATGGGTGATTATCTACAAAAATACTAATGATGATTTTTCACTAAAGTATAATATAAGTCTCTTTTCTTTTTCTCAAATGAGTAAGTTTTGTCTTATCCTATTAGTATCTTCCACAAACCTCTGACTTTAAAATTATAATCTAGAATACACTTAAAGACCTAAGAGGTAGAGAATTAAAACTTAGGGCTTTAAGGCATCTCATTGACACTATGAAACTATGCCAGGACTGGTACTCAGCTGGCTGCCTTGAGTTTTACCTGTAGATAGGATAATCATCATTGGTTGCCATTACCATTGGGTATCTTTCTGACTAAGCATTGCTCATAATGAAGAGGCTCTAGACTATGTATAACATTACTCCTCTCTCTACTATTGAAACCAAACAAAACAGATCACTGCTTGCTTAAAGTGTACAAGGCCCTGTGTTGAATCCCCAATAGATCAAACAAACAAACAAAATAATCCCCTTTGTAGTTCCTATGATATGTTACCAAATCAAAGATACTAGGTAAGAAAGAAAGAAAAACATGAAAATCTTTCTATATAAAACTTCTCTCCATGTTGAAGTATACACAAGGGAGCAGGGGGGCTAACTGTACTGTACCCAAAACAATGTGATAATTGCCGTACTGAAACCTCTCTCAGAAAGCACTATGGGGATTTTCACATAGCCTCTGGGCTATACAAATTAGAAGTTGGCTTTTCCCAGAAAAATTATCTGGACTTTCCACAACTTATTTCACCACTCATGTGTTAAGGTTTCCTTGACCTTGTAGAACTAAGTTTTCATTTACATCAGAATAATAGAGGAGATCCTGCTGGGAAGTTGCTCCAGGAGTCCTAGGAGAATAATTCCCAACCTCATGTGTTCATAACTGAAGTTTAATTACTTTTTGGCTTTGTGGCTAGACTCTTAGAAGGGATCTTACAAGAATTTATTAAAGGAAAAATGTATATATATATATATATAATTAAACATATCAAAAAATTCCTGCCTGAGTGAGATGTAAAATGAGGGTAATAGTAAACCTGTTAACTTAAAAAATCAGCTCTTAGTTCAATTTTTGCAGTGTACTTGCAAAAATTTCTGTGCAACAGAGACTTGTGAGTCATGTAACAGAAAAAGTCATGTAGCGTAAAAAAAAAAGCTATTTCAATTTGGTAAATGATGGCTGTGATATGTAGGCAAGTATAGAATTAAATTTCAGAAAGCTAATAATTATAATTACTTCCAGTATTAATCTCAAATACACATAAATATGAATCTTATATAGGAATGATTAAACAATAGAAAGTAAACGGGGCTGGAGAGATGGCTCAGTGGTTAATGTGCTTTCCTTCAAAGTCTAACAACCTGGATTTGAGTACTCAGCACCCACATGAAGCCAGATTCATTGAATGGCACATGTGTCTGGGGTTTGTTTCCAGTGGCTCGAGGCCCTGGCATGCCCATTCTGTTCCTCCCACCTTTTTGTGTGTCTGCTGCTGTCTGCTTGAAAATAAACTATCTTTAAAAAGAAATACAGCAAAGGCAACAGTAGGGAATATATATAATTTAAGTGAAAATATGATATCATGATGCATAATTTTTTTTGATATATTGTCACTACTTAGTAACATAGTGAATGAATCTATTTGAGGGCTTGTGGTTTGAATGTAAAATGTCCCCCATTGGTTCATGTGTTTGTATACTTCCCACTGATTCGGTTTTCTTATGTGCACAGTGAAAATGACGATTGGAATTTTTCACGGAGCTGCTGTATTGAGTAAATTATGTAAGTAGGTTTTCTAGTTGCCTGTGAAGAGCCATGACTATAATCAATGACTGAAAACAAGCACACTTTATTATTTCCTATAATTGTATGTAGGTAGACTTCTGCTAGGCTGTTGTGCTTAGAGAAGAATGTCTGATATGTTTTATCCCCACTATTGCAATAGCCTCAGGGGGATTGACAGGGGTTGGCTGAGCTAAGTCTTTCATTTTATTCTCTCCCTCTATCTCTCCCTCTCTCTGCTGATCTTCTTTGTCTCACTCCATCCCTAGTTGAGCTTTCTTACTTCATAGTGGTTCTGTGAAAATTAGACCTCTTACAAAATATGAAGCTACCATTGTAGGCCATACCAAGAACTGCTAGACTCCAATGCTACAGCATTCTATTAACCAAGCAAGTAATATTTCAACTTATAGTGAAGAGGAAGTGAAAAATTACCCACTTCTGGATTTTAGGAGTGTTATTTGTATACAGAATTCTGATGGAAGTTTTATGGTTAATTATTAACTGGAAAGGACCAAAAATCACCTGTGATGAATTCTCTAGATGATGTTAGCCTCTGTGTGTGCCTGTGATGAATTATCTTGATTAGGTTCATTGAGGTTGGAAGACCCACCTCAACTTTGGGCACTATCATTCAGAGGTTCAGGACTGCATTAAAAAGGAGAGGGATGGCTGAGCCCGAGCATACATCACTTTCTGCTTCCTCATTACACACTGAATGTGACCAGCCATCTCAGGCTACTTCTGCCATGACTTCCACACTATGTAACTATAAGTGAAAATAAACTCTTCCTCCCATAACTTATTTTTTGTCAGATATTTTGTCCAAGCCTAAAATGTAACTAATACTGTCATAGTTTGAATAGATGCCCCCCCAATAGGTCCAGGAGCTGTATTAAGCTTCTTGGATTTCCAACTGCCTGGCTAGAGGAGGTGTCACTGGGGGCAGATCTGAATTCCAGCCTAAGGTATACAAAGTGCCTGAGTTCTTGGTGGAGTTACTGAGTGTGCTTGCTTTTGGTGGTGCTGGTGGTGGTCGCTTTTCTCTGTGTGTGGACCTATGAAAGTGGGTCAGCTTCTTTGGCCATTATGGAACTTCCCCTAGGTATGTAATCTTCAAATCAATTCCCTTCCTCCCATAACTGTGTCTACTTTAGAGGTTCATCCCAGCAACCTGAAGCTCTCTATTTGTAGTACACCCACTTATCCACACACCCTACTCTTTCTTAAGTTCTTCAAACACATGATGCTGTTTTTCACACAATGTTTTGTCAATCTTATTCCTCGGGCATAGATTTCTTACTCACCCACTCATCAGGGCTCCATCAGAGAAGCAATCACTATATTATGGGACAAAAGATTTACTATAGGAATTAGGGCTTCCATCTGGGAAGTGCTGGGGCAATGAAGATCTGGAAGGGAGCAACGGAAATCAGAGAAAGAGTCATAAGCAATGTAAGAAGCCAAACATGTTCTACTGCCAAAAGAGGACTGAAAGGGGGCTTTTATAGTGAGTTATGTGAAGGTACTGTCTCTGGGGAGCTGTTGCCTGATGGAGTCTATGGTCACACTCATGTTGTTAGGCTTAGCAGGGATAGCAGTTCTCAAGTGGTGTATGTAGACTGAAGGAGAAAAAGAAGATGGAACATTCCAGGTACATCAGCATCTCTTAATTACTGCTTTCAACCATGACAACCTTCAAATAATGGTTGTTTCTTCATCAAGCCTTCCACATCTCAGGTCCACAGCTGCACTCAGATACTATGCAGAGAGTATTCTGAGAAGCGTAGTTGCTGGAACACAACCCAACACCTCTATTTAGTAACTTTTTTTCTCTTCAATCACTCCTTAATTTTTACTGTTTTGCAAAACTCTTGGGATGGGTGATGGCTTAGTGATTAAGGCTCTTGCCTGGAAAGCCTAAGGATTCAGATTCAATGGCCCAGAACCCATGTAAGCCAGATGAATAACATGCACTAGATGGCTAATGTGTGTGGAGTTTGTTTGCAGTGTCTACAGGCCCTGGCCCACAAATTCTCTCTCTCTCTCTATCTCTCTCACACACTCTGTCTTTCTCATTCTATCTCTCACTAAAAACCTCTTCTTGCAAGGCATGGTGGTACATGATTATAATCCCACATTTGTAAGACTGGAGGTTCACTGTGAATTCAAGGTTAGCCTGGACTACATAGTTAGACCTGTGTCCAAAAAGGAAAAGCAAACAAACAAGCAAAAAACCCCTCAACATCCTATTACACTATGGATCTATTTTATTATTTTGTTGGTTTATTTGTTTGATTCTGTCCCTTAAATTAAAGCACTGCTATTTTTCCATATCTTGGCTGCTGCAGTTATGAATTCATGTAAGCATAGATGGAAAATGTTTGCAAAAATAACCATGTTTGTTCTGATGAATAAAACAAAGCCCTTCAATCATTTCCAGCTTCTTTTTTTTAAAGTATTTATTTATTTATTTATTTATGAGAGAGAAAGAGGCAGAGAGAGAGAGAGAAAGAGAGAGAGAGAGAGAGAGAGAGAGAGAGAGAGAGGCAGATAGATAATGGGCACATTAGGACCTCCAGCCACTGCAAACAAACTCCACACACATGAACCCCCTTGTGCATCTGGCTTACATGGGTCCTAGAGAACCGAACTGGGATCCTTTGGCTTTGCAGGCAAATGCCTTAACTACTAAGCCACTTCTACAACTCCCCAGCTTTTCTTTTTATTAGATTTGTTGATTTTCTAATATTACTGTATTTGATAAAGTATTCTGTAATTTCACTCAAGTCCATTACTCTATTCCTATAATGATAAGTCATGTGGAAACAACCTTACCTTTCTTTTTCATTGTAATATCTACATCTCTGAAGGCATAGGTAGCACTCTGTGAAAGTAGACTAGCTCATCATCATCCTTTAAGTCTTAGCAGAAATCTCATGCTCTCCTTAAAGACTCCCTGCTCCACATGACGAGAAATTAAAGAAATAGAGAACATTTCCTCTGTCCTTTGGTTTACATTTACCATTATCACAAAAATTATTTGTTCAAAGATCTCACACTATACTTGACTGAACATTCATGGAAAATATTCTTGGAGTGTGAAAGTGGATTTTATTACATTAGTAAATGAATATTGTAATCATAAGTTTAGGGATTGATTATATTAATACCTGAATAGGTGGATGAAGGGAGAATAAACTCACAATATTTTCTGATTAGAGAGGAAGGAGATTATGTGGTTCTTGATAAGGACTAGACTTTAGTTAAAGAGAAAATAGCCCATGGAGGTGCTAAGTGCAGTGCACTAACCTGTGTGATTGCAGGATGATAGGGCAAGTTGTGGCAGCTCTGATTTTTGTTGAAACTATTGGGCCTGGAGCGAAGTACATTGGCACAAAGCCTAGCCTTCCAAAGATGGGTCTAGTTTTATGTCTTTGCCTTTTTAAATTTTACCCTTCTCATGTTAGTTAAGGAGGCTATTTTAAGAGAGCCTCCAGAGTTGAATATGCACTTAATCATCTAACTATTCATTTCAGAAGTATTAAGTACATATTTTATAAGTACCACCTTAATTTTTTGGATAAGCACACACATATAACACTACTTAGAACTTTAAGAAATTCAGAGACTCTTATCATCATAAACATTGAGGAGGAGGCAGTTTTGCAAAATTTGGTGAATCTTGGAATCTTTGCTTATCTTAGGGGAAAACCTGCCATAGAGGTTTACGATCAGAGCCAACGTCACACAGTATCATGGCCTTGAGATGCTTTGTTGGCTTCCACAGAGCTCAAATCTGCAGGCTTCCTTATGAAAAGTAAGCAGCTGGCTCGTGGAAGCATCTAGATTCATGACAGAAAGGAAACCATGAACCTTTTGGTGTGTATTTTTTCATGGTGCTCTGCTATTACAAAATATCTAAACCTGAGTCATTTACAAAGGAAAGAAATTTACTTCTCACAGTTTGAGAGGTGAGAAGAGAAAGTCCAACACCCAGATCCTGACTCCTCATAAGGGCCTCTTACTGTGCCCTCACATGGCAGAAGAGCAGAAGGGAGCAAACTCACTGTGGCAATCCTTTTTCATAGTGCCTTCTGTGCATGCGTGAGAGTGGGTTTTCCTTGACCAGGTCTCTCTTACTAGGCCTCATGTCATGACATTGTTGTACTGAAGGTTAATTTCCAACACATGAATTTTGGGGAGCAAATTCAGATGTCATAACTCATGTTCTTGGCCTAATATGCTGTTTCAGTAATTTTCAGCCACAACACAAACATTTTGTTTTGTTTTTGGTTTTTTGAGGGAGGGTCTCACTCTAGCTCAATCTGACCTGGAATTTACTATGTAGTCTCAGAGTGGCCTCGAACTCATGGCAATCCTCCTACCTCTGCCTCCCTGGCTCACAAGAGAAACATTTTAAGGTTTAATAAAATGTAAGTATACTGAATTGTAAAGAGGAAAATGTAGAACACATTTTATATAGGATTTTACAAAACAGATTGAAGCTGGAACAATTTAGAAGAGTAGGTGCCATACTTCTTTTCGCAATTTAAAAAAAACAGGTTAGGTCTTTCAGGAGACGCAACACAGACACATCCTGTAAAGACTGAGCAATCTCTATCAGTTAGCTGATGCAACACAACAAGAACTGGTGACATAAACATTTAGTTAGTCAAAGGTAGGAATAGGAATTGTCAAATCTAGGGAGATTAAACACTTAAATGAAATAAAGAGACACAAAAAAGTGCACATTCCTGAGGAGACAATAGTAAAATTTACCTTCTATACTCATCCATGTATCTTTTTATTTGAGGAAGCTATTGACAATGTTCTGTAGAAAAAAAAAATGATCATATTGAAACAAGTGGCAAGAACCAGTGTCTCCCATAGAAATGTAACACTTATTTTCGTAGTGAGTAGATTTACTATATTTCCATTTAACATGTGGCTAAAATCATGTTATGAACCAGCAGCTGAAAGAAAATGTGTAAGATCACATATATATGCTATGATTATAACAGTCTCTAAGTTCCTTGAAGGTCTAAGTAGAGTTTTATTTGTGCGCCAACAACTTACTGGCACATTTCCATACCTTCCCCTTCACACATAATAATTTATTTATTCCAAGTAGACTCGAGCAGTGAATTATGAGCTCAGAAACCTTGACAAAGACGTTTCTGTGAAGCTATTGTTTTGTGTCTTCCATGATTGATGGTAAGTGACAATTGAAATCAAACCGCACCTTGTACTGAGTCTTCATGGAAACTGCAGCGACTAAGGCAGGATCCTATGGCTTTACAGAACAACACGCAGGGCTTGGTTCTCTGTGCATAATCAGTAGCCTCTGGCTTTCAATGATGTAAGTTATTTTGATGATGTCTGGACCTTTTTCTAACACATTGTGAAGAGCTTGATGACATCACTTTCTCTACCCCCCAAAGGAGTTCTTTCATACACGATATTTGCTCTTTGTCCATGCAATGGTTGCATTTAATAGTGTACCAGAACTGGTGGAGATTAAATTTATGTTGCTTGCTCTCAACTCGATTCTTGGCAGCGTCCCCTCCTCATCACCAGAAAATATGTTGGGTGGTAGTAAACAATAATGGATAAACAGGCTTTCAAGGAAACCCTTCAGTGGTGCATAGAGTACTTTGGCTAATCCTTTCATAAATCAATATTGTATGCTTCTCTACAAATTCAAAAGAACCCAAAAGAAATCAAAATTTACCATACTGATTTACATTGTCTTCCTTCTGCCCAACTCATGCTCACATGACAGTGGAAATGTTCCAGAACCATGCTTGCTACTTAGATGGCTCCTAAGTTAAGGGGTGCCGAGCATTATGGGCTGCATTAGAGAATGGTACTTTATACTCCTTGGGAGAGAAAAAAAACTGCCGAGACTTTTTAAAGAGCCTGTTTTAGCATGTGTTAATGGCTGCACATCTGGGAATGTCAGTACCAGCTTTTGTAGGATTTCTTTCTATTCCTGTTCTGCCACATGGAAATGTGAGCCCTGAAATATTATTTCATTAGCCTGCAGGCTTTTTCAGCTCGGTGTTCTCAATAGCCTTTGCTTACTCTGTAAGAGTAAGCATGTCTTTTCCATGGGAAAGAGGGAGAAATCACTAGAGATTTAGTAAACTGGAACCGACAGTGAAGTGCCCTGTACAGGATGATTTGGCAATGCTAAAAATGGGAAATCTTTTAAGGTGCACCTGGACTTTGCACTTTTACTAATGGGAGTTTACAGAGAGGAGACAGGGTGACTTTCACATCATGTAGCAACAACAATTTTATTCCCTTTGGCAGCCCAATTTCACATCATATTCTATCCCAAGTTTCAATTATGAGAGTTAATGGAGGAGAAAGATAATGAATATGGGGAGAACACACAGACAATTTTGAATTTTTCGTATATCCAAAGCTTTAAAACAGAAAATGGTTCAGATATCTATACTTATCCAGTGCTAGAAAAATTAAATTGATTTGATAAATTGGTTTATTTTCTCTCACACTAATTCCACAATTATTTCAAACAAAACTGAACATCAACTAACTTTTCTTGGTGTTTTTTTATGATGTATCAGCACATACATAAATATTTCATATGTAATCATTTCATCCTCATCACAGCCATAAGAATTAGGTTCTTAGAGTTCACCCATTTTCAGTGATGAATTTAGGTGGTGGGTAGAGAGACCCATGGACAATACACATTAGAGTCAGCATTTGCTGCCATATATATTTTATTAGAATTTAATTATCCACAGCTAGCAATACATTTCATTCCTGGAGAATACTTCTTTAGGATGGTATTTTCCAGCAAGATACTCTTTCCAGAATCATCAAAGGTCCTGAACAGTATATACCCCATTCCATGAGACATTACAGATATGCCCAGTTTGAGTCTCAGGCTTTGAAATTAGACACATGTTTTTGCAAGCTCCCACTGAATCACCTTTAGTCTTACTTCATGGGGAGGTAAAGGATTTTGGTATCCAGGTTACATGATTATCCAGAGCTTAACCTAATATTCTAGGCTATATTTGATTACAAATGATCAGCATGGGTGTCTTGATGGTATTCTGTCTTGTCACTATATTCATGTGTAGGTGCAAGGTATAACCAAAAAGGGGTTGTTTGCATACAGTATGCACAGAATGTGTGTGTAGAGTTCACATACATCTTAGTCTGCTTACACTGATGTAACAATATAGATTATATGGGGCTGGAGAGATGGCTTAGTGGTTAAGGTACTGGCTTGCAAAGCCAAAGGACCCAGGTTTGATTCCTCAGGACCTACATAAACCAGATGCACAAGGTGGTGCATGTGTCTGGAGTTTGTTTGCAGTGTCTGGAGCCTGTGGCCTGCCCACAGGCTCTTTCTCTCTCTCAAATACGTAAATAAAATACAAAATAGACTGTAGCTTAAACAATGTATGTATTTATTATCTCATAGTTGTGATCCCTATAATTTCAAGATCAAGGTCAGGTCATTTGGCTTTGGTGGGACCCTCTTTCTGGCTATCAGCCTCTTTCTCCTAATGTCCTCTCATTGTCTTTACTTTGATATGCTTAGAGACAAAGATCAAAAGAGATTCCTGATTTTATGTAAAGTCTAATCCTATTGGATCTGCATCTAGCTCTTATAATCTTATTTATTGGATAATAGAGTTTGGAGTTATGAATTTGAAAACTGTACAAAAATTTTCTTTTCTAACAGAATAAATGTCCATTAACTTCATTTATTAATTACTTTTTTTGTTAGTTTGTTTTGGTTTGGTTTTTGGGTTTTCGAGGTAAGTTCTCACTCTAGCTCAGGCTGACCTGGAATTCACTATATAGTTTCAGGGTGGCCTTGAACTCACAGTGATCCTTCTACCTCTGCCTCCTGAGAGCTGGGATTAAAGGTGTGTGCCACCAATTCCGGCCCTATTAATTACCTTTCTATCACTATGAACAAAATGCTTGTCAGGAACAACAATGAAGGAAAGATTATTTTTTTGGCTTATGGTGTCAGTGTTTCAGAATGTCAAGGCGTAGAGGGTGTAGGGGTGTAGCTTAGCCCCTGGCACTGTGGGCATGTTCAGAGGATGTTCACATCACAACAGACCAGGAGTCAGAGCATGACAAGAGCCAGGGTTGGGTTCTAAACTTCAAAATCCTGCCCCTAGTGACTTTCTTCTGCCAATTAATTCCCAAAGTTTCCAGAACCTTCCAGTCAATGCCACCAGCTGGGAACCAAGTGATTAAAGCATGAATCTTTAGGGCATTCAAGAGAGTCAAAGCCATACCAAGTCTTTTGTAGTTAGGAATGTAGTTAGGGTTGTAAGAAAAAGAGGAAATACTGGGGACTGGAATAGCAGGTTGGTTGGGTCATTAGCACCTCCATGCTGCAAGGCATGGAATGTCATAAAATCCAAAGGTTTCAAATTGGAGTCAATTCTGTGAGTGGGTTGTAAAAAAAATAAACACATGGGCTGGAGAGATGGCTTAGCAGTTAAGGTGCCTGCCTCTTAAGCCTAAGAACGCTGGTTCCAATCTCCAGGTCCCATGTTTAGCCAGCTGCAAAGTGATGCAAGGGCGCAATGCCGCACTTGACCACAAGGGGGTGCACGCATCTGGATATCGTTCGCAACAGCTGAGAGGCTGCTGGTGCACCCATCTCTGTCTGTCTTCCTCTCCCTCTCTCTGTCTCTCTGTATCTCTCTCAAAATAAATAAATAAATAAATAAATAAATAAATAAATAAACAAACAAACACATGTATTTATCAGCTTCTTGGCTTGATATGTGATGTAAGTATGGTACATGAACCTCCTCCTAAGTGTTTGGGTTAATATGCTTCCCACCTTGATTCCACATTCCCTATCACTGGAGGAGCAAGGGTGGTATTTGCTCTGTATCATCACTAGCATTTAGTATTGTTACAGACACCTTCATATTTTTGAAAAATTATGCAAAATGTTGCCTTTACATAGGAAATCTTTGCAAGCTAGTGTCTTTAAATCCTAAACAATGTCCCCACTGCCTGAGACATCTTTGCAAACAATACTTCTTGGTCCCCACAATGGACCTTATAGTCTAAATAAGCTGACCATTCTGACTTTCTCAACCCCAACATCCTGTCATTGGCTAAAAGCCATAGGGTACTGTGGAGAAAAGCCATAGGGTACTGATACAGTGTCCTCTACAAAGAAAAAGGCAGAGATAGGATTCAAGGATGGTTCTTTTTTTTTTTGTCATCATGGTATTTTGATTTGTATTTCAAGATTAAGTATAAGCTGAGAAGTGTGGCTGCTGGAAAGTTAGCCATTAGAATAACTACACATAGCCTCTCCTTCATCTTTATTATAAAAGCTGTGTGTTCTTTGGTTTTTAGCATCAATTTTCTCAAGCCACCAGAGTTTGATCCCCAACACCCACATAAAAAGCCAGAAAAAATCTTCAGTGATTAGGAGCCTAGAGATAGGAGAATGTCTGAGGCTTTCTGGTCACCTCTTCTGGCAAAAAACCAGGAACTGCAGGTTCAGTGAGAGACTCAATCTCAAGGAAACAAGGCAGAAAAGCCATAAAAAGAATTTGCTTATTATTCTCCTTGATATATACTCACATTCATGTATTCTGAAATAAAATCCTTGTCACTAATTTAATTGACAAAAAGATAGTATATTCTTATAAGTAAAAGGTAGCCAATATATTCTTATAAGTAAAAGGTAGCCTAAACCATGAATACTATCAAACTACATGCTATTAAATTTTAGGCAGAGACATGTACTGGAGATCTAACCTTTGTGAAAAGGGAGGTCACTGTGGGAGAGGTGTTAAAATGGCAGAGGTGTTTCCACCTTTGGATGCTTGATCCTTCATTGAATCTGTAGCTAAATGAACTAGAAAGAAGGAATGTCTTAGCAAGTAAGCCATTGATATTGAACACCATGCTGAGATTTCCTGCAGTCACTATGACATAGTGGCACCCCAGCCAGCTTTCTCCTGATTTGATCCATTTCCATGCCATGGCAATACATCCTGTTATTAGGTAACCCTGTCAAACTTAATCCTGTCAATTTTCTTTAGAAAAAAAAAAAAACAAAAGAAATCTTCATTTCAATTGAAGGCCCTTCTCTTAGAACATAGGCACAATTCTTTGGGTACCAGGGAATTGGGGGCAAGTGAGTCAAGATACCAATGAAGGTGATGATAACATAAGGAACAACTCTAGTCACTGACCTTCTCCTCTATGCCAAGCAAGGGGTTAGGTCTTTACCACCACTCTTGATGAATCATCACAACTACAGGAGATGGATATCAGTCCAAATTTATAGTCAGAAGGAAACTGACAGCATGAAGTAACCTGCTTCAGAGCACACCCTCCCTTCTGCTCCATGCTGCACCACACCTGGATTCCACTGGAACTCAGGCTAAGCTCTGTGTCCAACATGAGAAGCTCAGAATGACTTTACAAGATTAAAAAAAAAACAAAAAACTAAAACCTTTCACAGATACTGTAAAAGTCTTACAGGTTATACATGTAGCCTTCTCTAAATCATTTGTCTTCAAACTTTCTGTTGGTAAATAATTTGCCTCTTTTCTACTTTTCTTCTTCATATACTTTCTTCATTTTTGTCAATCTTAATTTACACATGTATTCAAGTCAAGAAGTTTATCTTTACTGTCAAATTCACTGTCCTCTGATGCTTACAAGGGGTCCTGTTTTCACATGGCACCGATTCCCAATTCTCTTTCAGGAATGATAACATGCCAGAAACATAGGTGGTCTGTCTGCAACCGGCCATATACAAAAGACTTAGAATTGTTGTTTAGGGTTCCTTCCTTCCTTCCTTCCTTTCTTTCTTTCCTTCCTTTCTTTCCTTCTTTCCTTCCTTCCTTTCTTTCTTTCTTTCTTTCTTTCTTTCTTTCTTTCTTTCTTTCTTTCTTTCTTTTGTATTTTCCCCTTCTTATTCCTGTGATGGGTGCAATGCTTCATGAGTTGCTAGGTTATGCCCTTTGGTCAGTAGTTTCCAGACCTGACACAATCTTATTACTTGTCAAGCTCTATCCAGTTAGCTCTGCTACCCTCTAGTTTGCCCCCATCTGGCACTGTCAGGGTTTCACCTTCTTTACATTTCCTTTGCTCTGTATGATGCTGTGTTGGGATATTCCCCTAGCAAACTAATATTTCCATATGGAACAAAAAACAAAATTTGCTATCTGTCTTCCTTTTTGTCAGGATAGACCAGTTTTATTTCTGCAACCATTTGCATTGCTGAAAATGAGCTTCACTTTGGTGTCATGTTCTATCATTTCCTTTGTAGCTTTTGGAATCCTTATCCTTTTCCACCCACCCCCCAATTTTGTTTTTCCGGGAAGCTTTCTGTCTTGAAGAGTTCTAAGTGCTCTTTCTGAATGTTTCGGAGATTTCAGGTGCATCAATCATCCTGCAGAAAGCCCTGTTGCAGAGCACCAGTCACACACACAGGGCTCCCAAATCCACTTTTTCAAAAGAGGAAACGGCAGCTGTCCCACACCTAGTCAGGTAAAAGACTTTGCACAACCGGTTGTGATAAAAGGAAACAGTCATGGTGATGTTGATATGGGAGCCTATCTGTGACAGTTAGTTCCAGTTTTTCTTTGACTGGCAGGTACTTTGTACACTTTTAATAGTATTTCAACCCTTGCCTCTTATTTCAACAACATCATCTTTCTATGCAGAACCATTAACGTGCGCTGAAAATTCTCTCCTATTTTATGCAGTCAACCTCTTGGAGTAGTATTTCCTGATAACAGAAAGTTGTTTGGCAAGTAGGGAGTTATCTGAATTGTATAAGTAGCTCTCTGGTTGAGATAAACCCTTGTTCAGCAACTTGTTTTCCATTTGTAAAAACAAGCCAGATAAGCTGTTCTTTGCAAAGGTTATCTCAGCTAGTTCAGAGGACTGGAGAACATGTGGGGACCAGTGCCCAACCTGCAAACAACCCGGGCTGTCTTATATAACAATTTTCTGCCTTGCAAATGATACATGGAAATTGGGGCAAATATGTATGCCTGGAAACCTCTAGATTAAAATAGAAAAAGATAAGGAAACTCATTTGTTGCACTAGATAAGATAGGAGAATGGAGCCTCCAGGGTTCCCATGTCAAAAGACTGATGAAGGGTATTCTCAGGAATAATGAGCCAAAAATTCAAGAACTTCTTTGAGACATGGAAGACTACTTACTGCTCTGTCACTGCCTTCAACAAGAAATCTGTCTAGACTTGAGAAATGTTACACTTCTGCAGTAATCTTTCCATCAAAAAGTAGTTGTCTTGTACTCTTCTGCACCATACCCTCTTGCTTCCTGGAGACTCATCCGTACCACTCATTTCGGTATTTGATTAGATTTTCTGGTGACTTCTCATCACATTTCCCATTATTCCTGTTTTTCCTGTTTTCTTTTTTTTTTCTTTATTTTTATTTATTCATTTTTACCCCAAAGATAATGAGCATGGATTGAACAACTCTTTTTACAGTAGATATTGTTCTGGTCATTCTTGCATACTTTTAGTGCATCTCATTTAGTACTTAAAACAAATTACTTCAGGAAAATATTTGCTCATCTCCAGTTTTAGACTTGGAAACAAAACAGAGAGATTAAGAAATTTAGGTGGAGGATCTTGGACATGAAGCCCCCTTTATCTCATTCCAAGGTCTTTCTCCCACATTCTGCTTCCTTAATGATAGTTTAAATGCCTTGGAAGCACAGCAGTATCCCAGCTGAATTGCACTTATTGTTTATGGAACTTTGTTTTGCTAAATCAACTCTTTTCTTTCTTAAGAGAGGTAAATCCAGTGAAATCCAGGTCCCAATATTTATAATACATTTTTAATATGTATCATTTCATTTGATTTTCAAAGTCATCCCATCCGTATGAGTTATTACTACTAGCATTTAGAGATTAAAAACTATGGAGACTAAATGGGGTTAATGATCAAGTCTACATAGCCAATTAGAAACCAATTTAACAATTGAAACAATTTACACTCATGTCTATTCAATACCATTTTCAAAGTCATAGTCAGCATTTCATATTGATACTGAAGAATTAGTGAGTTTTTGGCCATACAATCAAATGGCTCCTTTGATCTACAGATCTTCCTTTGAAAACATTGATATCATGTTCTGTAGGTCTCTATGACGGTGTGGTGGTTTGATGCAGGTGCCCCCATCAACTTAAGTAGTATGAATGTTAATCTCTCCACCTGATGACAATTGGAAATTAAAGCCTCCAGGAGGCGGTGTATTATTGAGGGCAGGCTTATGGGTGTTATAGGCAGTTTCCTCATGCCAGTGTTTGGCGCACTCTCCTGTTCCTGTTATCCACTGGATGCTGGCAGGGGGTGATGTCCACCTCTGCTCATGCCATTGTTTCCATGCCAACGTGGAGCTTCTCCCTTGAGCTTTAAGCCAAAATAAACCTTTTATTTCCCCAAAGCTACTATTGGTTGGGTGATTTCTGCCAGCAATGTGAACCTGACTGCAACAGATGGTGACTATCCCCATACATCTGCCATGTTCTTTGGATTTGTTTTATATATAAATAATAATGTTTCATTCATAGCAACAAGCACAAAAAATCATGGTTAAAATCCACATTTGTATTTCAGATATGTTTTGATTTTTAAAAATTTTATTTACTTATTTATTTATTTGAGAGAGAGAGAGAGAGAGATGGGCATGCCAGGGCCTCCAGCCACTGCAAATGAGCTCCAGACGCATACACCACCTTATACATCTGGTTTACATGGGTCCTGGGGAATTGAACCAGACAAGCACCTTAACAGCTAAGCCATCTCTTCAGCCCTGTTTCAATTTTTTTTAAAGGAAATAAAACATTACAAATACTATTTGTATGCCTTTTCATATCTGTCTTCTATGGTGAGGCAATAACCTTGAAGGTGCTGCTTAAGCTTATTGCAGGACTTTTTCACCTCTACATACTTGTATTATATTGACATTACTAAATTACATGTACTATTAATTTATTTGTTTATAAACTTATGTGTTATTAATGTACTTACTATATAAATGTACTCAATACTAGTTTATTTGCTTACAAATATGTTATTCTATATGCTTTATTAAAGACTTTCCAAAATTATATTTTTTGATATATTTGCACTGATATGATGCAAAAATATATTATTTAAAGTGTCAAACTGCATTCTATAATGTAACACTACAGTTTATCATGGCTTTTAAAATTATATTTTAAGATGTCGTAAAGTTCTATATTAACTATGATTGCTATTGAACAGGAATACTAATAGTCTTTTTTAAAAATGTGACTTTAGGGCTCAAGATATGGCTTTGTGGTTAAGGCACTTGTCTGTAAAGCCCAACAACCCGGGTTCAATTCCCCAGTTCACACATAAAGCCAGATTGACAAAGTGGTATCTGCCTTCTGAGTTTGTTTGCAGTGGCTACAGGCCCTGGCACTCCCATTCTCTCTTTCTCTCTCTCTCTCTTTTTCTGCCTCTCTCTTCTTGCAAATAAATAAATAAATAAATAAATATTTAAACAGAAATATTTTTTTAAATGTGACTTTAGAATCCCTTTTTCTATCCCTTCTTAGTTCTGAAATTTTTCTCCCTAATTTCTTCTAAGATTTTCAATGAGCAAAATTATATTGTCCACACATAATAACATTTCTGTATTTTCTTTTTGAATTATATTTCCTTATATCTTTTTCTTGCTCTTCTTGTAGCACATTGTGAACAACGAGAGGGTCACACTCAAATTCTATTTTATTTAAAGAGCATTTAATTTTAAATAAAATGCTCACTATAGGTTTTTGGTAGAACATTTAATCAGGTAAGAGGAAGTTTCATTCATGGCTTACTAGGTTTATTTGAATTCATGACTGATTATTGAGATTTATATTAAAAAATATTTTCAGAATCTTTTGAAATGACTCTTCTTGCCAGTTTCTGCTACCAATTCTTTGTGGAGGCTTCAGAATGCAACACAAACATTCTTCTTCCCTTTGTCTGTCGGTGATTCTTTCTTTATCATAAGAATGTTAGAAGCAGATGATCAGATCAGATCTCAGGAGGTGGACTCAATCTTTCTAGTGGGGTAAGGCCATGTTGAGAAGCCATCAGTTATCTTAAAAGTGATTGTGACAGGAGGGAAGGAAGAAGGAAGAAAGAGAAAGAGAAATCAAAGGAGAATGTGCTTATCCAGGAATGGATCTATTTTTATTTTATTCTCATCATCTGCCTTCCTCCTCCTCTCTTTTCTTTTCTTAGAAAATGTAGATGAGCCCTTCAAATGAACAAACTTTCTGAAAAGGGGCTTTTAGTTTGGTTTAATATGGAAACTCAAGTTTCTTGATTTTATTCCAAGCATTTGCTACAGATAAAATAGCTTTTCTCATCTGAAAAATTTGGCTATTATCCTGTTCTCTCCTCAGACAAGTGAAATAACTTCCCCGAAGCCAAACTCTTAAGGCAAAATAGCCATCAGGGTCTATGAAGATAAAACAAAGAGATGTGGATGAAAAATTTCTAAATCTCTGACTAATTCTACAGCCCACATTGATGGGGAACAGTTTATCTCTTCCCCAAAGAAGGGTACTGGATACTTTGTGACTCTGAATTGCTTCTTGCCAATGACACCAGCATCATGGCCACGTCTATTAAGTGGAGCTTGTTTGAAATACAGAATTATTTAGACCCCTCCCTCAGACCTACACTATCAGCATTTTGCATTTTAGACAATTCCTAGTTGTTGGACACAGGCAGGGCCCTAGGTTAAAAGCAGGCCTAAACTATCAGACATGGGCCCCAGGCTACAGAGAGGTCACAGCAGCCTGGATCCCTGGATGAATCTCAGGTCAGGGGAACTAGCAGGAGTAAGCCCCACCCCCTTCCCAGGGGTCTCAGGCCCCTAGACCAGCAGAGGGAGGGCCGCTCCCTCCCCCCCATCCCTGGGTGTCTGGATGTCCTGGTAAGACTTAGGCTTCCCTCATAGCCCTGTGACCTTTGGCCAGTTACCCAGGAAACTCCTTATACCAGCCAACAGCCTGTACACAGCCCATCCCCATACCCTATACCTCCTCCTGCCACTATGTAGGTCACATGACCCTTTCCCTACCTGCTGGAATGAACGCCCCTATATGCCAACTAGACATCAGCAAACAATCTTTGAACCCACCAAGCCCCTTGGGACCCTTTTCCCTCTGTCTCTCTGTTTCTCTCTCAACTGCTTATAATAACCTAGTCCCTTGTTGAATAAATGAGAGCTGTTCTCTGAAGCTGTCTCCCAGGTGTTTCTTCCCATTGGGACTGCTCAAGACCCTGCTCCACAGTTGCCTGGAGGCCTCCTGGGAGCCAGTGTGCAATGGCCCCTTGAGGAAGCAGGGGCCCACACCTGTGACTCCAAGTATGCTAAAGCTTGAAAGTATTACTCCACTGAAGGCAATTCTCCACTTTGTAATTACAGCATTGCCTGGTTGCATATTTTTAATGAAACGTTTGAACTTTCTCCAGAGATTGTTTCCCTTAGCCTATGCCAGGATATATAAAAAAATCATCTGGGAAAAAAATTTACTCCAATTGATGGAATAAAGCTGGGAGTTACTGTATCCCCCCAAAAAGTATATTGAGTGATAATATGCAAGAAGTCAATGGAGAAATTAAAGGAGACTCCAGGGATTGCTAGAAAACAGGTGAAAACTTTTTTGATAATGTTGTCTGCTGTTTCACTGTTAGGATTTCAGAACAAAAGTACATCTTGTTATCTGAAGGTTACACATTTAAAATGAATGAGAAGATCTAGCAATTTAAGCAGGACAATTTAAGAGTTGTCTTAGACTGGAAATGTAAATATAGTAGTAAAGATTAGATAAATTCATGAAGTGCTACTCTTACGTTTAATATTTAAAATTAAATAAGATTTACTCAGATCAGAATCTTTTTCTGTATTTATTCATTATATCCTAAATAATGATGAAGCACTAGCTATATGCCAGTCACTTTTCTAGGTTATGAATAGTAAATGTAAAGCAAAGCATCTGGTCCTCTCACACCTTCTCTTTGAACAAGGATCTCACATTCAGCTGCTGCTCAGGTCCTCATTCTTCCCAGTAGAACCATAGCTGCACACAGGGAAATGAAGTCTTGAGTGTGCTTTAGTCTTTCCCATGGAGCACTATCTGCCCATACAGATCTCTCTTCCAGACCATCAAACTTAAGCTACAGCCCCAGCCTTGATGGAGCAGAGGTATATCTGTCATATGGACAGTAGTTCCAGTCTGCTTTTGTCTTTGTGTAAGTTATCCCTACAGGAGTCTAGGAAACTATTATAGAGCCAGGTGTGGTGGTGTATGCCTTTAATCCCAGCACTCGGGAGGCAGAGGTAGGAGGATCACCGTGAGTTTGAGGCCACCCTGAGATTACATAGTGAATTCCAGGTCAGCCTGGGCTAGAGGGAGACCCTACCTCAAAGAAGAAGAAGAAAAAAAAAAACTTATAGTATCATTATTTCTTTTCCATAAATGATTCTAGAATGCTTTTTAGTTTTCCCAGAAACATGTCCTCTTTTCCCTAGTCTAAGATTAAGTAGGAATAAAAATCTGGGGTTTCTTTGCTTGTTGTTTTTCATGAATTTATGTATTTTCAATAGTTACTTAGTCAAGAATTCACATTTTAAAAGAAACCAATTACATTTGAAAATGCCAGTACCTCTAAGTCTATGAAAGCACTACCTGGACTTTCCATTCTAGATAGAGCCCAGCAAAACAATAAAACAATTTCAGTTGTATTATGCAAGTTCTTTGTTGTTTTCAGCATCCAGATCTTATATAAGTACAGTTTTATTGAAATCAAGTCTCTCTCTCTCTCTCTCTCTCTATATATATATATATATATGCATGTGTGTACACATATAAAATTTAAATACACACATACATGTATACATACATATATTTACACATTGGATTAATTGGATTAGGTTTTTTTTTTTTTTTTCAAGGTAGGGCTTCACTCTAGCTCAGGCTGACCTGGAATTCACTATATAGTCTCAGTGTGGCCTTGAACACATGGAGATCCTCCTACTCTGCCTCCTGAGTACTGGTATTAAAGGCATGCACCACCACGCCAGGCTTGGATTAGGTTTTTAAGCTACTCACTTTTCAGTAACATTTCATAGAAGTAAATTTAATACTTTTAGCCCCAGGCTCATTTGTTCACTGAAATGCACATTTGTGCATTTGCCTTGAAGATTCTTACTGATAGCTATTGACTTTTAAAGTCCAACAAATATTAATTATGCATTTTATGTATTTTATTAAACATTTTCAGTTAACTTCATATGTTTTCCAGGTTGAAAAGTAGTTATTTGGTATAATATCATGACAATAATATTAATTGTTTAAGAAGAATAATTCCACTTAATGTGGAATTTTGAAAATATTTTTATTTATTTACTTGTGAGAGAGAGGAAAAAAATATGTATGGGGGCATTCCAGGGCCTTTTGGCACTGCATACAAACCATAGTGTACCTGGCTTTATGTGGGTACTGGGAAATCATACCCAGACTGACAGCTTTGCAAGCAAGTGCCTTTAACCACTAAGCCACCTTGCCTGGCTACCAAAATGAGATTTCTAACTTTCTAAATTGCTTCATAACCATTTTAAGGTGTTTTAATCATTAATGAACACTGTCTTCATCTTTTCTCATGGTCTTTTCTTAAAATTCTAAGTACATCTGTTGCACCAAGGAAACAGGGCTGACTCTGTGATTTGCTTTTGTCATTACCCTCTCTATAGAGGCATTTACAGTTTGCTGGTTTATTGATTTTTTATTTGGTTGTAGAGTTTTTCACTCTAGCTTCGACTAACCTGGAAATCACTCTGTAGCTCAGAGTGGCCTCTAACTCACAGAAATCCTCTTTCCTCAGTCTCCCCAAGGCTGAGCTTAAAGGCATAAGTTACTATGCCTAGCATCACATTTTTTATTTTGTGAAAGTGCTCCTCTTTGCGGGCTAGATACTGTTCCTAATATTTTATCTGAACTTTAATTCTCTGCATATGGCTCCATTGAAGAAAGCATTGAGCAAGTAAATTGTTTTATATAAAGAAATAAAATTAAAAGAAAAATGTGAAACTTTATCATGTTAAAAACATTAAATATGCCTTATGATTTTGAGTAGAAAGTGACTTTGAAGAGATCTGGTGGGAACTTGACACTTATTACTAAAGCATTGTGTATAAATCTGTGAATAAAGTTTTATCAATAAAAAAACTGTGAATAGTACTTAATTTCTCTGAAATAGATTTTGAAAATTTCTTATGAGCTTGTTGTGACTATGTTTTCTAAAATTAAGCAGCTGCCAATAATATTTCCACTGATACAAGCTTCATTGTTTTTATGCTACCACTAGCAAGGGAAGGTTGATATTCTGAGTCAGAATATTTCTATGCGCTAGGAATATAAAATAATGGCTAAGGATTTATACAGGATGTTGTCAAATCTCACTCCTATTCTCAAATTATGTGTCATCAAGATGCTACTGCTAGAATTACTATGGATCATGTAAAATTCATAGTTCACAGGATGAACTTACAGGATGAACTTGGTGGGAAGTATGAGCAAGGATGGAGTAAAAAAAGAGAAGGGAGTATAAACATAAACATTATGTAGCATTGCTAATGTCTTGTTCATCCTCTATATATCCTTTCATTCTGCTCCATGAAGCAATTTTGAGGATTCTAATTGGGGGTATGACTGTCCATATATTTGTGTGAGTGTGTATGTGTGTGTGTGTGTGTGTGTGTGTGTGTGTGTGTGTGTGTGCTCAATGGTTTGGCTTTTGAATGGTGTGGTAGTTTGAATAGATGGCTCCCAATATATTCAGTGTTTTATTAGTTTGTAGTTTTGATCTGCAGCAACCTGGCTGGAGGTGGTGTCACTGAGTGGATCTTAAGGTGTGGTGGTGGGTTTGAAATTCCATTCTAAAGATATGCAAAATGCCTAGTTCTACCTGGAATTCCTGAAGTGTGCTATGTGGTATGGTTCTCTCTCTCTCTCTGCTTGGTCCTTTAAGAAGGGGCCAACTTCTTTTGCCATTATGGAATTTCCCCTGGATCTATAAGCTTCAATAAAACCCTTCCTTCCATAACTGTGCCTAGTTTGGAAGTTCATCTAAGCAAAACTGAAGCTGTCTGCTGCAGAAATTGGTACCAGAATGTGGGGTAAGATGAACCTGACCATGTAGATTTTGGTTTTTTGGAACTTTGTCTTGGAGGAATGAGCATGGACTTGGTAATTTCAACTGAAGATGCCTTCCGGATGGTAAGCCAAGTTTTATGGACTATTATGATGAGATTTTGAAAATGTTTAGGGTAGAGAGAGTTGAACTTGGAGGCTTGGCTTATGAGCTTTCTAAGGGGAAGGAAAGACTGCAGAGGACTTTGTTGGAATAGGGCTACTGGAATAAGGGATGACTGCATTCTGCTGCCCAGGCCCACAGAGTTTGATCAAGGTTAATTTTTTAATAGACCAATTTGCTTGGCTAAAGGTAATTGGACTGAGAGATTTAATATTTTAAGTTTGAAACCTCAAGCAAGTTAAAATCACAGGCACTGAGACTTGTTTTTAGTTACTGAAGCTGCTATGTTTAACACATTGCAATCTTAAGGAAGATGGCCCAAGTGCTTTACATTAAAACAATGAAGAGGATGCCTAAGGAAAGACTGTTAGAAATGCAAACTCTTTTGGAAAGACTTGACTGGGAAAGAACCTGCTTTTCAAGGCTATAATTTATTTTGTCCCTGATTTAAGAATATGGCTGTGTCCTGCACACCTGGTATTAGTTTTGGAAGCATGAAAATGCATGGAGAGTGGTCAAGAATTGCATACCATTCCAGGACCCACTGCTGAGATGTGGCATGAGGCAGGATGTGATGACCCTGCTAGGCTGGAAAAGCCTTTGGAAGATGGACTGTGGTTTGCATGGAGACCCAAAGATATTTTGGATACACCCAAACTATGCAAGGGCTATATGGAGCACACTGTTGGCCTGGGATGGAAGTGTTCCCTGGTTACTCTGCCTAGCTGGAGGGGCAGAATTGGAAAATCTGGAGACTGTCAACCTCTGGTTATATTGAACTTGAACTTCCGAAGAATGATGGAAATTGAGTTTGCATTGTTTTAGTCTCTCCTTGCTATGCCTCATAACAGTTGAAAATGTTTATTTTATATATTAAAAGTTTTTAACTTGTTTGTTTTCACAGGATTCACAGCTAAGAGAAAATTTTAAATCTGAGGAGATTTGGGAATTTGGAACTATCTTAAGTTGGTCAAGACTGTGGGGACCTTTGAAATTGCATTGAATACAATTTACAGTGTGTGATGATTTTGAATCTATTGGGCTTCAGGGGCAGAATGTGGTAGTTTGAATAGATATCCCTGAATATATTCAGTGTTTTATTAGTTTGTCATTTGGATCTGCAGCCGCCTAGCTGGAGGAGGTGTCACTGAGCGTATCTTAAGGTGTGGTAGTGATTTGTAATTCCAACCTAAAGATAATGCAAAATTCCTAGTTCCACCTGGAGTTCCTGAAGTGTGTATGTTCTCTCTCTCTCTCTCTCTCTCTCTGCTTGGTCCTTTAATAAGGGGCCAATTTCTTCTGCCATTAGGGAATTTCCCCTGGATCTGTAAGCTTCACTAAATCCCTTTCTTCCATAACTGTGCCTGGTCTGGAAGTTCATCTCAGTGAAATTGAAGCTGTCTGATACAGATGGTGTCTCGATCCTGCTATATCTTAGTTCTAGGTTCCAGATGGTTACAGTGATGTCTCCTAATAGTGACAATGTCCAGAACTGACTTCCGTATCATGAAGTGAATCACCACAGCTTCTGGAGATCCACAAAGGCACCATTTGTCTATGGGGGACTGGCCAGATGCTACTACTGACAAGGGCTCTCTCTGAATCTGGCCCAGGGCCATGCTTCTTTACTCGTCTCCCAAGAGTGGCCTTCCAGGCCACTTTATCTAACAAAGACTGCTCTTCTGTTTCCTATATCCATTTTAAAGCATTTATATTATTCATTGCACAATTCCAGACATAAAGGGCATATATAAAATGAGTGAGTGAATGAAGATCCCCTACAGTTTATTAAGTATATTATTAGACTTGTTCCCCATGGATTGTGAGTCATTATCTGGAGTAGAATCCAATAAATTGTTTTTTTTATTTTTTTATAAGTGCTCTCATATGATTCTGCAGGTGATCTGTCTAGGGACCATGGGTTAAGAAACACTTCTTTAGGAACAATAAATACAGTACTTTGCCAAATTCTACACATGAATTGGGTTTTTTTCTGGGGAAGGGGAAACAAATTCAAAGGACCTCCAGAATGTAACTGATACATGGATTTACACAGAAATTTATTTTCATATATCTACAACTAATTGTGTCATTTATCATACAGATGTCAATTTTGAAACATCAAACTGTTTTCAAAAGGAATTAACCACCTAGTATTGGAGCCTAATCTTCTTATTTTGTCTTTTTTCTTCTCTTTCTCACTCTATCTCAGAGGTTATGATGTCTCATATAGTTTTTGTATCTAGTCATAGGTTTCCTTAAAATTATTTACCCAAGTGAATTTAGTATATATTTCTCTGTTTATCTCACAGCATAGTAGTTAATCACATTATGCATTTAAACTTCAGTGTAGGATGTCATGGAACTCTGTGTACTTAAGGTATTTTTGTGCCATATGTAGCAGATGTCAGATTTTTCTATATGGGTTCCTGGGTTCTACCATTGAGGTTCCTGCCTAAGATGTTCTGCATGTTTCTGTAGGGAACACATGTGTTTGTAAGAAATCCTTCTTTCCTAATCCTCTGACAACATTTCTCTCCCTTTAACATGTATGTATTTGGCATGAGAGACAGAATTTATAACAAGTTTCCAGAAACATTTAGTTCACAGACCTTGTTTTGAGTACCCATGCTCCAAGGAATTCAACAGTTTTTTATATAGCATCAGGTTCATGGAAAGTCTTTAACAGCACTGTCTGTAATTCCATTCCAGAAAGGCATCTCTCTTTGAACTCATAAAACCACTGATTTCATTCACATAAATCTTTTTGTTATATATATATATCATTAATATATATTATTAGCTTATATAATTATATATTATTGACTACATATATAATACATATATACAATAATTATATATTATCTGCTACATGTAACCACACTGGCAGGTTTTGTTTATGGCCTGTATAGTCTTCTCAAATGAACATTGTTATTGCTCAGTTTTCTCCAAATTTTAGCCCTTTTCCAAAGTCTTCTCCTAAACTTACATCTTTACCATTTCTCAGCTTATTATCGTTGCAAATCCCACTATTTTCTTTCTCCAGTTTTTCCCTCCTTGTAATCCATTTCTCTTCCCTTACCTCTTTCCTCTGTTCTCATATAAAACAACTTCTCATATGTTTAATTCAGGTGCAGATGGGCTGAGTCAGGAAGAGGACAGAAAGAGAGGGAGTTTCAAGTCTACTCAGTGGTACCAGACCCATCTGAGTCAGGCTTCACTACTAACCTTTGGATTCACTTTAAAACAAAAGATGGGTACACTCCACCTCTTTCTGTCTGGATCCGTCATTGTTACTGTAAAGTGACTGCTCTACATAAAGTCCACTTAGAGAAGGAATGTGACTGTGGACTGTGAGGAATTATCATCTATGGTCTGTATGCTTGGACAACTCCAACGATGAAAATTTTGTCTTCTCCAAAGCACCATATGCAAGCATGTGTGTTTGTGGGCTGGGGGGGGGTGATGGCGGTAGTTAAAGTTAATAGGACCAGCATTTCCAGAAGGCTTTAAGGAAGTTAATTTTGTGACTTGAAGCCCTGAGCAGTATATTTAAATTCCCACTGCACTGGCAGGAAGATAGGAATGATCACATGTGATAAACATGTTAGCATATCCCAGGGATTTTCCAGAAATATTTGAGAGAAGCCTCTAGGAAAAGAATGAATTCCTGTTAATCACAATTATGAGCCCTAAAAATTTGAGATTTACATGACGTTGAATCAGTATGACTCCATTTTGTCTCAAAACTTGATGAATTCTGGGGCTTTATAATAATCCATATATTTCCCTTAGAATTCATTCATGCCTGGTCGATCACAGATGCCAAGCATAATTTCTTGAATATATTTAAACAGTTAAATTAATTTTTCTGTCTATATTCCACAGCATCCCCAGGTCAGTTCCTCACAGGCTGGTTGACATCAGGAATAGTGGAAACACAGCTATAATATATGTTATCTAGCCCTGATTTCATTTATTTGAAAATAGTTATTAACCTTTATCCTAAAACTACAATTGTCTTTACAACTTTCATAGAAATGCTTGCTGTCTTCTTTTGAAACATTATCCTACAAAGCCTTCAGAATTTAGTCAAAAAACATAACAGGCACTGTGGGGTCACGGGACCCAAAAAGAGATAACCAGACCTGTGTCTTCTCCATTCTGTTTCCATTAGAGGAGCTTGACATTATTTCCATGTTATATATTACATTTCCAAAGAGAACGTCATTTGAATATAAAATGAGGGAGGAAATAAGAAAGAAAAGAAGAAAGAAGAAAGAGGGATGGAGAAAGAAAGTGGAGGGAAGAAAGAAGGAAGGAAGGGAGGGAGGGAGGGAGGGAGGGAGGGAGGGAGAGAGGGAAGGAGGAAAGAAGGAAGCTTTAGAAATCAAAAATCAGTCCTACATCTTCCATAGGATTTCTGGTGCATGCTAAATGTACTAGTTTTCCTGAGTCTGTTCTACAAAGTATGTTCTCTGCTTTTGTTTACTCCCAACAGGACATGACATGATCTTCTGCTGGCGACTCCCCTGTGTTAACTGAGCTTTAGCAGCTTTCCCAGGAAGCTGAGGCTTTGTAAAGTGGGTATGTGTGCTGTCAGATCTCAGTGTACCCACTGCATTAATTTGGTTACTTCTGAAGAGAGGTGACTCCATGAAATATTAACCAGACCTGGCTTCGGGGACAAAGACTCAATTCCTGCTGTGTCCTCAGCACTTTTGAGCACAAAACTTTTCAAGAGCTGGAAACTCTCCTTCTTTATGTTTTCCAGGCTTTTTCTTTAGTTTGTCTAAGCAACCTTAGAATAAAAAGTTCTGAACTACAGAAAGGTCATGTTCATCAAGTATCCCTCCCTCCTTCTCTCCTTTTCTCCCTCTCTTCCTTCCATTATTCTCCATGGGGTTAACTTCCAGTTGGTTGCAAAGTTTTTTTTTTTTTCTCCCAATGAGCTTTTGAGTATATTTTAGGTTGATTTGTTGAAAAATGCATTTTGGATTTATTTATATATTCCATTTGAACTACATTTTCTGATAACCATTTCCTGAATGTTAACCTATCATTTATAGAATTTCCTATTTTCTTGTCTTAATTTTATTGTTTCAAAATCTTAGAAGTGTATTTGTAATCAACTCACTAATTCCCATGATGATTTTTAAATTCTTTATTTTCTAATAATTGTCATGTTATTCCAATAAGATCGTATAATGTGAAATCTACCATTTTAGCAAAATTACAAATGAGTAGGATATTTACAGAGATCTGTAAAGTGTTTTACCTAATCTCACACTTGATTCAATGCAATTCTTCTCACACCAGATTCTCCACTGGAGACCAGCTAAGGATGTCCTGAAATTTAGTCCTCACACTGTGTACCTACAGAGGGGTCAGTACTTACACTTGAGGGGGTCAGTCTCATGACAGTGCTCTTAAAGTCCACCCCTTCAGATGGCAATTCCATGTTCCAAATTGTTTCTTACCTGTACTACTGACTGACAGCTATAATTTGGGATTCCCAGGACCCCTTAATTAGGTAATATTGCTTTGCTTAAGAGGCTCATAGAACTCTTAGCTTTTCACTTTCATTATAAAGGATATTAGAAAGGATACATACAGAAAATCATATGGAAAAGAGGGAAAGAGTGAGGTGTGGACTAATGGGTGAGGAGTTTGCATACCCACTTACATGTCCATACCTCACACTATTAGCCTGCAATGCCTTCTCTGGTTTTGCTAGCTGAAAATTCTTGAGCTCTTTCCTTCTGTTTTTTATTATTATTATTATTTTTTTATTTTATTTATTTTTTTTTTTTTTGAGAGAGAGGGAGAGGAAGACAGATAGAGATGGGCGCACCAGCAGTCCTTCAGCTGCTGGGAACGAAATCAAGATGTGTGCTCCCCCTTGTGGTCAAGTGTGGCATTGCGCCCTTGCATCACTTTGCATCTGGCTAAATGTGGGACCTGGAGATTGGAACTGCTGGAGATTGGAACCAGTGTTCTTAGACTTAGGAAGCAGGTGCCTTAACCTCTAAGCCATCTCTCCAGCCCCCTTCTGGGTTTTTAATGAGATTTCATTATGTAGGCATAATTGATTAAATCATTGGTGATCTAGAAAAATATCAATTTAACACAAAGGAAGGCAGTGAAAGAGGAAAACAGAGAACTCTCTTAAGAGATAAGAGTCATCTGTATGCTAGAGAGGTGAGTTGGTGGAAGGCTGAATGTCAGGAGAGCAAACTGTACTGTTGGAAAACTAAGACTTAAGGTCTACATAGTGACTTTTTGAAAAAAGAAAGAGGCTGAAAGCTATGTGGATGCTATTTTCTTTATGGGTACCAAGAGTCATACTTAAAATATTTATAACAATATATTTTATTTTACTTATTTATTTGACAGAGAAAGTGAGAGAGAGAGAGAGAGAGAGAGAGAGAGAATGGGCCTGCCAGGGCCTCCAGCCACTGCAAACCAACTCCAGATGTATGTGCCCCCTTGTGTATCTGACTAATGTGGGTCCTGGGGAATCAAACCAGGGTCCTTTGGCTTTGTAGGCAAATGCCTTAACTGCTAAGCCATCCCTCCAGCCCTATTACAATATATTTTAAGTTGATCATTTCAATTACATGCAAAAGCTCTAGATTCACCTCCCCAGAACCTCTTTATATTGTTGTCTCAAATTATATAATGTTACATAGTGGGGCTATTATCAAATTTTCTTGGTTATAGTTAAACTCTACACTTTTGTCTTTTAATTTCATAACAGAATTAAAAGCTATATTTTGAGTAGTCTATGTCAGAGATATAGATATGCATACTTATTTCTACAATCTCAGAATTCATTAAATAATGATAAATTCACAAGCTATGCTGGTTTTGTTGACTGCAACTTGTCAAGTAGTCTAGTTTCCCTTGATAGCTAGCCACTGGTAAATATATAGTTTTTAATATCAATATTAACTACTAATGTTAAAGATCACACACTACACATGATCCAATAACTTTATGTAGTTATATATGTATGCTGTAGAATGACTACAAAGGTTCAAAGAGGCTACAGTTAAGAGGGAGAAGTGGGAAGATGAAATCTAGGCAGGGCGTCTCTTCCAGAGTTTGATGATGAACCCTGTAGGACGTCTGCAAGAGACACTGTTGTAGAGTCAAAAGACAGGGTCTGTTGCAGTCAGGTTTACAAATGGAGCTATCCTTTCAATGGAAAAATTATTTGGCTTGTTAATAAGATTTCTATTTGCTATTTCTTATCAGCCTTGCATGAGGTGGCTGTCTGATATATGTTAACTCTGGTGTTTCAAAGTCATAATTTATTTTCTATAGGATGAATATAGATAACAACAGTGAACCTTAAAAGGCATAGAAGTTTCAGGCCAGGTAAGAATGACTACAGGTATGATTTGAAGATATGTCATCAGAAAAAAATTTTCTAGTTTTATTCAAATCTCATAAAAATAGTAATAAAATGTATTTTCAATTCTAACTCCATCTTCTAATTATTCCATTGCCACTTAGGACAGCGAGTCACAGGTCTGCAAGTTTGTCTGTTATCCAGTTTCTTTTACCCCTTTTGTTTATTTAAAGTTTTTCCAGCATCCATTAGTGGGATTTTTTGTATGTTTGTTTTTGTTGTGTTTTTGTGATCATATATTATGTATTTCTTTGAAAATTTAGAAAAAATTATAATTTTCTATTTTAAATGTAGGAATTTGATTTTCATGATGCTATATTGAAGTAATAATTCAAATAATTTAGTAATTTAGATTTATGTTACCCAAGTGGTATTCTATCTAACACTCCTCTCAAGAAACTCCTCTCCTTGCCATAACCTCTTCCCACACATTCCCTGAACACACTAGATTATTTGTTCATCAGGCCTTGTGTCTTCCCTGCATTTATTCTTTCTTTGGAATGATTTTCCCTCTCTTAATTTACTAATAAAAATGCCTCTTATCATTCCTCTGGAAATCTATTTTCTTTGTCTTTTAATCTTTCTCTACTGCTTCTCCTTTCCTCCAAAGTAGGTTTTCTTGTTTATCATTTTGTTTATTTGTTTGTTTTTTTTTTTTTTTCTTTTCGAGGTAAGGTTACACTCTAGCCCAGGCTGATGTGGAATTTACTATATAGTCTCAGGGTGGCCTCCAACTCATGGTGATCCTCCTACCTCTGCTTTCTGTGTACTGAGATTAAAGGCATGTGCCACAATGCCCGGCTTCTTGTGTATCTTTTTTTAAATATTTATTTTTATTTTTATTTATTTATTTGAGAGAGTGAAAGAGAATGGGCACAACAGGGCTTACCACCCTGAAAACGAACTCCAGATGAATACACCACTTTGTGTGTCTGGCTTATGTGGGTCCTGGGTAATCAAACCAAGGTCCTGTGGCTTTCCAGGCAAGTACCTTAACTCCTAAGCCATCTCTCCATCACATCTTGTGTATCTTTTAAACAAAATAGTAAACTCAGAACTAACAAATCATTACCATTATTGCTTTCAGGGGATATCATTCAATCATTGCTACCCATAACTCTACTTTATGGTTTTATCCTCATTTTTCTCCTTTGCTTAGTTATAATACATATATCCCCATGATTTCAACCTTGATTTGAAGTGGACAAATTTTTCTTTCCCATTGCTTTCTTATACTTTTGTCATCAAATGACTGTGAGGATATTCAAGCTCACCTCCAGGAGACTGCCGAGAGCTCTGCTTAGGAGCCTGGGCTTTAGGAGCCACCGTGGAGAGATCAGGTCCTGTTCTTCCACTTAAATCAGTACCTTAAATCAGGTACTTGGTGCAACTAAATTAAAATCTCTGGACCTCAGCATCCTATGTCTTGGCATGAGAATAAACAACAAAATAACAAAATGCCAGACATTTGGCAAATATTACAGATAGCATCTTATATATTTTTATTATGGCAAACTGATGTAATAAAGTAAAGAAGAAAAGAAAACTATAGGCCTATATTCCCGATGAACTGAAGAAATGACCCTGAGCAAAATCCTCACAAGTTGAATTCAACCTCCTACAAAAAGCATTATACACTTCAATCTAGCAGGATTCATCTCAGAGATGCAAGGATGGTTAAACACACAGAAATCAGTTAACATAATACACTGCATAAATAAACTTAATCACAAGAACTACATGATCATTTCAACTGATGAAGAGAAGGCCTGTGACAAAATACATCACTTCATTGTCAAATATATATATATCTCACATAAATCCCAAATAATACATCTCACCTTGCTCAAAAGTCAACTACAAATGGAACAAAGACCTCAAAAGACAGATACTGAGGATACTCAACACATACCAAAGCAAAAATTCAAAACCTCCTGAGAGCATAACACTGTAGTAGACTTAAAACTCACCACTAGGGGCTGGAGAGATGGCTTAGGGGTTAAGGCGCCTGCCTCCTAAGCCTAAGAACACTGGTTCCAATCTCCAGTGGTTCCAATCTCCAGGTCCCACATTTAGCCAGATGCAAAGTGACCTTGCTCAAAAGTCAAGGAACAACGCGCAATGCCACACTTGACCACAAGGGGGTGCACACATCTGGCTTTCATTCGCAGCAGTTGAGACACTGCTGGTGTGCCCATCTCTGTCTTCCTCTCTCTCTCTCTCTCTCTCTCTCTCTCTCTCAAAATAATAATAATAAAAAAATTTTTTTTAAAGTTTAAAACTTACCACTATAGCTCAGAGAATTTTGAGGACAAGGAGGCAGAAAGGTTGTAAGAGCCACAGGTCAAAAGGGCATGCCCAGAGGCATCCCCTCCCACGCCATGACTGACATCTGCTCTCCCAAAACATAATCCACAATCCCATGGGGAATACCAGCAACCCCGCTGAGGAGGGTCCTCAGCATATTGGGGGTAGGGAGGAGGGAAATGATGGTACCAACACATGATACAATACAAAGTGTATTCTTAATAAAAAAGAAAAAGAAAAAAAAAGAATTACAAGTACAAATTGAAAAAAAAAAAGATTTACTTTTTTTGATGGCTTCCAAATCTATGTCTCCCAGCTTCACATATATCCTTTAAACCTCACTTAAATAATTACTGCTTTACTTATTCTGTTAAATTACTTATCTATTTGAGATATCAATAATATGTGAAAAATCAAGATTTTTCCCCGGTCACTACACAATACTTTTTATCCTGAATTTACTTTCTAACTACTGCCAGTAAACTTCATCTCTTCCATTTTAAGACAAAAATAAAGGGAATAATAACTCATCAATTTCTCTCACTATGCATCTAAGCTGTCTTAAATTCTACCTGTAAAAATCCAAAATATATTCAAAATTTAACATTGTTTCATAGATGGTGTAGCTTCATTTTTTGCTTCCTGTGTTACTCCACACAGTTTATTCTTCTATTACAGTTAGGAATAACTTTTAAATAAGTAAATAAAGCTGATTATTGTGGCACAGGAAGCTGAAGCAGAAGGAAAACAGCTCAAAACCTACCTGGGCTACAGAATTCATTACCAGTCTTGGTAACTTATTGAGACTGTCTCAAAGGCAAAACTAGAAAAGACAACTGTGTACATAGCTCAGTGGTAGAATGCTTGCCTACCATGTATGCATGTATGCAATCTCCAGTAAAAAAAAAGCAAAGAAAAATTAAATGACAACTTAACCTTTATGTTCCAAAATCTCTAGATGTCTAAAGGAATTGTCATTTCACTAGGACTCTGGAGTTTCCAGGTCCAACATGCTTAAATTAAGACCCCCTCTTCATACTGTGTATGCAATGACATCTCTGACTTCTGAATGTGCCAAGTACACTTCTGTCTCAGGGCTTTGGCACTCACTGTTTCTTCTCATAAAGTTCTTCCTGCAAACACCTGTGAAGCTAGCTCATTACCCCCTCTCCTTTGAGTTTATGCTTACTCAAATATTAAAGCTAACTCATCCTCCCACTTACAGTTTATGCTTACTCAAATAGTAAGATATAAGACTTTCCCTGAGAAATTTGCATAAAAATAATGTGCTTTAGGCATCTCATCCTACTTATTTTCTTTCTTTCTTTCAAAACAGAACTTATCAGAATCTAGCACATTGTATATTTTATATTTGTCAATTGTCTTTCAATTCAACAACCTATCAATTACATTTTCAGTCTCAATGATAGGCTTGTTCAGGAGATTAATCTTCTCTGAACTTGGTTTTGGTAAGTGGTGTTTGTCTAGGTCATCCATTTCATCCACATTACCCAATTTTGTGGAGTAGAGGTTTTGGAAGTATGTCCTGATGATTGATGATTCTTCCAGTTTCATTGATATCTGTTGTAATCTATCCCTTTTCATTTCTAATTTTGTTAATTTGAGATTTCTCTTTTTTTTTTCATTTGATCAAATTGGCCAGGGATTTATCAATCTTGTTTATTTTTTCTAAGAACCAGTTCTTTGTTTCACCAGTTTTCTTAATTATTTTCTTAGTTTACAATTCATTAATTTCTGTTCCAATTTTAATTACTTTTTTCCATGTGGAGCTCTTAAGGTTGGATTGTTCTTGTTTTCACAACACCTTTAGGTGGATGGTTAGGTTATTAATTTGAGATCTCTCTGTCTTTGCTATGAAGTCATTCAGTGCTATGAGTTTTCTCCTTAGGACTACCTTCACTGTGTCCCATAAGTTTTGGTATGTTGTGTTTTTGTTATCATTCAGTTCTAGAAATTTTCTTTTTCTTTTCTTTTCTTTTCTTTCTTTCTTTCTTTCTTTCTTTCTTTCTTTTTTTTTTTTTTTTTTTTTTTTTGGTTTTTCAAGGTAGGGTCTCACTCTAGCTCAGGCTGACCTGGAATTCAGTATGTAGTCTCAGGGTGGCCTCGAATTCATGGCAATCCTCCTACCTCTGCCTCCCGAGTGCTGGGATTAAAAGACATGTGCCACCATGCCCAGCACAGCTCTAGAAATTTTATAATTTTCTTTTTGATATCTTATGCTACCCACTCATTATTTAAAAGTGTGTTGTGCAGTGTCTAGGAACTGGTGAAATTTCTGTTGTTTCTCTTGTTTTGTTGTGGTCCAATATGATGCAAGAAGTTATAATTTTCCTGAATTTATGGAGGCATGCTTTTTGCCCTAATATGTGATCTATTTTGGGAAGGTTCAAAGGGCTTTTGAGAAGATTGTGTGTTCTGTGGAATTGGGGTGAAATGTTATGCAAATGTCTGTTAGGTTGGTTGATCTGTGGTGTTGTTGACCTCTATTATTCCCTGGTTGATTTTCTGCATGGATGATCTGTCTATGGATGATAGTAGGGAGTTAATGTCCCCTACTATGATGGTATTGGGATTTATTTCTGGTTTATTGTCTAGTAGTTTTTGTCTATAAACTGTGATGCACCTGTATTTGGTGCATATAGATTCATGATTGTGATGTCCTTTTGTATGATTGTTCACTTGAGTAAAATGAGGCTTTTTTGTACTTTTGATTACTTTTGGTTTGAAGTCTATTTTATCTCCATTTGCCTGTAAAATAATTTTCCATCCATTCACCCTGAGAAGGTATCTATCTTTCGTGGTGAGGTGGGTTTCTTGAAGACAGCAGATAGAAGTGCCCATGTTTTGATTCACCTTGTTAACTTGTGTCTTTTGATGGGTGAGTTAAGACCATTAATATTTAAGGTTATAACTGTGAGGTTCAATTTTATCCCTGCCATGTTGTAGGCTTTATGGGTTTGCACTTTTCAAACCTTCCCTAGTTTTGGCTATTGTGATCTTTCAGTTGTGGGCTCTTGAGGTTGGTTGTTCTACTCTTCTGTGTGGAGTTGTCCCTGAAGGATTCCTTGTAGGTTTGGCTTTGTGTTCATATAATTATAGATCTGCCTTTTAACATGGAAAGTTTTTCTTTCACCATCTATTATGAGGGAGACTTCCACTGAGGATAGTACTTTGGGTTGGACGCCATAATGTTTTACACTTCGAAGTGTTCCATTCCAGTCCTTTTTGGCTTTCAGAGTTTCCATAGAGAAATATAGGGTAATTCTGATAAGATTGCCTTTGTATGTAATGTGTTGTTTCTCTCTTGCTACTTTGAGCATTTACTCTTTTTTTTTTCTCCATGTATCAGAATGGATCTCTCTCTCTCTCTCTCTCTTTTTCAGAGGTAGGGTCTCACTCTGGCTCAGGCTGACCTGGAATTCACTATGTAGTGTCAGGGTGGCCTTGAATTCACAGCGATCTTCCTACTTCTGCCTCCCCAGTGCTGGGATTAAAGGTGTGGCCACTAAGCCTGGCCAGAATGGATCTCTCTTTTGAGAGGGTGGGGAAGTTTTCTTCAATAATTTTATTCAATATATATCCATGCCTTGCCTTCTGGTATACCCATGATCCAGATGTTTGATCATTTTGGGGTATTTCACAGTTTCCTCATGTTCTGTCATATGATTTTTTTTTAACTTATCAAAGTTTTCAGAGTCCTAAACTGTTTCTCTGCCTTGTCTTCCACCTGATTAACCCTGTTAGTAAGAGATTCTAGGTAGGCTTTAACAAGCTCTATTTAGTTTGTATTTTCCGTTGTCTTTTTCTGTATAGTATCCATCCCTTTGTTGAGTTCTAATTACAGGTCATGGCTTGATTTCCTTGATGCTTGTTGGAATTCATTCTTGAATTTAATCATGCCCTCATTAAGCCTAATCGGCTGTTTATTGAGATCCTCTAGTTGTTGATTTACCTTTGATTCATTTATCTCTCTTTTTAGGTCTCTCTGATTTTTTTCAATTAAGTTAAGGTTAGTGACAAAAGATGTGTGTCATAAGAGGTGATTCTGTTCCATTTCATTTACTCAATTCTTGGTTTTTTTGATGATTTTTTTCCAGTTCAGTGATTTTCTTGGTCAGCATGCTTTAATTTTGGGATTCAATTTCTGTGGTCTCCTCTATGTTTTCATTGGAGACTACCTTTGTGGAACTAGGCCACATTGTTGTAGATCTCTCAGTTTGTTTTCTTGCATTGTTATTTTGTTGTTGTTGCGGTGGTTGTGGTCTACCCATCTCAGGGTAAAAGTCTTTTTATTAATGAGGAAACATGTATTTGCCTTTATAGGATCTTCAGTGAATATTCTATTTTGGATTCAACCCACATTGGAATGTTATTGTGTTATAAACACAGATATGTGGGTTGTAGAGGTTTCACTTGTGCCTGTAGCTGTGGACTGGAGGGCTGATAGGGAGCTATGGTTGGATGTCTGGAATCTCTTCAGCCCATGACCACAGCTGTACCTTGACTATGGGGCCTCAGCACTTGTCCTTGCTCCCCTACTATACCCAGCTTAGAAGGTCATAGAGGATTCACTGGTACCCCTGCTTGTTGGTTGCCAGATATTCCTTTGCTTTCCTTCAGAGACAGGAGAGATGTGTAATGGGGAAACTGCTAGGCAGATGCCAGCACTGTGGGGTGGAGAATGGGGGGGGGGGGGAGTCTGTGGGACACTAGTTCCAGGGACCAGGCTGGAGCTAGGGCCCACAGAATTGGTATCAGTTGGGTACAGAGACTCCAGACACACAGAGCTCCTCACTAGCACAGAGCATACAGGCCCCAGATACACCCCATACACTCAGGGGCCTGATTTCATAGGCTCCAAACATGCTGAGCTCCTTACTGTCCCAGAACACATGGGACCCAGACTTGCCAAACCCCTCACCAGCCTCGACTGCACAAGTCACAGGCAAGTGGATCCCCTCACCAGTTTTGTCCATACTGGCCCCAGCAAAAGTAAATATTGACCTTAGATGATAGTTTTTTTTTTTTTTTTTTAGATGTGTGTAGTATATGACGATGAGGTGTGTGTGTGTGTGTGTGTGTGTGTGTGTGTGTGTGTGTGTGGTTTGTGTACCTGTGAAGATGTGTAACAAGAGGACTTTGAGTCAAGGTGGCATCTGCCTAACATCACCACACCTCATGTGGAAGGAAAGGCAAGATCCTTAAGATTCAACAGGTTTTTTTTTAGGGGGTTGCTGATTCTAGTAGGCTCCCAGTGGGATGGTGTGGAGGAGCAAAATAGGGAATCTACTGATCCCCAAGCTCTAGGGTAATGCCCCAGTTCCCCAGTTCCTTCAAGCAATCATCCTAGACACTGGTCCCAGAAGGAAGTCCCTCCTGCACTAACCACAGGCCATGTGGACCCAACTAGCAGCCTAAGACCTCTGCCCCAGGCTTTCCCACCACTGTGAAGAGCTCCAGTGGTGTGACCACTGCTCCCAGCTTTTCTGAGTCCCGTGGTCAACCAGAGTCCCACTCTGTGGTCTTTTCCCCAAGCAGGGATCCAGGCCAGCAGGCCAGTGTCCTGCCCTAGCCTTTCAAACCCCGTGTGGGACCACAGGTCCTACTACCAGGTCCCACTCTGGAACAGGGACCCAGGCCAGCAGGCCAGTGTCCCTGCTCTAGGCTTTCTAAACCCATGTGGGACCACAGGTCCTACTACCAGGTCCCGCCATGGAGCAGGGATCCAGTCCAGCAGGCCAGGGTCCCCTAGTCTTTCTGATCCCAGTGAGTGTGATCACCAGTACTGCCACTGACTCCTACCACCCACTAAAGGGACCCAGGCCAGCAGGCCATTTTCCCTGCCCTAGCCTTTCTGAGCCCCAAGTGCACTTGCTGTTGACCCCTCCCATCCCTGAACAGGGACCCAGGCCCCCACCCCAACCTCTATGAAATCCTCAGGCAATCAGCCTCACACTGGCTGCTGCCCCTCCACCCCAGGCTAGCAGACTAACATCCCACACCCTAAGCTTTCTGGACCATTGTGATGGGCAGACCATAGTGAAAAAGGAGTAGCATGAAAAATCAGATGCAAGTAAATCCAGTTAGCTTTCCCAGTCCCACAATGGATGTCTCTAATGAAAACATAGAAGAGCCAATAGGATCAGAACCCAGAAAGGAAGAGACAAGCTATGCAACCCTGGCCAAGCAAATAGCAGAACATGCAGAAACTCAACAATAAACCAATAATTGTATGAATGGTGTCCTTGCTAGGTTAGACCTAATAGAAAAGAACCAGGAAGGGTTCCAAAGACAGTTAAATGATCTGAAAGAGAGAGAGAAAGAAAAAGAGGACCTCAACAACCAACTGGCTAAGCTCAATGGATGAAATTCAACTACTCCATTTGGGCAGTGTGTGGTTTATCTACTCAGCCAGATCCCCAACACTGCAAGCATGTTTTCAAATCTGCATGTGTACTAATAGATGATTCCTCATTTTTCTGCATTATACTAAAATTTAGTATTGAACATTGAAGTTAATCATATTTTTTGATTATGAATGAGTTTGAACATAACTTTTTATTTATATAGGTATGTACATGTGGATATGTGCATATGTGGATATGTATCATATGTGTGGAATTCAGGGATATGCCATGATATGCATGTTGAGGTCAGAGGACAACTTCGGCATGTTTGTCCTCTCCCCTCACCTTGTTTTTGAGACATGGTAGTGTGTCTTCTTTTGTGGTGGCTGTAGAAGTGTGTGTCAGTCTATCCAGCTTCTGAGATTCAGATCTTCCTGGCTCTGTCTGCCATTACCTTAGGTGCATTGAAATAGCATATGTATGTGCCACTTTGTGTCCAGCTCCACTTGGGTCAAACTCAGGCAAGCAAGGTTGCAAGGAAGTTTTTTAACCAGTATGTCATCTCCACAGGATGATATTGAAGATATTTTCATGAGCTTATGTTGTATAAATTCATTTATTAAATAATGCTTTAGTAGTAATGTTGTAGTTGCCTTCTCATTGCTGGGACAAAAGAATCAGATGATGGGAGGACAGGTTTATCATGTCACAGTAGCTGTTAGAAAATAGCAAGAGTTAGTTATCTCTGGCAAGCAGGAGCCCTTAAGTATAATACCCCAGAGCATACCTCCAGCAACATACCTCCACCAGCAAGGCTACAGCACCCTTCCTAATAATTATCTAAGCTCACCTATCATATTTTCTTCTTTGAAGAATATTGGAACTTTATTTGAAATTCATTTTATCTTCCAACATAAATATCTTTACATTGGCTTTCAAAGCTCTATTCACAAAAGTATATATTTTTACCTCAGTGCTTTGGCTCCTTATATTCATATAATTAAACAGAAGAAAGGAGAAAAATCTTCCCCTTATTATACTAATTAAAAACTTCATGTTACCTATTAAGTTTCTTATAGATTTCCTGTGGACATTGTCCATTAACTATAAACTTTGCTATAGATTCTTTATCAGTTTTAACCTTTGGATTGGGGGTTTCCTATGGAGAACGTTAGTTGTCAGGTTAAAGAAGTCTCTTCTCTCTACTTATGTGAGAGCTTTTGTCAGGGATGAATTTTGTTAAAAATTAAATATTATTCTGATATATCACTTCTTGTTAATATATTGATAAAGGACACATATTGGCTTGTTTTCAAATGTTAAGACAACCTTACAGACCAAGGGTTAATTTCAGTAAGTCATCCTACAATGGTATATTTTTCTCAAAATGCTGTATTTCATATCTGAAAATTTTACTTGTGGTTGCTTCTTTCAAGTTCATGGGGCATATTTTCCATACGTTTATTTTATATTTTTTTTACTTTTGGGGGACATTTCAGTGTTTTTTTACTGTGGTAATATTCTCTACAGATAATGTGCACAGTGCACCCAAGTAGCTATTTTTCCTATTTTTACTACTTCCAACACAGTTTGTTATCATTCTAACTGTGGCTTTGTCTCTCTATTTCTTCTTTTAAAAAAATTATCCATCTATTTATTTATGTATTTATATTTTTATTAGTTATGGAAATAGTATGTAAGCAGCACATGTTGGTACCACACTTACTCTCATCCCTGCCCCCTCCAAAGGGACCCTCCTTGATGGGGATACCAGTTATCCCCATGGAGATTGTGGATGGTATATTGTGGGAGTAGCCATCAGTTATGGGGAAGAGGCAATGTTCCTGTGTGTAATGTCCCAACTTGTGGCTCTAACAATATTTCCACACCCTCTGCTGCCAAATTCCCTGAGCCATGTTGGTTTCATTTTAGGTCTACTTCAGTGATGGGCTCTTAGGATCCTTGGTATTTCTGGATCTCTTGTTTGGTAGGAGTTGCGTGTTCTCAGTGTCTGTCTCCTTCACCCTTGTGCTGATATCAGGTTCACTGAGAAAGAAGTACTCTTCTTATTTCCCCAATTCAGTTGGGGCCCTGTTTGAAGTGTGATGGGCCTTTCTCTCCTCAGGTACTGCTTCCATCTGAAAAAAGAGAAGCAGGGAGTTCCAGTTAAGTTGGTGGCATAGGAACCATGCCAAAACAGCCTAGAGAAGAAAAAGCAAACAACATCAAAAAACACCAAAAACAAAAACAGCAAAATACACTCTTCTACTAAAAAGTGAGCTGTATAGTAAATTATCAACCACAGCAGAGAAGTAAGAGAGATCTGGACTGTCTAGAGACCACTGAAACAGGCAGAAGAGCTCCAGCAGCAGCGGCGAACTCCATGCTGCTGCAGCCGGCAGCTTTGGCCTGAGCTGCAGGGAAAAAAAACAAACAAACAAAAAAAAACAGGTGAGGGGATTTTTTTCACTCACACCCACCTCCTCACAAACTCAAGAAATGTGGAAGCAGGACAGCAGAGACCAACAGACAAACTTGTGAGGAAGAAGATCGTGAGGATCACCTGGCAGACTTCAGCCTCCATTCACAGCCTCCCCTCCCCCACCACCAGCACAAGTGCCAGCAAGCACCAGTGACCTGGGAAAGGGAACTCACCTACACAGCACCCCGCACAATTAGAGTGGCAACCCACTGACCCAGCCGGCCTACCTGAGCCCACAGCGCAGCAAAGAGGGACCCAAGCAGTCATGCAGCATAGCTGAGACCAAAGCCATCCCAAAAGGTAACTGGGATTACAACAGGTCAGTACCTGCCAAATAAGCCTGGTACATAGGCTTGCATTGGAAGGGCTAATTTCCCCATCCTTGTCAGGGTAAATTACATGTTAAGTCTGATGGATGGTCAGATTTGACATTATTAAATGAGCTATATTTTGAGTTCCCACCCTCAGCAGGGATACAGCCCAGCAGTCCAGTGTCTCCACCCTAGCCACTCTGAGCCATGGGCGTGCCTCCTACTCTGCACTCCCACCCAAAAAGCAGGGATACAGTCCAACAGGCCAGTTTGCCTGCCTTTGCCTCTCTGAGCCCCTTGTGTGTCCTAGTCTGTGGCCTCACCCCAGAGAAGGGAGCCAGGCCAGCAGGCCAGTGTCCCCACCCTACCCTTCCTGAGACCCAGGTGCACAATCAACTGTACTGCCACTGACTACTCCCACCCATGAACAGGGACCCAGAGCAGGCCAGTGTCCCCACCATAGACTTTCCGAGTCCTGCGCGCACAATTGCCTGTACCCATCACCGACTCTTCTCACCCACTAACAGGGACCCAGGCCAGAGGCCACTGTACCCACCCTAGCCTTCCTTAGGTCCACGCATGTGATCACTGGTGCCTGCCACTGATGCCTCCCACACACTAACAGGGACCCTGGCCAGTGTCCCTGCCCTAGCCTTTCTGAGCTTCATGTGCACTCTCCATTGACACCCCCATCCCTAAACAGGGACCCAGGACCCCACCCCAGCCTCTCTGATATCATCAGGTAGTCAGCCTTAAACTCACTGCTGCCCCTCCACCCCAGGCCAGCAGGCTAGTGTCCACACCCTAGGCTTTCCATAGTATTGTGATGGGCAGACCACAGTGATAAAGGAATAGCATGAAAAACCAGATACAAGTAAATCCAGGTAGACTGTGTAGTCCCACAATGGATGTCTCCAATGAAAACATGGAAGAGACAATAGGATCAGAACCCCAAAATTAAGAACTTGTAGAAACTCAGCAAAGAGCCAATAATTGTATGAATGGTTTCCTTGCTAGATTATACCTAATAGAAAAGAACCAGGAAGGGTTCCTGGTTAAATGATCTGAAAAAGAGAAAAAAAAAAAAAAAAAAAAAAAAAAAAAAAAAGGACCTCAATAACCAACTGGTTAAGCTCAATGGAGACATTAAAAAACGCAGGGATGAACTTTAAGAAGCATCAAGTAAATCAGAAAATGATGCTGAAAATGAACTTGACAGAGGGATGGAAACTGTACATAAAAAGCAGTACAGGGCTGGAGAGATGGCTTAGCGGTTAAGGCACCTGCCGCCTAAGCCTAAGAATGCTGGTTCCAATCTCTAGCAGCTCCAATCTCCAGGTCCCACATTTAGCCAGTTGCAAAGTGATGCAAGGGCGCAATGCCACACTTGACCACAAGGGGGTGCATGCATCTAGATTTCATTCACAGCAGCTGAGAGACTGCTGGCGTGCCCATCTCTATCTGTCTTCCTCTCCCTCTCTCTCTGTCTCTCTCCAAAAAAAAAAAAAAAAAAAAAAGAAAGAAAATATGAGCCAAATTGCACAAGCCCAAAACTCTATAGACACTCTCAAGAATAGAGTCAGCCAAGTGGAGGATAGAAACTCAGAACTGGAAGACAAAACAGAAGACATAGTTCTTGAGTCCAAAAGTTTCAGTAAATTCAAAAATGTCTATGAACAGATCATGAAGGAAATGTGGGATATGCTTAAGCACCCAAACATTCGAATAATGGGTATACCAGAAGGGGAAGAAATTCAGACCAGAGGCATGGAAAACCTATTTAACAAAATTATTGAAGAAAACTTTCCCACCCTCTCAAAAGCAAGTCCCATCAAGACACAAGAAGATAGCAGAACTCCAAACATACTGGACCAAAGGAGGAATTCTCCATGACACATTATCATTAAGAGTCTAAACATCAAGCACAAAGAGAAAGTCCTAAAAGCAGTTAGGGAGAAACAACACATTACCTATAAAGGAAACCCCATCAGAATGACTCAGACTTCACAATGGAAACCCTAAAAGCCAGAAGAGCCTAGAATGAAACACTGCAAACTCTAGGAACTTATGGCTTCCAACCCAAACTACTGTATCCAGAAAAAGTATCCGTCATAATAGATGGTGAAAGAAAAACTTTGCATGATAAAAGTCAGCTCTACAGCTATATGAACACAAAGCCAAACCTACAGAAAGTACTTCAGGGAATTCTCCACACAGAAGAATCAAATAACCAACTACAAGTGCCCACGAGAAGTAGATCACAATAACCAAACCACGAGAAGGCACAAAAACAACAGAAACCAAGAAAACACCAAACCACATAAACCACTTCAATATGGCAGGTATTAAATAAAACCTCATAGTTATTACCCTAAATATTAATGGCCTTAATTCACCCATCAAGAGACATAGCTAACAGTGCAGATCAGAAAATTAGATAGACCCCTCAATCTGCTGTCTTTAAGAAACCCACCTCAGCACTAAAGATTGACCCCTCCTCAGGGAGAAAGTGTGGAAAATGATATCCCAAGCAAATGGAAACAACAAACAAGCAGGTGTGGCTATACTTATATCAGATAAGGTAGACTTCAAATCCAAAGTAATTGAAAAAGACAAAGAAGGCCACTTCTTATTCATGAAGGGAAAAATCCAACAAGAGGGTATTACAATCATCAATCTTTATGCACCAAGCACAGGTGCACCACAATTCATAAAACACCATCTACTTGACAACAAAACAGAAATAACCACCAATGCCATCATAGTTGGGGATGTCAATACTCCACTATCAGCAATAGCCAGATTATCCAAACAGAAAATTAACAGGGAAGTAAGGGAGCTCAAAAACACCATAGATCAATTAGACATAACGGATGTCTATAAAACATTCTACCCCCAAACACAGATTACACATTCTTCTCAGCAGGCCATGGAACCTTCTCTAAAATAGGTCATATACTGGGTCATAAAGCCTGCCTCCATATATTTAGGAGGATCGACATAATTTCCTGCATGATATCAGAACACAATGCTGTATTGCTAGAAATTAACAACAAAAGGTGTGCCAGGAACCCAAGCAGCTCCTGGAAACTGAACAACACACTCTTAAACAATAAATGGGTAGTGGAAAAACAAGAGGCATCCAACCCAAGAAGCTCCAGATGGAAAGAAATAATTAAGATTAGAGCAGAAATTAATGAATTGGAAACTAAGAAGACAATTAAGAGAATTGACCAAAGAGCTGGTTCTTTGAAAAAAAATAAACAAAATTGATAAACCCCTGGCCAATTTGATCAAGTGGAAAAAAGATAAAATGGAAATTAACAAAATTATAAATGAAAAAGGAGAGAACACAACAGACATAAGTGAAATTGGGAGAATCATCAGGATGATGATGAATTCCTGGACTCTCAGAGCAGATTAATCTCCTAAACAAAGCTGTCACAACCCATCCAGATTGAAAGGGTAATCAATAACCTCCTTAAAAAGAAGAGTCCAGGACCAGATAGCTTCTCAGCTGAATTCTATCAAACCTTCATGGAAGAACTGAAACCTATTTTTTCTCAAATTGTCCCACACAATCAGAGAACAGGGAAAGCTCCCCAACTCCTTCTATGAAGCTAGTATCACCCTAATACCAAAACCAGGCAGAGATGCTACAGAAAATGAAAACTACAGGCCTATTTCCCTGATGAACTTAGATGCATAGATCCTGAACAAAATTCTTGGAAATCGAATTCAACAGCACATCAAATATTTTATCCACCTGGATCAAGTAGGCTTCATCCAAGGAATGCAGGGATGGTTCAACATAAAAAATCTGTCAATGTAATAAACCACATAAATAAGCTTAAACACAAAAACCACATGATTATTTTGATAGATGTAGAAAAGGCCTTTGACAAAATCCAACATAATTTCATGATCAAAACATAGGAGAGACTAGGCATGGATGGTTTATATCTCCACATAATAAAGTCTATCTATAAAGATCCTAAAGGCCAAATAATACTTAGTGGGGAGAGACTGAAGGAATTCCCCTTGAGATCAGGAACAAGGCAAGGGTGTCCACTCTCACCTGTACTCTTCAACATAGTACTAGAAGTACTAGCTCAAGCAATAAGACAGGAGAGAGAAATAAAAGGGATACAAATTGGAAAGGAAGAAGTTAGGTTAGCCTTATTTGCAGATGACATGATTCTGTACATAAGTGACCCAAGATTCTCCATCTCAAAACTCTTAAAAACTCCTTCAGTAAAGTAACAGGATACAAAGTCAAAGCACAAAAATTAGTAGCATTTCTATATGCAAGTTTCAAAGATACAGAGAAAGAACTAAGCAACATTGTCCCATTTTCAATAGCATGAAAAAATACCTTGGAATCACATTAACCAAGGATGTGAAAGACCTTTACAATGGAAACATAAAAACATTCAAGAAAGAAATTGAAGAGGGCTTGAGGAAATGGAAGGACCTCCCATGCTCCTGGATAGGGATAGGGAGAGTTAACATTGGCAATCTTGCCAAAAGCAATACACAGATTTAATACAATACCAATAAAAATCCCAACATCTTTCTTCACAGACATATAGAAAAAAATGATCTCAAAATTCATATGGACTGGCAGAAGGCCTCGGATATCCAAGCATATCCTCCGCAAAAGAAATACCTTTGGAGGCAACACCATATCTGATCTTAAACTATATTACAAAGCTATAGTAATAAAAACAACATGGCAGTGGCATAAAAACAGGATGATAGATCAATGAAACAGAATCGAGGATCCAGACTTTGGGTCAAGTAACTACAGCTACATGATATTTGACAAAGGCCTCAACAATGTAGACTGGTAAAAAAGACAGCATCTTTAACCAATGGTGCTGGACAAACTGGATAATCATATGCAGGAAAATGAAACCTGATCCACACATTTTGCCATTGCCAAAAATAACAAGTCCAAATGGATCAGAGATCTCAATATAAGACTGGAAACAGTGTTACTATTGGAAGAAAAAGTAGGAGGAGTTTTCCATGATATAGGAGTGGGAAAAGACTTCCTGAACAAAACCACAGTAACTCAGGACATTAAACAATTACTCAACCATTGGGATCTCATGAAGCTGAAAAACCTTTACACCAACAAATATACTATGTGCAGAGCCAATAGATTACCCTCAGCAGGGGAGAAAATTTTTGCCGGATACACATTGGAGAGAGGCCTAACTTCTAAAATCTACAAAGAACTCAAAAACCTAAACAATAAAAAGCCAAACAACCTACTCACAAAATGGGGCAGAGAACTGCTCAGGGAGTTCTAAGAGGAAGAAATACAAATGGCAAACACTCACTTAAGAAAATGTTCAACATCTCTAATCATCAGGAAAATGCAAATTAAAACACCTATGAGATTCCACCTTACCCCAGTAAGGATAGCAAACATGAAAAAAATCTAATGGCAACAAATGCTACTGAGGTTGTGGAGAATTAGGAACCCTCATTCACTGTTGGTGGGAATGTAAGATGGTACAACCACTATGGAAAGCAATACGGAGACTCCTATAAAGGATGACTCTAATGGTACCAATAGACCCAGTTATCCCCTTACTGGGAATTTACCCTAAAAGCTCCAAGCCCCAATTCAGAGATATTTGCTCAACCATGTTTATAGATGCTCAATTCCTGATAGCAAAGAGCTGGAATCAACCCCGATGTCAATCATTAGATGAATGGATAACTAAGGTGTGGTATATCTACCCAATGGAAATCTTCACAGCAGTAAGGAAAAATAACACAAAGCAACTTGAAGAAAAATGTTCCAACTTGGAACAGATCATTCTCAGTGAACTCACCCAATCACAGAAAGATAAACATCGCATGGTTTCACTCATCTGTGACTCCTAATTTGTATTTTCCTGAGATGCTGAAACACCTAATAAACATCTCAAGAACTGGACAATAGGGATGGTGGGGTGGGAGGGCAGCACAAGGGGCGGAGTCAAAATAACTGGACCCAAATGGAAATGTTACTATAAAATCCTATATCCTGAAAGACAAACTAAAAGGTCAAACCTGAGTTAGGTGCTTAGAGAGAAAACCTGAATCAAGAGGCCTGGAGAGGGTATCATGAAAACTAACCTCAATATTCTGCTGTTTCTCTCTCTATCACTCCCTCTTCTTTCTCTTCTCTCTTTCTCTTTCATATTGCCTATACTTTTTCTTCTTTCTTTTCCCTTGGCACTGACCTATAACTCCTAGTACAGCATGTGGTTACCATCCACAATGAGCTGTTGATCAGTGAGACCTACAAGGTTTCCCAAAAGAAGACAGATTTCTGTCAGAATACTTGATGAGCCACCAAAGGTTATTGGTAAGACCCTACTGCTGGAGATGCCATATGCTATTTGGATGTAAACTGGAGAGACCTGACTGGAATCTGGAAGAATGTCAATCCCCAGGCAGTTAGTTTGTCTAGAGCCAGAAGGTGCTACACAAGTGACTGGGTGAAAATGACCAACATCTGTCTAAGCAACTCGTGGTCTAACCTACTCAGCAGCAAACAACCTGATGTGATGCTCATATAAGTGCAGTAGTGGCACACAGCCGTGGTGGGCAACCAACTGCTCTAGATTTGGCTGATGGATCCACTCAGTGGAATGGAACCCATACCTGGAACTAGAAAATCAGTCATAACCTTATCCCAAAACTCCAACATCAAGCTCCTACCAAAAGTGGAATACAAGAGGGCCTACACCTATTAAAGTCTCTCTAAGTTAATAATGGTTATCCATGTATCTTGTACTGACCTCACTCTCCCTTGGAAAATTGGCTTCTCTCTTTCAGATGGATGCAGGACCTGAGGAGAGAATGAGCCCATCGCACCTCACCAGGACACCAGCTGAAGCCATAGAGTAAAAAGGGAAATGAGCAAGAGTGCTGCTTTGTCGGTGAACCTGGTACCAGCACAAGGGCAAAAGAGATAGACACAAAGAACACTCAACTCCTACAAAATCAGATATCCAGAGACACAGAGACTCACAAAACCTCATCACTGAAATAGACCTAAAATGAACCCAACATGGCTCAGGGAAATTCACGGAAGAAGGGGCAAAAAGATTGTTAAAGCCATGAGTTGGGTCATTATACACAGAGTCATTGCCTCTCCCGCATAATTAATGGCTACCCCATAAGGCAAGATCCACATTACCCATGGGGGGGGAAAGACAGGGAGAAGGCTAACGATGGTACCATCATGGCTGCATATAATATATATATATAATAAAAAATAAAAAAAAATAATTTATTTGCAAAAAAAAACATGTGTAACAAGCACTTTATCTTCTTGAGTCATTCCTCCAGGTCCCTGGATAAGAGTCAAACTGGAAAATGACTAAATAGAGAGAAGAGAGGTCCAAAGTGATTTTTGTGGGAAGTACAATGTTTGGAAATTGACAATCAGAAGAGTAAAGTAGGAGAATGGAAATCTGAGGAGATCAGAGAACGAAGGCAGACTGGAGTCCCAAAACAACAGGTAAAGGAAAAGTTTTCTGAAGGAAAGCATGTCAGTACTGTAAATGGGACAAATAAGAATGGAGAATTCACATGTGGATTTGGCATTGTGTGCCTTATGACAGATCTGTATCGACGAATTCCTGTTGGTTGAATCCTGACTGAAGTAGAATGAAGAGAAAATAGGAAGGTAGATTGATAACAAAGGTCCTAGCCACTGTTTTGCAGTACTTGGCAGGCTAGAGGAGCGAGGACATGAAACAGGAGCAAAGCTGTAGATGGAAATGTATAAGGAGAATCCTTCCAGTAAGACAGAGATGTCACAGCATGTTAATGGGTGGAGCAGATTACCCAACTGAAAGGGACAAGTTGATGAGGCATGCCAGAGTGAGAATACTGCTGGGATGACATTCCTGAAGAGGGACAGGCCATGAATTCCAACACATGAGAACAAGACAGCAATAAGCTTTCAGACATGTTCTGAATTCTACATAAAAGATAGACAAAATTTGTGGATTTAGAAATAGGTGGGTTAGAGAGACTAAAAATGAGATCCTCTTCTGATTACATGTGTTTCTGTAGCAGCATGGCACACAGGGAGGTTGTGAAGGAGCAGGAGGAACTATGACGCAGTTATCCAGGGGATTGAAGGGGCAGTGTAAAGACATTTCTATGTAGTTCTAAGGCCACTGGAGTTTAATAGCTATATGCACTTTTTCTCACTGCATCCAGAAACTTGAGTGTGAAACAGAATATATAAGAAAATGACTCCATCTTTATACAGTATCATCTGTTCCTTTTGAAAAAAGTAATATGGGCTGGAGAGATGGCTTAGCGGTTAAGGCACCTACCTGCTAAGCCTAAGAATCCGGTTCCAATCTCCAGGACCCACGTTTAGCCAGATGCGAAGTGATGCAAGGGTGCAATGCCACACTTGCCCACAAGGGGGCACACACATCTCGATTTTGTTCACAGCAGCTGAGAGACTGCTGGCACGCCCATCTCTATCTGTCTCCCTCTCCCTCTCTGTCTGTCTCTCTCTGTGTCTCTCTCCAAAAATAAATAAATTAATTTTTTTTAAAAGTAATACATCATTTCTAACTTGCGAAATAAACAGAATTGTGTTTCTAAATGGTTTGGGATCTTGCAAAGCCAGTGCGATAGTAAGAGAAAAAGAGAAAGGAATTCAGAGCATCTGCAAGAGGGTGGTTACACTGATGTATAGTATAATGTAAGCCAGAATCAGTGGAAGTCCACTAGTCATACGAGATATTTAGAATTAATGTGTCAAAGCAATGAACGTCAATTGCAAATATAATGATCAAAAAGTGGAATTTTAAAATTGAGACAATGAGTGTCCTGCCCACTTAGGCAATGTAAGTTTGAAGTTTGGCTAAAGAAAAGTTACTGTAGCAAAGGAAGTAGTCACCAGGTGATCATGCTGATCATGTATGTGAATGTTGAAGTCACCAAGAAAGAAGAAAGAGGTTGTGTCAAGTGACAAAGGTGTAAAAACCAATGAGAAATACAGGGAAAGCTTTAAGAGAGAATTGATAGCAAAAATGAAGGGTGGAAGAAGGTTTAGGGTGTTAGGGTTCGAGAATTGTGCAGTAATGGAGACAAAGGTGAAGGTTTGAGCTTAAGCTTATGAAGATTTTATTAAAGCCAATCAATTCTGATCAATCAAGGTAACAGCCATATTGGAAATTGAACTGCTACCCTGAAGGGTAGAGGAGCAGGGTTTTTAAAGGGGAAAAACCATCAACAGTTAAAAACAGTCCACCTAGGGAGAACAGAGTGACCCTTGAATGTAATTGGTGGAAGCCCCCTTGTTGCTTGCAAACTTCAAGATGTATTTTTTTTTTTTTTTTTAATCAGGAGGCAGACATTGTTTGTTCTCCAACTCAAGGAGAAATTGTTGTGTTTTTCTTGGAATTGGGGCTGGATGAGGGGTTAAGGACAGAATTGTCGAGTACACAAAATGGAGTCACATTAGTAAAACATTGATTGAGTTTGTCTTTGTCCCTTCCAGTGACAGAACAGAGACGTCATGGTGAAAACTGTGGCTGCAGAGACAGCCTCACTTATGATGGCTCTACTTCTCACCTCACATGAGAGACGAAGGGATTTTCCAGTGTTAAGTAGTTTTGAATCTTTCTTTCTTTGTTCTTCTTTTTTTTTAATTGTGGGTTTACCCTACTGTGGCTTCCATAGCAACTCATACTCTTTAGTCACTTGATCTGAATGTTTTAATATTAATTTTATTTATTGAGAACTTTACTGTATGAACATATTGGTCATATTTCCATCTCGTTATGCTCTTATGTTCTCTCTCCCCACCCCCACTTCACTGAAGGCCTCCTCACTGGGATTATCAGTATTCACTGTGGAGTTATGAATGCCCCAGTCAGTGCCTGTGTGTGTGGTGTGGGGGTGGTCAATGCCTCAGAGTATATATTCTCACCCTGTGGCTCTTACATTCTTCCTACTCTCTCGTCTGCTATGCTCTCTGAGCCTTGGGTTGTCTTATAAACCTCTTTGAGTGTTGAACTCTCGGCAGCCTCTGGTTTTCTGCTTTGATGAGTTTTGAATCTTCTCAGCATCTACTTCCCCTAGAGGCAGTTCTCAGGCTAACACTAGAGTTTAATCTCCCACTTCCTCTGTAATGTGTTCTGGGCTCTGACTGATGTGATAAAGATGGTTCCTCTCATTCTAGGCAGTTTGCTTTCTTTTCTTGTTCTACTGATGGGTCTTGGAGCTATGTATACTGAGCACATTTATCTCAGCTTTGACTGCCTCTAAAGGAGTTGTAGTCCCACAGCAGTAAGGCTGTAAATGAAGGGACACATATGGGAGAAAAGTTAAGCAGGTCAGTTGGCAGGACTTGGGAAGTAGGAGACAAAAATGGAAGTGTAATGATAGGCAAGAGTGAATACAGATCCCCTCTTGGATAGATAGTGAGATCACCCAAAAGAGAAAATAGGAAAGCAGAATTCATGGATGGATGAATAATATTTTTTAAGCTTAAGTTGTTATGAACTGTCCTTAGATGTTTTAAGTAGATAGGTCCAGGAGGCAGTCTGGATATGTGAAGGAAGAATCTGGATAAAAAGGAAGTCAATGATCGTGTGTACAGATAAAAGTGTTGTACGTATAGTACTAAATGAAATTATCACTGAAAGGTTTCTTTAGATTAGAAAAGTATTTACAATTAACTTCCTTTCTTCATTTTCAAGTCATCATGGGTTTATGTTCACTGATTTGATTGACCGATCCACTTCTTTTTTTTTTGTTTGTTTTTCAACGTAGAGTCTCATTCTCGTCCAGGCTGACCTAGAATTAACTATGTAGTCTCAGGGTGGCTTTGAACTCACGACAATCCTCCTACCTCTGCCTCTTGAGTGCTGAGATTAAAGGCGTGTGCCACCATGCCCAGCTGGATCCATCCACTTCTATATATAACCTAAAGGGAGAGTGTAGTCATTTTGTGTTAGAAGAAGAAATTAAAACCCACTCTGAGTTGCTAAAGCCAAAAGGAGATAAGAGTTATTGTAAATATGAAGACAAGAATTTACTGAAGTACAAATTTAATGTGACATGGAATCAAGAATGGCAAAGAATTTAGAATCAGCTCTCAGCCTCTAGAATACTCTCTGCAGTCTTTCCCCGCATAGGCCATGTGCATTGTTCTCTCTATCAACCTCTTTTCTATCTTACCCATGATTCTGCATATGGTCCATCATCACAAACACATTTACTAGCATGTCAGCCCTCTTGTTGAAAAAATTCAGAATTCTGAATTTAGAATGGGCAGGCTCAATGTATTGTCTCTAACACATCATTGCTCTCAGGATAGAAACAGATGTGGCCCACTGGACATCTTATGGTCTTATGACCTGTGGGTCTAACATGCACTTGAATGAAAGGGCTTCATTTGGAGAGCATGGGTCACCTACATCAGCTTTGGGTAGCCAAAAGTAATATAACTGTAAGTGAGACACTTCACAAGCCTGCTGGTTTGTATTTAACATTTTAATGATGCTAAAAGAGCCAAACTTTATACTCAATCACTTCTTATTATAAATACAAATGGCTATTTGTTATATTTCTAATATATAGCAATTTCATCTGTTAGAGATTGACATTCTTACTGTAGTATGATACCATAGAGAAAATCATCAAGAGAATTATGGTGCATTATCAAGCTGGTCTGTTCATAATTTGGCCCTATAAATAATTGTGTTTGTGCTAATTTATTTTATGTGTCCCTATTAAACACTAGTATAATTCCTTACTGAAGTTTATTATTGTTTTTGCTTTGTTACTCAACTACATTTCTTAAATCGTGATCACTGATTGCAGAGCATAGTTCTTGCTACACTCAGAACAGCAAAAGAAAAACAAGACTTATCATCTGTTCTTCAAGAATTATTTGGTCTTTTACAAGAGTTTAAAACATGTTTAGAATACTATATGGAATTTTTTCTTTTTTTTTTTTTTTTTAAATGCAATTTATTAACTCTTAGTTAAACTTAGAACCAGTTACACTAAAATTAAATCTTAAGAAAATGATTCAACATTAAGGTATTGTAGCCATTTTCAAGGGACCTTAACGACCTCAACTGTCCTTAAGGCTCGTAACATGGCATCACTATTGCCAGCTCTAACATTTCTGCAGAAACACATTTAGAAAAAAGCAGAACAATTGGTTGGCTTGGAATTTTTTTCTTACATTAGATCAATAGAGATTAAAAATATATTAAAGTTTTGTACAAATATGGGATGTTACATTCATACAGTTGTGGTAATTTTTCCTTAAATGTCAAAAAGATTATTATGATGATTTGAATGTAAAATATTCCCCATAGTCTCATGTGCTTGACTATTTAATCCCCAGTTGGGGCTGCTGTTTGGGAAAGTTGTGGAATCTTTAGAAAGTGGAGCCCTGCTGAGGCGTTATGTCCCTGGTGGTGGGCCTTGAGGTGATATAGCTTAGCTTGTCTCTGCTTCCTCCATGCTGAGGTGACAGCATTTGTCTGCTGCGGTCATGCTTCAATTACCATGGTGGACATTTATCCTAGAAAATAATCCAAAAAGAAGCCCTTTCATTCTTTAAGCAACTTGTAATTTGTTTTTTACTTTTTTTTTGGTCCGGAAACAAGAAAGTAACTGGGGCAATTAAAATGGAAAATATTTGCAAAGTAAATATCTCTCAGAGAAGTAGGAACTAAATTTTCTTTCTCTCAGCACTAATAGAGTGTTATTCCTTGGTAGTGTATCAGAATCAGTAGAATCAGAAAATTTATAAACTAAAATTTTGACAAATTTTGGCAAGTAAACATGTACTATACCTACAATGACAATATTTCTTCTGTTCTTTGAGATTCTAGAAAAAATTCAATCATCTATCTTAAGCACATTCATTAATATTTTATTTTTATTTATTTATCTTTTAATTAATTAATTTATTTGCAAGCAAAGGTAGATAGAGAGTAGAGATACTGACAGAAAATGGGTATGCCAGGGCCTCCAGTTGCTGCAAAGGAACTCCAGACACATGCTCTATTTTGTGCATCGGACATTAACATTACATGGGTCCTGGGGAATTGAATCTTGGTCCTTTGGCTTGGTGGACCAGAGCCTTAACCAGTCCAGCTCTTTTGTAAGCTTTTTAGGCAAACTGGAATGTATGTTGGCCATCAGGACTAGAATGAATGTTTATCATTCTCATGTGATGTATTCAACATTTTCTGTTTCTATTCAAATGTAATGTTAGAATAGTGACTATCAGCCGGGTGTGGTGGCGCACGCCTTTAATCCCAGCACTCGGGAGGCAGAGGTAGGAGGATCGCCAAGAGTTCGAGGCCACCCTGAGACTACATAGTGAATTCCAGGTCAGCCTGGACCAGAGTGAGACCCTACCTCGAAAAACCAAAAAAAAAGGAATAGTGACTATCAAATGAGATTGTGTTATTTATTTCTACACCACAAATGACACGAGCACTAGGCAGCTAAAAAAGTAAACACTTTTTAACACAGAGTTCTGAAAGCCATTAACTTGGAAGAAGCAAAGTCAGACGATCTCTCTCAGGGTCTTTCCTGAGGTTTTAGTCATGATATTGGCCAAGTTCACAGTCAAGTGAAGATTTGGGGCTGGTAGATTTGATTCTAAGGTGGATGACTCACACACCTGTTGTCGGGAGGACTCATTCTGTCCTGGATGTTCCTAGAAGTCGCAGCTTCTCATTATAGGGTTGCTTGAATATATTCACAACATAGCAACTGATTTCCCCAGGGGAAGTGATCCAAGAGGGCAAAATGGGAGTTGCCATGTCTTCCATAAGCTATTTTCAGAAGTTGCCCACTGTCATTTAGTCTATATCCTATGGGTTTCAAAGGTCAGCCCTATTTCACATAGAAGGGGAAATCACAAATATATGAATCTTAGTGTGCAGGCTCATTTTGAAGATTATCATAAAAGCACTTGCAGAGATGTGGCTTGAAAATCCACCCCGAGACAAAGAATATGTCCATGTAAACAAGACACTGTTAGAAGTATGTCGTGTTCAGTAGTGCTCCGTTAGAAACAGGCTTTGCCTTTTAGATAAGACAATTGGTGGCAGAGCAGGGAGATTTTCACTCATTTTATTAAGTCCATTTTCTAACACAGAAGCAAAAATTGTGGGTAGAGATAAAGGTTGTCAGACTGTAGATGTTGTACTTTGAAATGAAAATATCTGTAGTGAAATATACATTTGCCATCATTTATATCTACACTATTTCCCAAGAGCTAGGGTACATAAATATTAGTGATTTAGGGAGGTGATGGATCCTTTAGAAATTAAGGCTAAGTGGAAAGCTTAGAATCATTGGTGGCATGTCCACCAAAGGAATCTTATAATCCTGGTCTTTTCTCCTTCTGTTCTATATCTGAACTTTGCCATGACACACACTTTGGCCATGGTCTGCAGTGTTTCTTCCTCCCTCTATTAGAGGTCTGTAAGTAATTTAAGCTGCTTGATCATGGACTGAAACTCCCAGGACTAAGTGAGGTAATAAGCCTTCACTTTTAAAAATTTATTTGTATTAGTTATGGACATACTTAGTATGTAAATAACACATTTTGGTATCATCCTTTCCCTCATCCCTGCCCCTTTTATGAAGGGGCCCTTCTCACTGGAGATGTGGATCATCCCCATGGGAATTGTGGGTTGTGCATTATGAGGGAGAACTCAGTTACGGGGGAGAGGCAATGTCTCTGTTCATAAGGTCCCAAATTGTGGCTCTAACATTCTTTCCACCCCCTATTCTGCAAAATTTCCTGAGCCATGTTGGGTGTGTTTTAAGTCTGCTTCAGTGATGGGCATTTAGTAGCTTCTGGGTCTCTGCTTTGGTAGGAGTTGAGGGTCCTCAATGTTCACCCTTGTGCTGATATCAGTTTCACAGAGAAAACAACACTCTTTCTCATTTCCCCAATTCCTCTGTGGTTTCAGCTGGGGCTGGGATGAAGTGTAATGGGTCATTTATCTCCTCAGGTCCTGCTTGCATCTGAAAAAGAGAAGCAGAATGGCCAATGGAGAGTGAAGTCAGCACACGTTAAATGTGATAGGCATTATTAACCAATCAGTGGAGAGGGACCCATATCTAGAACTGGGAAACAATTGAGAATCATATCCAGATAATGATTTTGTTCTCAAGGTCCCACTAATCTTGGGCTATAAGAGGGACTACACCCATTCATTTCTCTCTAACTTAATAAAGCATTCACTTTTTTGAGTGTTTTTTTTTCAGTTATTTGACATTTGACATTGCCTAGGGCAGACAAGGTTTAAGTCAGTATACATTTATTGAGGAATATTGTGTTAATTTTCCATTATTGGAACAATCTACACACTAAATATTGATTTATTTTTAACAAAGTTATTTTTTGAACATTTTACCACTTTTTTATTCCCATAATTTTGTGACTGAGTTTGCATCAGAACCCCAATGTACAGAGCACAAGTCTAGATGCTGAGAAGATAAAAAGTCATAGCTACACATGAAGGGAATCTAAGAGAAAAGAAAATGTATTAGAGAAGCCAAACAATAGAGATCAAAATGTTAATTACATAAGTAAAATTATGCAGTGTGACTTCCTGAAATGGATTTTCCTTTCCATTTACTGTCAGTAAATGTCTCTCATAACCACCTCAGCTTTTATCCCATGGTGCTAGAATTGTTTAATCTAGTATTATCTATAGAAAATATACTGGCAGTATAAACTCTTTGCCTAATTTTCTCATGGTACTTAAGCAGGGTTCTCCAAAAAGACATTTCATATATAAATTTAGATTTTAACCATAAGAAATGTTGTATGGGGCCTAGAGAGGTGGCTTAGAAGGAAGATGGCTTGAGAGGGCCTGATTTGCCCTGCATTTTATTTCCAAGCATCCACATAAACAGGTGGGTATGGGAAGGACACTACAGGATTGGATCTTGATAATGATTGGAAGTAAGGCTGGGCTGTGGACTTCGAACTACCCAGGCTTGGGCGCTAGATAAAATGCAGTCCTTGGTTTACTGGGAGACTGTATCTCAAGCAAAAAAGCAGATGAGCCAAAAGAGGAGGACACCAGATATTCTCCTATTGACGACTTATGGGGCGTGTACATGTGAATACACATGTGCATATCTCTCTCTCTCTCTCTCTCTCTCTCTCACACACACACACACACACAGAGAGAGAGAGAGAGAGAGAGAGAGAGAGAGAGAGAGATTGTAGCCTGTAGTGGTTAATTCAGGTGTCACTCATAAACTTAGGTATTCTGAATGCTAGTCTCCCCAGTTGATGGCAATTGGAAATTATAACCTCTGGAGGCAGTGTATGTTGGGGGTGGGATTATGGGTGTTATAGCCAGTTTCCCCATGCCAGTGTTTGGCACACTCTCCTATTGCAGTTGTTCCCCTGATGTTGGAGAGAAGGTGATGAACACCCTCTGCTCATGTCATTGTTTTTTTCCCTGCCATCATGGAGGTTCCCTTCGAGTCTGTTAGCCAAAATAAACCTTTTTCCCTACAAGCTGCTCTTTGTCAGGTGATTTCTGTCAGCAATATGAACCTGACTGCAACATAGGCCAATAATTGAAAGCTGATAGGCTTGAATCATTCCTTGAAGGTATTTTTTTATTATTATTTTAGAGAGAATGAGAGAGAGAGAGAGAGAGAGAGAGAGAGAGAGAGAGAGAGAATTGGTGCACCAGGGCCTCAGCCAGTGCAATCGAACTCCAATTGCTTGCATTTCCCAGCAGACATGTGCAACCTTTGTGCATCTGGCTAAGGTATGTTCTGGAGAGTAGAACATGGGTCCTTAGGTTTTTCAGGCAAGCGCCTTAACTGCTAAGCCATCTCTCCAGTTCTGAAGGTATTTTTTACTTTTACTTTTGATTTACTATACAAAGTACTGAGTTTCCTCTTGGCATTCTCATACACACTTTGTTTCAGTTGACCCTCCTTCCCAGGGAGCATCTTCTTTTCCTCCCAATCCTTCCTCCCCATGTCTCTGCTTCTTGCCCCCACCCTGCTGGGCCCTTTCACTTCCACTTTTCCCCTTTTCACTCTTACATCACATGTGTTCTTCTGACCTTCTCTTCACATTCTGTAAAGCCTTTTTCACCTCTCTTAGGTCACTTTTTAATTTAATGGTCTATACTCACACTGATTCCCACAAAAAAACCACAACTCCCCCCACACCACCCCCTACACACACATATAAAAATTAGAAGCTAATGTTTACATACAAGAGTGAACATGCATTTGTTTTCTGAGCTTAGATTACTTCACTTAATATGTTTTATAATTCTATACATTTTCATACACATTTCATTTTACTTTATGGTTGAATAAAATTCGATTGTAGAATGTATCTCATTTTCATTATCCATTCATCTATTGATGGGGCATGTAGGCTGACTCCATTTCTTTGCTGTTATGAAATGTGCAGCAATAAATGTGGATGTGTAAATATCACAATGGAAGGATATTCAGTCATTTGGGTATATGCCCATGAGTGGTATAGCTAGGTCATAGGGCAATTTTAAGTTTTTTGAGAAACCTCAATGATTTTGATAGCTACATTTCCATGAGGAGTCAATAGGATTCCTTGCTTCCCACATCCATGTGACCATTTGTAGTTAATAGTTTTCTTGATGATAGCTAGTCTGGCTGGGATGTGATAGAATCTCAAAGTGTTTTTTAAAAGTTTTAAAAATTAATTTATTTGAGAGAGAAGTGGGGGGAGAGAGAGACAGTAAGGGAATGGACATGCCACGGCTTCTAGCTACTGGAAACAGAATTCAGATGAATGAGATACCTTGTGCATCTGGCTTATGTGGGTCCTGGGTAATCAAAGTAGGTCCTTAGGCTTTGCAGGCAAGTGCCTTAACCACTAAGCCATCTCCCCATCCCTCAAAGCAATCCTGATTTGAATGAATGTCTCTGGTGGCTATGAATACTGAACACATTCAAAGATACTTATTCTTTATTTCTGTTTCTTATTTTGAGAACTAAACAGTCCATTGACCTATATATTGATAAGCATTTTATGTTGTTTAATCTTTGCAGTTCTTTATATATTCTAGAAATTAACCCAGTATCTGAAGTACTGCTGGCAAAAATTTCTCCTGTTCTGTTGGCTCTCTCTTCATTTTGCTAATAGCTTTCTTTGCTGTGAAAAAAAATGCTTTTAAGTTTCACATAATTACATTTGTCAATTCTTGGGGCTGCTTTGTGGTCTGTCAGGTTCTTGGAGGTAAGAGGATTGCTGTGAGTATGAGGCCAGCCTGTGACTACATACAGAGTAAGTACCAGATCAGCCTGGGCTAGAGTGATACTTCACCTCAAAAAAAAATTTTTGAAAAAAGAAAGTTCTACCCTATACCTATATATTGAAGTGTTTTCCCAGAAATTTCAGTATTTTAAGCTTTTAATTAAGATCTTTAATAAAGTTTGAATTGATTTTTGTATTAGATGAAAGATTTGGATATCCAGTTTTTTTCCAGCACAATTATGGAATAAACTCTGTTTCTTAGAATATATGTTTACACCTGTGTATCTGTATTGCAGACCCTCTAAAATGTTACCTTGGTTTTATAGGTCTGTTTTTGTGCTATGCTGTCTTTGTAGTTTGAGGTCAGATATTCTAATACTTCTAGAAATGTTCATTCTGCTTAAAATTGCTTTGTATATTCATGCTTTTTCTGTTTGCACATAAATTTTTAGAATGTTTTTAAAGCTTTTTTAACTATTTTATTTATTAATTTGAGAGAGAGGGAGGGAGAGAAAGAGAGAGAATAAGAATGGGCCTGTCAGGGCCTCTAGCCACTACAAACAAACTCCAGAAGCATGCACTACCTTGTGCATTTAGCTTTATGTGGGTAGTAGGGAATTGAATTTGGATCTGTTGGCTTTGCTGGCAAGCGCCTTAACCACTAAGCAATCTCTCCAGTCTTAACAATGTTTTTATTTTAAATTCTGTGAAGAATTTCATTGGAATTTTGATGAGATTTACCTTGAATCTGTAGATTACTTTTGGCTGAACAGCCAGTATTTTCAAAATATTAAATATTAATTCTGCCAATCCAGGAGCATGGAAGTTCTTTCCATCATATAGTATCTTCTTCAATTTGTTTTTTCAGTGGTTTAAAGTTCCCATTTCATTTAATTATTTTAATTTTTAAAATTAAAAATTATTTTTATTTATTTGCGAGAGAGAGAGAGAGAGAGAGAGAGAGAGAGAGAGAGAGATGAGCACACCAGGGCCTCTAGCCACTGCAAACGAGATCCAGATCAATGCACTACTTTGTGCATCAGGCTTTATGTGGAGACTTAGGGAACCAAACCCAGGTCATTAGGTTTTGTTGGCAATCACCTTAACTGCTAAACCATCTCTCCAGCCCTAACGTTTCCATTTTAGAGAAAGACTTCATTGAGTTTATTCATAGATAATTTTTGAAGCTATTATGAATGGGCTATGTTCTATCTTGTCTAAGTTTCTTCATGACTTTTTATGACGATGTGTGAGGTATGTATGCACATGAGTGTACAGATACACACACACCTTGTGCGCATGCATGTAAAGACCAGATAATATTGGGTGTCCTTCTGTATTGCTCTTCCATGTCGTTTCCTTTAGATGGTGTCACTCCCTGAATTATCAACACCAATTTTTGGTCAGTACCAGAGATTTCCCTGTCGCTGTCCTCTGCAGATCTGTGGCTATGGGTGCTCATAGCAACACCTAGTTTTTCTTTCTTTCTTTCTTTCTTTTTTTCTTTCTTTCTTTCTTTCTTTCTTTCTTTCTTTCCTTCCTTTCTTTCTTTCTTTCTTTCTTTCTTTCTTTCTTTCTTTCTTTCTTCCTTTCTTTCTTTCTTTTTAAAAAAAACTTAGGTGTTAGGGATCAAACTCAGTCCCTCTTAGGCCCATATGATTTTGCAGCAAGTGCTTTTATCTACTGAGATCTCTCCTCACTCACTTCTTCAAGACTTTTATCATGAAAGTATGTTGAGCTATGTCAAGTGCCTCCTCTGCAATGATTAAGGTGCTCACCTGATTTCTTAAGTCTATTTATAGTGTATATTATTATACTTATTTGCATATGTTTAACAAACATATGAAGGGACAAAGCCAAACATGGTCAAGATGCATGATCTTCTTAATGTCTTCTTAAACTCAATTTGAAATTATTTTGTTGAGAATTTTTGCATACATGCTCATCAGAGAATTTGGTTTGTAGAGTTCTTTTCTGTTCTTGTGTCTTTATCTGGTTTTGGTTTGAGGGTTATGTTAGCTTCATTGAATGAATTTAGTCATAGTCTGTCTCTTTGTATTTTGTGGAACAATTTCAGAAACATTACTATTAGAACTTTCTTAAAAGTTTTAGCAGCGAATCTCTTCATTCCTGTACTTTTTTTTTGTGGGGAGACTTTTAATTACTGCATTAATTTCACTGCTTATTATAGATCTGTTTAATTTTTTTTGGGGGGGGCTGGTGGTTTTGAGGTAGTATCACACTCTAGCCCAGGCTGACTTGGAATTCAATCAGTAGTCTCAGGGTGGCCTTGAATTTACAGCGATCCTCCTACCTCTGCCTCCCAACTTCTGGGATTAAAGGTGTGTGCCACAACACCCGACTTTGTTTAAAATGTTTTCATAACGTAGCTCTATTATATAATTTAGCTAGGTCATATTCATTTAGAAATGTCCAGTTTTTGTAGGCTTTTAAAGCTCTTTAGAACTCAAGTTCCAAAATAACCCTTATTTGAATTCTGTTGCAACAACTCCCTTTTCATCTCTGACTTTATTAATTTGGGTCTTTACTCTCTTCCTTTTGGTGCATTTGGCTAGCTTGTTAATCTTCCTAAGGAACCAACACTGTTTGATTAATTCAATTCATCATAATTTTAATTTATTTTTATTTATTTGCACAGAGAGAAAGAGAGACTGAGAGGAGATAGAGAGAAAGTGTGTGTGTGTGTGTGTGTGTGTGTGTGTGTGTGTGAGAGAGAGAGAGAGAAAGAGAGAGAGAGAGAGAGAGAATGAGAGTGAAAGAATGGGCAGGCTAGGGCCTCTAGTCACTGGAAATAAACTCCAGATTCATGTGCTACTTTGTGCATGTGGATTTACATGCTTACTGAGGAATCAAACTCGGTTCATTAGATTTTTCTAGCAAGCACCTGACCACTGAGACATCCCTCCAGGCCCCAAATTCTCATTATTTATGTCTCTATTTCATCAATTTCCACCCTAATCTATTATTTCATCAACTTCCATCCTAATCTATTATTAATCTATTATTTCTTGCCATGTTTAGTTGAAGATCTGTCTGATTTTCAAATGCAAGAACTTATAGGTATATGTTTTCCTTTTAAGATGGCTTGGCTGTATCACAGAGGTTATGGCACCAATTTCATTTGATTCTAGGAATTTTTTAATTTCCTCCATGATGTCTTCTGTGAGCCACTGGTTATTTAATAGTGTATTATTCAGTTCCAACTATTTGTGGAGTTTCTAAAGCTACTCTGGCTATTGATTTGTGGTTTCATTCCACTGTGGTCTGATAAGATTCAGGGAATTATTTAAATTTTGTTTTGTATTTGTTAAGACCGCCTTTCTGGCTTATAGCATGATTGATTTTAGAGAAAGGTTCATGCACTACTGAAAAAAGTGTACTCTTTATTTAGTGGGTAAAATATTCTCTAGGTAGCTGTTAAATCCAATTTCCATAGGGTAGAAGTTAATCTCTGAGTTTTCTTTGTCAATTGGGCCTATGTAAATATGAGAGTTGGATATTGAGGTCTATCATTACTATTAAGAACCCCAAATAGATATAACCTGAGAAGAATCTCTCCACAACACAACATAGTCAAGGTTTTAAAAATACAAAGAAACAGCATTAAAATCTATAAGGAAAAAAAAATGGGCTCTAATTTTTGCATGTCCATTTCTTTAGGCTTGGGAAATTCTTGACTACAATGTCATTTATCTAACTGTGTAATCCTCTCATCTTTATCTCAGCTCCTTTTACCCCATGAGCTTTTAGGCTTTGTCTCCTGAATAAATCTCAGACTGCTTTTAACTTTTGGAGATGTTCATTAACTCGTGTGTGTGTGTGTGTGTGTGTGTGTGTGTGTGTGTCTGTGTGTCTGTGTGTGCATGTTGTGTGTGTGTGTGTACATGAGTGCATCTAGATATATATGCGCATGTGCCTTTGTATTATTCTCTTGTCCTAGTCACCTCCTGAAATTTTGGCTTGGTCTTGTCTTTGATTATGGTTTCGATTGTGTTTTTTATTTGACTGATAGATTCTTTCATTTCTAGGATATCAGTTTGGGTATTTATCAGCATTGCAAATTCCTTGCTGAAATTTTCCTCCATGTTTTTAAACTTTACTTTCAGCTATTTATTATTTTATCCACTTTGCTCATTTCCCTTTTAGGTCCTGAAATTATATTATAACATTATTGCCTAAGCCTGAAATTGATTTTAATGTCTTTTTATTTGAGTCCTTTCTATGGCCATTGACCGTTTTTAAATATTCAATTCTGGGACTGGGGACATAGTTCAACTGGCAAAGTGCTTACCAACCTGAGTTTGATCCCCAGAATCCATGCTAAAATGCCAAGTGTGCTGGTATACGTGAGACATTCCAGCTCCAGGGAAGCAGAGAGAGGAGGTTGATCACTGTGCTTGGGTGACTAGCCAATATAGCCAAATTGGTGCACTGTCTCAACAAAGGTGAATGGCATTCCTGTGGGTGAATCCTGAAGTTAGCCTCCATATGTATACACACACATCTACACGTGTACCTGCACATACACATGCACACACATTTACATAAATACATACACGTATACATATACATGCAAGATAAAAATAAATATAAAATGTAGGTATGAAGTGAAGGATGAGAAAGTATATGGGTTAGAGGTATGAAAAACAATAAAGGAAACATCAAATTAAGCTTGAATAAAAGACAGATAAACTTAAGAACCTTTTTAAAGACATACAATTAGAATACAACTAATCATTTAAACTGTGTAAGAATGTATAATAAAAACTTTTAAAAGTATATCTGTATATAAAGTTGTGTGTGGTGGCTCACACCTTTAATCCCAGTACTAGTGAGGCTGAAGTAGAATCTCCATGAGTTGAAATCAGCCTGGGATTCAGGGTTCAACGGTCACCCCAGGCTAGAGACCACAAAATATCAAATATGTATATGAAAATAAAATAAAAAATGACAGAGAAAATTTAAAAATTGAAAAAAGCACCAAACACTAAAAATACAAGTACAGATGAACAATGAAATGAAAAAGAAGGTATTATGGTTTTAGTCCATGTTTCTCCCTGTGGGGGCATGGTTAACCCCTGTGTTTGTCTTAGCTTTATCATCTGGCTACTGTATGAAATTTCTTCGCAAACGTCCTGTGTTCTATGCAGCGCCTTGCCAAGGCCCAGGTGGAGGTTGTTGAGAATCCCAGCTTCAGACTCTTTCACCATTCTTCCATTTTCAGTGTTCCCTGGGGTCTGTTGCTCCAGTCTGGATCCTGCTCCACATTCCACGTTCTGCATGCTTTCCCTGAATCCTGATCCCCGCCCACCAGACACTGTACGGGGACGGGAGGTAGATGGTGAACACTGAAATTTGCTCAACTTTATATAAGGCTCTGAACACCTATTTCCTTGTGTGGGTCAATGGCCACTCTCCTCTCTAGCACTCTCCCTTCAGGCATGCTACATTCAAATGCTACATTCAGCATTTGCCATGGTCCTCTCCAGGTCGTGGAGGGCACAGGGAACTTCTTTTTCCTGGGGTAGGTCTGTGGCTTCCACTTACTTCTCCCAGCAAGCTGAGTTCAGCCTTTTTTTGGGTTTCCACTAGTACGAACTGCCTCTCCCAGCTCCTGTAGCTCGGGGAACTGAATATTCCCCTTGCTTCCCCACGGGATCCCACATACCCAGAGCAATGGCTAAACCTGCTGTCTGGCTGGTTTATTGGTAGAAAAAAAAAACCTCATCCAATCTTATTTCAGCTTTCTGTGTCCTTTTCTCGTGTTTCTCTGTTGGTGACTTTTAATCTTGACTTTCTACAGCCCAAGCTTCCCATGTCACTGATGCTGCTTCTGCCCCACCCTCTTTCTTGGAACCCCCTCCCCATTCTTGTGCTATTGGAATTCCCTTTTCCTGTCTGTCCAGGGTGCATTGATCCAATGATTTGTGGGCATCAGATAAGATGAAAAAAAAATTCTGTAATGATGATCTCTTCTTGTGATTAATCTAGGGAAAGGACTAGGAAAAGACATACAAGAGAATTCCCTGAAATGGACTATGACTAACTGGAGTTTAACATTTACTAAATGACCACAAAGCAATTTTTCCATGCCCCCCATTTAAATTTGCTTGTTATAGACCTGGCTTCTGGTGGTGAAGTCATTTCTGCATTGGAGAAACAAGATAACAGTGTTAACCTCATCTGGATGTTTTCACTTTTCCACATGTGCCATATAGAAGTTCATTTCTTTACTGAACAAATACAGTCATGGTTAATGTACTTCAGATAGTTGTATCTGTTTATAAAAGGCCCTGAATCAGTGGCCCCAAATTCAACCACAATTACTTGGTTTGTGATTTTACTTTAAAAAAAAATCCCCAAGTTATGAAATATAATTTAACCAGTGTTGCAAGTTTTCTTGGCAATGCACATGCTGAGAGGGTTTACTGACTTATTTTTTTATGCATACATTTCTCTAAAAGCAACCATCCAAAAACATGCTAACTTCTTTCTTTGCTCAGCCTAAGTTAACTTTATCTCCTACTTTCTAAAGGTTATTGATTTTAATGCCAACTTTCTCATTGTAGTTTTCCTAGAAATGGGAGCAACTTTAAAACATATGTTCATCTTTTTAAATTATACAAAGACCTGAGGAATTTTCTGTGACTGATTATGGGGTATGGGTATTATGGTGGATATAGATTCTAGATTTCATTTTCATTACATATAATATTTTGGGGTGTTTAACTCAATGAGAAAAATGCAACAAAATTTATGATGCATCTGATATAATAAATGTGTGTTGCTTTCTAAACTTTCATTAAAAATTGTATTAATTTTGTTTTCTAGAAAAATGTAGACATAGTCAAGAATGACACAGCTCACCAGTTTTCTACAATAAAAAGCTTATCATATTTCAAATCGAAGATAATTATGGAACCATAATGGTTTCAGGAGCTTTTAACGAACATTCAGAAGCCCTAACACAGAACTGGGAAACCAAAAGAGGCAAGTTCAAGTTTGGCTTTCAGAAGCAAGTACTTTCAGTCCTGACAAATGCAGGCAAGCCTCAGGATGGATGTTCATGCAAACCAAGACTATAAATGGATTGTAGTCACTCCCCTGAGTAGTTTCATTTTCAGATAAATTTAGAAAACTTCTGAATGTCTTCCTGAATGAGCATCAGTAAAACTGGGAATCTTTCCAAGACAGCATAGAGGGATTTACCCAGAGTCTGAATTTCTGTTCTACTAGGATAGCCAGATAAGTTCTTAGACTAAGAACATCACTATCAGTGGGTTTGCTGGTCTGTGTAGTAAATTCCGCATTTATAGGCTATAAGTGAAAACTTTATGACCTCAAGTCAAAGAACAGGCCTGGACTCATGTCCTGTATATAACAAATGGCATGAGAAGAACTGGCTTTATTAATCCTTCTCAGCTGAAATGTTACCATCTTTATAGCCAGACAGGAAGAAAAAGATAACTGACCAAAAAATTAAGCACTTTTTGATTAGATTTGGATGACCAGGACTGAAAAGAAGCTGAAAAGAATAGCTATACAGTAAGGATTGATTGAAAAGAGTAAGATGTTGAATGGAAAGAAGGAAGGCATGCAGGAAGGAAAAGAACAAAACATGATAATCAACACTAAAAATCCATAGTCTGTGCTTTAGTGCAAAGACACGTGTATCTGTACAGTGTGATTTGTAATTGGGTGAACACCATCTGGCTATACTTGTTAATCATATGAAGTTATTATTATAAAGGTTTGGCCATAATAATGCACCACAATTCTAATCTTGGTAGCTAGAGAAAAGAATGATAGTCTTAAAAATGTAGCAGAGTTTAAACAAACTAAATCAAATAATACAACAGATATCAAAGCACAAATAATAAAAAAAACTTAAATCCTGTGACTGTATTTTTTTAAATTTTTATTTATTTATTTGCAAGCAGAGAAAGAGATAGAAGAGAGACAGACAGAGAGAATGGGCATGCCAAGGCCTCTAGCCCCTGCAAACAAACTCCAGATGCATGTGCCCCATCTGGCTTATGTGGGTCCTGGGGAATCTAACCTTTGGCTTCGTAGGTAAATGCCTTAACCACTAAGCCATCTCTCCAGCCCCTGTGACTGTATTTTGATATTTTCCATAATACCCATTTGCCTAAAAGTGTTCAATATCAACAGTGGAATGATAAGACTCCCTCTTGCAATTGTATAACTATGGCTTTAGTTCCAAAAAGGACATTTGTACTAAATAACACATATGCTTAGACACTCATTGGATTAAGCAACCTTATATTAAGAAGAGCTGAGCCGGGCATGGTGGCGCACGCCTTTAATCCCAGCACTCGGAAGGCAGAGGTAGGAGGATCGCCGAGAGTTCGAGGCCACCCTGAGACTACGTAGTTAATTCCAGGTCAGCCTGGGCCAGAGTGAGACCCTACCTCGAAAAACCAAAAAAAAAAAAAAAAAAAAAAAAAAAAAAAAGAGCTAATATTTCTTTAGTATTTCCTATGTGTCATAAATTTTTTAAAAGATTTTACTTTTATTTATTTATTTATTTACTAGAGATAGAGAGAGGGAAAGAGAGAGAGGAAGTGTGAGAATGGGTGCACCAGGGCCTCTAGCCACTGCAAACAAACTCCAGATGCGTGCATTCCCTTGTGTATCTGGCATACATGGGACCTGGAGAATCAAACCAGGGTCCTTAGCCTTTGCAGGCATGTGCCTTAACCACTAAGCTATCTCTCCAGCCCTG